>JBBMKD010000217.1:30640906-30669021 GCA_037834095.1 Argya squamiceps | reverse complement strand
AGGAACGACTGAGGGAGCTGGGGTTGTTTATCCTGGAGAAAAGGAGACTCAGAGGTGACCTTGTCACTCTCTACAACTCCCTGTGGTCACCTGGGGTTTGGTCTCTTTCTCCCAGGCAGCACTGACAGAATGAGAGGACACAGCCTCAAGCTGCGCCAAGGGAAATACAGGTTGGATATCAGGAAAAAGTTTTTTACAGAAAGGATGATAAAATACTGGAACTGTCTGCCCAGGAAGGTGGTAGAGTCATCATCCCTGGATGTGTTTAAACAAAGACTGGATGTGGCACTGGGTGCCATGGTTTAGTTGAGGTGTTAAGGATGGGCTGGACTCGATGATCTTGAAGGTCTCTTCCAACCTGGTGATTCTGTGAAATTACGTGCAGGAGCCAACAGAATGCTGTGCCTTTGTACTGGGATTTGGGGCCAGGTTTTGGTAGCAGAGGGAGCTGCAGGGGTAGCTTCAGTGAGGATCTGCCAGAAGCTTCTCCACATGCAACAGAGCCAACACCAGCCAGCTCCAGGATGGATCTGTCACTGGCTGAGCACAGCAGGGATGTGGGAGCACCTCTGGGATAACAGATTTTAAAAACTGGGAAAAGAAATCTGGACAACTGCAATGGCAGCTGGAGAGAGGAGTGAGAACATGTGAGAGAAACAATCCTACTGCCACCCAGGTCAGTGAGGAAGGAGGGGCAGGAGCTGCTCCAGGCACTGTGACAGCAACTGCTGAGTGATCTTTTCTCAACTTATCTCGACTCATGAACCTCTTACTGCATTTTCTCTCACCCTTCCAGCTGGGAAGGGGAGTGACAGACCTGGTGTCCAGCCAGGGTCAACCCACCACAGTGCTGGCAAACAGGAAACAGCATGTAACCAGTGTGAAACTGAAATTTCAGGTAATTGAAAGGAGCACTCAAGGACCTTGAGGGGAGTTCTATTTACAAGGCCAGCAGTGCAGTACTGGCAATACCACAGAAAGCCAAGGTGACTTACATAACAGCCTCAGAAATACCATGCATGCTACTTCTTATAGGACTATAGGGACAAATAGGGAAAAAGTAATTACAGGCTGGTTTACTTAGCAGAAGACATGAATAAAGCAAGGAAGCTACAAAGGTGACCATAAAGAGGGGCAAGAAATGATTGATGGCAGTGTTTTCTGAATTGTCACACACGAGTGTGTAATTGATAGACAGCACAGCCTTCTACATCAGTTACATCTCACACCCGAATTTTGGAGGACTCTGAGACAACAGTGACAGATGCAGCTGATCTGATGGGGTGCTGCACTCCCAAAGTGCCTGCTGTGAGGGAGGAGAGGATGCTGTGGCAGAGGCCTGAAGCTCTGAAGGTCAGAGCTGATTCAACCTTGCTAGGGAACCCCAGCATCAATCCAGGAGCAAGGAAAATCCATAGCACACCACTGTGACTGAACTCACACGATATACTGAAAAAAAACCCCCCAAAATCAAAGAGATACAGGTCTAATTAAGAAAAAAAAGAGCAGGAAAAAAAGGGTTATTCCCCTGTCTCACCTTGCCAGTGATGTTTGTAGTCACACATCCGTGACAGGGCGATCATCATGGCACAGTAGAGGGGCAGGATTGCTGCACAGAGCCTCCAGCTCTTCCCCCGGCCGCTCTCTGTGAAGCAGTGCAGCTTCCCAGCCAGGTAGAAGGTGGTGAAGCCAAGGCCTGAAAATGCAACTGATAAAGCAGGACACATCACTACAGTAAATTGTAATTAGCACTGGGTTGGTTGGTTGGTTGGTTTTTTTTTCCCTAAAGCAGTCATGATCTTGCAAACTTTAAGAAAATCACATTTTTGGGGAAGTGAATGGGAAAAAACCTTCTCCAACAAGATCCATGACATATATATATTCTCCACAGCAGTGGTATTACCTATGGAGCAATCCGAGCAACCAGGCAAGGGAATGCTCAAAAGCAATTTGATTTTTTAATAATATATATACTCAGCTTTCACATAATCTGACATGTCTGCAAACACTGTGTTGTCTCTAGACATTCACCTATCCTACAGAAATTTAGGTGGTTTTCTTCCTTCAGCAATTTACCTTTTTCCTCCGGGGGAGATATCAGACACTAAATTAAACATTCCAGCAATTTTTAACTTGAGTCACAAAGGCTTTCTCATGCTTCAACCTTCAGCACATCTTTCTTGATTTTAGACCTATTCTAAAACATTAAGGTTCAAAGCAGAAAAGGATTCAGACAGTTTGCACTGTAACTGAATTACATTTAAATGAGATTTTTAGGTTCCATTACCCAGATTCTATAGAACATGCACAAGTGGCAGAGATGAGAGAACTCAGGCACCAAATTTCTGCACTGAACTTCTCTCCTGTTGCAGCTCTTACACATTCCAGAGAAACACTGGACATGTAAAGGACTTGTTTGTATCATTTCATCTTCCAGATGAGTAAATGGAGTGATCAAAATGAAATCTGTCTTGGATTTGCAATATCAAATGCAATCCTGAAGCAAAAACTTTCCCACTCCAAAAACACATTTATCTTATATTTCTATTTTTCAGCTTGGGTTATTATTTTCTAGGTGAACTGAAATCTGGAGGCAGTATTCCCAGGCAGAACAATCAATTGCTTTGTGGTTTCATTTTCAGGCAATCTACACTGGCCAGCAATTTAAGAGGGCTTAAAGGAATATTGCCCAAACTCTAAAGTAGGTGTTCAGTTCACACAGACTCATATTTAGGATTACCACCATTTACCAGGCAATTTTACCAGCAATTGTCAGCGTGGTGCACAGCAGCAGCAGATTTAGCTAGAAGGGCTTTAGAGAGAATCTGGTGATATTTTAAAAAGACTATTCCCCCCAAATTTGTGGGGTTCCTTTCAGGGTCTACCACATTTCCAGAAGGAGGTGCTCATGAAGAACATGGAAGTTTAGCAGGATCTATATTTCTAGCAAACACAAAGGCAGATCTTGCCTTAGGTGGCTGATGTGCTCCTCTAAACTAAAAAAGGCAGAAAGAAGAGAGTCACAAACACTCCTCCAAGGGAACCCACACCTCATATAAGAGGAAAAAGAAATACATACTACTCTAATAATATATTAATATGTAATACTAATGTTGTGGCTGTAGAACTAACATTGTGCAGAGAAACCTTACACTGCAGAATTTCAGACTGATTTCCCTCATCCTGCAGAGTGCAAATCCAGAAAGAGCTGCTTGACCCAACAGCCTCAGTGCTTGCAGAGTCAGCAGCAAAACCCACGGAATTAACAGCAAAATGCTCTGGGATGTGGAATATCCATTTTAAAATAACTGCAGAATTCAAGAGAACTCAATTGCTGTGCACCCCATGTGGGCAGCTTTGCCTGATGGCTCTATTTTGAAGATGTCAGTCAAGAATATTAAGAAAAACAATTCACTCTTCAAGAATCCTGGGCCTAAAGGTGATATTTACACTGAAGAATTGGTCTATCAGTAGAATATATTTGAGCACTTTTTCCTGCACCAGCTGGAGCCAATACATCACTGCATCATGAAGAAAATGCAAATACACACATGCCCTGAAGGGTTACACCCTGCCCACTGTCCTAGTATAAAAATTATTAAGAAGACAGATCCCAAAGATTCAGCAAAGCAATACAAAAACACTTTTAAGCTGCCTTCTTCCAGAAAAGAAATCAAAATCTCTTTATATAAAGAAGGTAAAATCAACATAAAATACCAACCAGCCCTTTTTGGAGACATTGATGTAAATGAATAGGAGAAAATCAGTCTGATTTAGCTTAAAACAAAGTCAGCACAACAAACATGTTGATACAAATTCCAGATGCAAATATTTAATTGATTTTAAATGTTGTAAGAGGAAAAAGGAATGAGGAAATGAGATATTTTTAACAATTGGTGTAGCTAACTCAAATCAAAATCCTGATGCCACAAGTTGCTGAACTCAGGAAAAATTCTCATGAGACAAGCCACAGGTTGTTCTGTCACAGCTTGTTAAAATGCATTATCATTATTTGAATAAATAAAAATACATTCGACTCAATTGTTCAGTTTGTTTCTATGATTTTGTTTTTTAAAAAACGAGTTCAGAAGGAATAAGGAGGATGACAGCACCTGGAGACACCACAGATCCCATCCTGACACCTGATTCCCTCCAGACAGGGGATTTAGATGAGTTGAAAAACCTCTCTGTACAGACCAAACCAATTACCAACTTGAAATGCATAAGGTGAGAAACTGTAAACGAGAATCTGATCTAAAGCACCCCAAATAAATTATTCATTTAAAAATGTAATTGCTTTTGTGAGTGTTTCTCTGAAATTTAAACTACCCCAGGAGGATCTTCAGCCTCTCAAGTTTTAATGGATGCCTTTGCTAAGCACAACAAATGACTTTTTTACATTTAGCAGTTTTTGAACTAAAAAAAACCCCTCAACTGGCTTAAGTGACATCAAACTACAAAACAACCACCCAAATGGCCCGTGTAAGGACCAGATAAAACCATCCATCTCTTTGTCTGCAATGTTTTATTTCTGCAGTGAATACTGTACATTTCCCAAGTGCAAACAGACTACTCATCACTGGAATTGCTCAGCAGCCTACTGAGGAATCCCAGCAGCTAGGGCTACTGCTGAATGTTTTCAGTCTCACACTGTTCAAAGACTGAAATGTTTATCTTTCTTGAAGGAAAAAGCATGATACCAAATGAGTGCATACATTTTAATGCTGAAATTCAATTCAAAGAGCATTTTATAGAAGTACAATTCCCAAAGAATGTTATGAGCTTATTATCACAAAATATTTTTAAATTTTTTTTTGCAAGTGGGACAGTCAATCACCTTCCCTTTGGCTTAGCTTTATTAATTTCTTTTCACAGAGAAAGACAGTTCAGCAGAAGCAACATGAAAAGCACATCACAAAATAGAAATGTATGCAGGGACTTGGGAAATAAAAAACAGATCTAGAGACAGAGACATGTTAGAACAAAAATAGACTTATATTATCTGAAAAGGAAGAGCATTAATCATTAGATTGTTTTTGCAACACTGTCACAGTGAATTCTTATGAACTTTTTTGGGTTTTTTTGGTGACATGTTTTTTTATGTACCTTTCCAGACACCTCATCTCACCTGAAATTCCTAAGGTGGCCTCAGGATGCATCTCATTGCCGCCAAAAAATGAGAACTAAGTTCTGATTTGTCCAGTTCATGACAGCTTTGACAAAAAGTCCTAAAAGCAAACCTGTTCCACAGCCTACTTTTCCATTTCTGTGGGTAGAAACCTTGAAAAAAATCAGAAAAAATATCTCCTTCTCTGAGAATATAGCAAAGAGAAGATTAAACCAGCTCAGATCCTGGAATTACTTTTAATAATTTCTCTTTTTAAGCACAGTGTCCAAGCGCAAGCCTTAGATCACTGCCTCTTCAGCTCTAATACAAATTATGGCCATGTGGGCATTTATGAGGTATTTAACAACAAATAATCCCTACCAAGAGCAATTTTTTCTTTTCCAGGTCAACACTGGGAGATATCAAGTTCCAACCAGCAGATCAGGGTAACTCCTCCCTTTCCTGCTTTGCTGTAACGACACCAGCAGCAGCATCCTGGATAAGGATCACATCCTGCTCAACCTCTTGGCATTCCATTCACCACGCCAAGCATTTGCATCACTCATTCAGGGATGTGCATGTAATTTAATACTTGTTTGAAGGAAATTGGCCCAAGCATACAAATTAGCATGCAAAATACAGTTAGAAGGCAGGCTGTGTAGCCCTGGTTCGTGCCTGAGGTGTTTTGGTTTTCTGAAATTCCTTTCCCAGGGAATTTTCTGTAAACAAGAGACATGTTTTTGTAACTGTAACTTGGTTTACATTTTTCCCTAGGAGGGACGACCTCTTGATGTCCCGCTGGTCTGACCACTGTGATTGAAGAGTTTTGTCTTTGCTTCACCAATCCAGTTGGTCTGTGTAGAATAGTTTAAAAGGGAGACACATCCCAAGAATAAAAGAGTCATTTTCAGCCTTCTGAAGTCAGAGTCTTTGTGTGGTTGTAGTGTACAACAGCATCAGACTGAAGAGTATCTCCATGGATAGAAATTTTTCCCAGTGGAGAATCAGAATGTTTCTGTCAAACTCATGGTCAGCAGTGTCAAGGAGTTTACTGGAATACACCAATTTTACTACTGCAAATAATCCCCCTAAATCCTTCAAAAAGGAACTAGGGAAACTCTAGGACTATGCCCAGGCTGAGCAGCAAGGGTTATACAGAAAATCACTGCTTCTCTTTTTCATGGTGTGACACACAGCAGGAATAGGAAAATGTTATTTATTCCTGCAAGATGCAAAACAATGAAGCCTGATCTACCCACCACCTGCAAGAGGAACTTTTCACTGGGGCTTTATGTAGAGAAGTAGAGTTTGGACAGGGGGAAGGCAAATGACTTTTGAGCCTTTTTCACCCCCACTTTCAAAGTGAACCAGGATACCAAGGAGAAAGTGGCTGCACAGCAGCATTGTACTGTCACTGAATCCAGTGGGCTCCAAACTTGTCTGAAACTCTCTTGAGAAAGACTTTTAAATAACTTTCTTGAGAAAATCAGGGACTGGACAATTGGGCATCTTCATTCCCAATTCAGTCTAGAATGAAGTTTGTTATCTGAAGAGGGCAAAACAAGTTGCTCTCCATTCTGGAGTACACAGTGGATTTGGGATTAATACCTTTAAACATACAAAGAAAAGGGAGAAAATACAATTTTTAAAAGTGCTGAATAACTGAGTTGTTCAGCATGGAGCAGAGAAGGCTCTAGGGCAGCCTGGTCTAGTGGGAGCTGTACCTGTCTATGACAGGGAGTGGAACTGGATGATCTTTAAGGTCCTTTACAGCCCAAACCCCACAGTGACCCTACACACTTTGAGTAAAACAAATTCATACAACATGTTGGCCAGGTATGATAAATCCCAGTGAGGAGCCACTGTTATACACTGCCAGGATTTCTGTATTAAAAACTCACCTATTTTTTTTTAATTCAGAAAAAAAAGAAAATCTTTCTGAGGTATACACATAATCTGAACCTCAAACAGCCTGGAAAGAGTTGATTTACTATTAAGGCTGGAAAACTAAACATTAAGGAGTTCATTTCACAAGCCCCTCATGAATTCCAACAGCCCTTGTTGTTGAGTATTCACAGGTAATTATGTCAGAGAAGAGGCAGAAGCATTAAACATAACCATTCCTGAGAATACTTAGAGTTTGAATTAAGCAGCCAATAAACCCTACAGGACTTCTGTTCTTCCTTGCGTATCTAAGAAATCTGTTTTCATATTTCCCTGGATTCTTTTATAAAAGGATGAAATATCTCAGTGAGACAGTGTCATACAACTGTTAATTAAGAGATTTATCTTGAAAATAGGGGAGTAGCAGCAATTACTGCCAAAAACCTGTGGCTTGTAGCTCATTTGTTACTTAAAATGATCATTTTCAAGTGAAGGAAATATGATTATCCTCCATGAAATTCCTAGCTAAAGATAATTAACAGTTCAAATTTAGATACCCAACTATAATTGCAAGTTCTGAGGTAGTATTTTATAAAAATTATCAGGATAGCAAACATTTCTATTGAAATTCAATCATTTCTTCACTCTGAAGCACATAAATCACTTTAATTTTTCAAACAAAAGGATGTCTTTTAACATGTAAAAGTATTTTCCTTCTTACAACTGATAAATTTTAAATATTGAGTGGAAAAAGGGAGGAGGAGCTGCCTGTCCTTTCATTCTAATGACATCACATTTCCCAGTCACTGTTTTTCTTTGTAGTGGCACAGCAAGAAACACCACAAATGCTATGTTCATTTAATTAGTGCTTCATCAGGCAAGTCTACTGCGAGCATAAATTATATAATCAGCTTTAATACCATCAGAGAAGGCAACTCCTTGGGGATGATACAACAGTAATGCTCCACACAGTGACAAACACTGAGCGGAGCAGTCAATTGTGAAGAGATAGAGACAATAAAATATTAACCAGCAAAGTTGCTGGGATGTTCTGAGCGTTGTTGTAGAATCTTTACCTGGCTAAGAAGACAATTCACACCCAGGCTGCTGTCACAGAGTTTATATATGTCACAGAGCTTATTAGAGGAACAAAAAACCCAAGAGATTTCTCTCTTCTTCTCCCAAAACCAAGGAGGGGACTAGACAGAAATCTAATTTAGGAGTAATCCTGAGAATGCTTTCAGAGTTCAACTGGGGGGAATGGGGCAGATAAATGTCCAGACAAATGCAGTGCTGGTCTGTGAACCACTTATCAGGACTACAACTGTTAGAGGTAAATTCACATTTCCAAGGAATATCATAGAACAACACATAGAATCAAGGCCAGCTCCATGGATATTCGCACCAAAATTATCGTCCTGCTCTCTCTCCTCTCCTTCTCCTTCTCCCCATCACCTGCCCTGCTGCAAGAGGCATTCTCTGCATACAGTGACATTTTTCATTGAGATTCCAGCCTCCTTGCCATACTAAACAATACCAGAAAGTGGGATCATATCCTATTGTTTGACAATATAAATATCTCTTAAACGTTGCCTATTGACTTTTTTGATATTTACATCAACTAGTAGTTCAATTTGTTTAGACAGGACCTTCCTGTGCTCATCCAGACAAACTTACTGATTTCAAGCAAGTAATGAAGGCAGACAGAGCAGGGAAACATGGAGAGTAGAACAGAAAAAAAGAGAATATTTCAGACAGAAGGGACCAACAATTATCATCTATTCCTACTGCCTGACCACTGCAGGGCTGAGCAAAGCTTAAAAATTATTAAGAGCAGTGTCCAAATGCCTCTTAAACAGAGACAGGCTTGGGAAACACTGCCCAGCTCTCTGGGAAGCCTCTTCCAGTGTCTGACCACCCTTGTGGTAAAGACATTATTCAATATTGAGTCTGAACCTCCCCTGGCACAGCTTTGAACCATTCCCATGTGCCCTGTCACTGCATCCCAGGGTGAAGAGACCAGCAAAACCAGCTAATAAAATGAAGAATAAAATAGATTTTCATATGATAGAGAACTTCCTGCATGGCTGAGCAAGTGATGTTTTAAATCTTTAGTGATAGTGAAATATTTTTAAATAAGACTCAGCAGTCATACAAAATCATATTTAGTCCCAAGTGTCTGTGGAAATGCTGTGAGAGCATAAACATCGGGTCAATCATTCTGATTTCTATTTTCTGATTAAATCCCTCAGTAAAATCATCCAGAGATTTCTTCCTTCCCCCCACCTCCCCTGCAAGAGATCTTTTTTTTTTAAATACTTTCCATGCTACTTCATCCACAAATCCAACTTGCTTTGCCTTCCAACATGATTAGAAACCCTCAACATAATCATTCTCCAAAAGTTCCTACGTGCTTATATAAAAGTTAGGGACCAGACTGAGAGACTTCTAAACCCACTGTCTCAGTTCAGGTTGAAACAAAGGAAAAATTGAAAGTCTCAAGAGAAAACCACCAGACAAATCAGTTGTTTCCAACAAAGCAGTATTAGTTTTAAAAACATTTTGCATAAATATTTATCATGTAGGTTTTGTTTGAGAAAACACTGATGTCATTATTTGCTCAGTCTTCTGCAGAAGGAAAGGGGAAAAAATTACCTGCAATAGCTCATGTTTTCTATGTAGAACTGACAGCATTAGCAAAATCCAAATGAGGCTTTTGCAGGTGCTTTTTTTTTTTTTCTTCTTTCTGGCATAAATAATATCCTTGATTTCCTGCATTTATCTCATAGCTTTTATCTCAAGAGCCTTTTAATATCCCCTTGCTTTCAAGAGACCTAAATTAATGTTTTCAGAAAATGTTATGACTGAGATTTCTGCCGTTTGATAAATCAGTCAGCCACCTCTAAAGGAAGGTGCCTGGCATTTTAAGTTTATCATTCAATTTCAAGGGTTTTATTGAGTTATTTTTCTTTTGCTCATAGCAGAATTGTAGCTGGTACTCTTGATATTAATGAAATACTTCTGGATTGACTCAGAGTTATTTGCATTAGAAGAACATGATCTTATGTGAGTCAGGTCTACCCCTTTTGCTGCTCAAAGGGGATTTGAGTGTGTAAGGAGGATTTGGAGACTGATCACAACTAATTCTTTTTGGTGGAAAAGACCCACCCCAAGTTATAAAGGTGAGTGCTCTGTAGAGAGGTTTAAGTCCTCATGGACACAGAATATTTGGGTTTATTTCCAAGTAGCTCTGACACAGGTAGAACACTCTCCTGCATATTTTGATTTATCCTAACCATGTGCTGGAAGACCACACCATGTGCTGCAATGGCAGTGTAAAGGAATCTCAATATTTGCCAGCACTGTAGGGAGATTTCTTCCTTAAAGATGGTCAGAAAGTGATGTGCCAGCCCCCTCTGAGTTCACAACCTTCCATTTTCACATCAAACTTGTGCTCTCTGACCCGTTTCACTCCAGAGAAGAGCTGTCACTACAGTTCCCAGATGGAAATTGATCTTTAGATCTCTGGTGTTACTCAGAGCCCTTTTAACTAAAAAGGTCAGGCAGAAGAACAATGATCTTTACTTTAGATACAGCTGAAATCTACAGCATCACAACAAAGCCTTCTGCAGCCTGTGAAACCAAGCACTTACCTTAGCCTTAGCTTAAATTTTGCCTAAACAGCTAAAGTTAGGCAAAAAGAAAGGAAGAATGAGATCGAAGAGTAATTAAGCTCCTTCCCTGCACAGATGAAAGCAAACTGAACAGATATAATAATCAAGAAAGAGCAGCAGCTGCTGGGAAAACTGGTTTAATGGAGCTAAGATCAGAGATTTACTTACACTTGCAGCTCACTTTTTTAACTTCAGCTTTTTACACGTTTCCATTTTGTCTGTAAGAGTAAACTATACCTTGAAAGGCAAAGAAAATAATTTTCTTTTTCACTTTTAAAGGGCCATTACTTTCTCCAGCGTATCAAGACACCTTCATTCACCAAGGAGGTAATTAAAAAACATATGAGAAGTCACTGTTATTGTCCCCACAGCCTGACTGCATTCTTCATTTCAGATTTCTGATTGAATTCTCTGATTTCTTCAGTGATATTCAACATCATCTCTACAAACCTCTTTCAGCAATATAATAAAAAGAAGAAAAACAAGAACAACCACACAAGAAATGAAAGCTCTTGCACAGCTTTATGTTAACATTCATTCTGTATATATAAAACTGAGATGCTACCACAAAATCATTTCTTCAAAACTCCATTTTTCCCTGCAAAAAGGAATCTCTAGACTCACTAAAGATTTTTATTTAAAAAAGAAAATCAATGACACAATTTAGCCAAAAGTCAACTTTTCAAACTAATTTAAGCGACTAAATTTCAGGTACCAAAAAAAAAAAAAATCACAAGTGTTTTATTTATTTTGCTGCTGATACAGCAATTTTAGACAGGATATGTTAATTTTAATTGATTTTATTCCCATAAATCCATCCAATCCAATGTGAAATTGTAAGTTCAATTATCTCTGCAGCCACTATGTTAAAATGATCAATTTTTAGCGAGTTTGGCTTCCAGTCAGTTGATGGGATGTTTCTCTGAGTGATCAGGAATCTCCTGAAATGCAAATTCCTGGACTGGAGGAGGAACATCCCAGCTCTGCTGGGTGGTGGCCAGTACAAGGTGAAGAGACCACTGGCACCAAGTGCTGAAGCACAGGAAATTGCATTTAAATTTAAAAACCAACGTTTTCCCTGAAAGAGTGGTCAGGCACTGGACCAGGTTTCCCTGTGAGGTAAGTTTTGGAATCTTCACATTAAATCAAAACTCGGCTGGGAGTTTTCCTCTAGAACTTTCTCACCCTGACCCTGCTTTCAGTTGTGGCTGGAACTGCACAATTTCCAGAGGCGCCTTTATCCTCAAAGTTCTGTGAATCCAACTGTAAGCTGATATAAACCAGACTAGCAAGTGATTATTAATTTTTATTCACAGCAGACACACAAGTTTCAAGATGTCTGTGTGGGTATTGATGGCCAACATGGGCTCACCTCGCCCTGACCACCAACACTCAGCAGCACAAGCTCCAAAGAGGTTAAATTAACCTCTCACCAAGCTACTGGTTTTGCTTCAGTAAAAAGGTACCAAAACCAATTTCATGCAACTTCCTCTAATCTAATTCCTTAGCTGAGAAAACACAGCTTCCATAGTTCTGGCCAATTCAGAAATAACACATTTTAAAATAGTCACTAAATAAAGCTGAAGCCAAAACTGGCAACTGCAATCTGCTTGCAAATGTTTTGAGCAGAATAAGAGCCTAAAGGCAGTTATATCACGAAGAATTAATCACTTCCTCTAAGAAAGCAAACAGGGTCAAGAATCTGGCATTAAATTCACAGAGGATTTTTGGTGTTTCTAAATAAATTGTGTCGTGTTACTATTATTTACCCATATTTGCTTGTACAAGGACTCCATTACTACAATCACAGCAGCATATGGGACATCTCCCTGTCTAGGATTTAAATCTTTCTTTTAAGCTAAACAGCCCATTTTACTGAACAATATTTGAAGTGATGCTGATTTGCTACTAACTGTTCTGATAAGCAACATATGAACATAAACATTGAAGATGTAAGCATGAAATTGCCCTGGGTTTTGACAATAAGTCAAGGCTAATTTATTATTTGTTTTAACATAAACACATACTACTTTTGTTTGCTGTTGGTGGCCTGTCTTCATTTATACAGGTGAAATCTGGGTCAAAGATTCAGTTAGAATGCAATGGATCAGGTCTTTATTGCTTTGATTATTTATCCTTTATTCCTTTGAGCTCTGTATCCAAAATTTGCTATCACCAACTTGGAAAGGTGATCTGGATTCATTTTTAAGCCAGAATTCATTTCAGACAGCAATTGGAAAAAGACGTGGGCAAAACCCAACTCATAAAATTTGGCAGAACCAGTTTTTATTTGTGCCATTGCCAGGACATAAAGTGAAAAGAGAATTTGCCCTGTTATTTCCCCCCCTCCTTCCAGCCACCTGACTGGTGATATGGCAACATCACAGGTAATTTACTGCTCAGGTTCTTCTGCTCTCCTCTGAGAACTCTTTAGAGGTCCCAGGGCATTGCAACAATTTTAAGCTGCAACTCATGAACCCTCCTTGCTTTCAGGAATGGGAGCTCTCATATGGAAAACATGCTCAGGATTCCTGTCACCTTAATTAAACATGTTCTTGACATATGGTCCTCTGCTTGCAAGCAGAATCAGCCTTCCTTGTGCATGAAAACACCCTGGTGGCTTCTAGGCTGAACACGTTCCCTGAAAAAATTTAGATATATTCTCCAAACAAAGATATTGACCCAATTACAGCAATTAAAACCAATTATGGCTTATTGAAATTTAGGACTAACACTAGAAAGCTGGCATTCTCCCTCATGACCCCATGGTAATAATACAAATTCCAAATTCTGTCACCAAAATAAACTCCAACCTCCCTGTCCACACAAATACCAGACAATCAAATGCTCACCTCTTGTAGCCTGTATAAAGAGTGGCAAATTGTGAAATCTTCCTTGAGTTGGCAAATGCATAAAGCTACTCAAGGTAAAAAAGAACTGTTAATTAAATGAACCCTACTGATTTCTTTTCCATTTTTAATTACTGCATGTCTGGCCTACCTGGAATTGCTCCACTGGATAAAAACCTGGAATAACAAGCATTTATTTCCCATGCACATTGATTTTTAGATAAATAACACTCCAGGACTCATGAGTTCCTATTCTGTTTGTGGAGAGATTTTGTCAGCCTGACACAACTGTCAAAATGACATCAGACATGAGATGAAAAGGAAGAAATCAATTATGAAAAGCTGCCTATCCATGCCATTAGTATAATACATGCCTGCAAATTCAGTGATCTTTTCAGGTCCCAGTTGTGCACGTGGCTTGTCCAATTAAATGCTCTGTGTTCATTCACCTTAATTTTCCTCTTGCATGTGTTGCACTCAGTTAAATTCTCTTTATCCATACATCCCATTTTTCATCAGCTGCTATGCTGGGTAATCATTATCAATTAAAGGTTTCTACTGATTTCTGCACAATTTGTCCTGTTTGTTTCACTGAATGCACCCAACCATTCTGTCTGTATGTCCAGCCATTTGGTCGTTCATTTTTGAGCCTACTGCCTCTGTTTCCACCTTGTTGCAAGGAGGGAAAAATACACCTGGAGAGGTGGGGATGCCATGAGGCCTCTCCAAGGCAGGCTGCCCAAAGGTCTTCTGCAAGAAAACTCTTCAGAAGGCTCACAGGAGGGACACAGGCAGGAAAAAATTCTGCATTTATGACCTTCATAAACATCACTGATTTGATGAAGGATGGCCACAGAGAGGCTGCATGGTGCCATCACTTTAAATTATCAGAAAATTGCCAATGGATTATAAAACCATGGAAACACTAAATACAAAATAAACAAAGGTATAATTTGGAGTTATTTGGGTGTCAGAATAGTAACATTTGTGCCACTCAGGAACATCTCTGAGCTACTGGACACAGGCAGGAGAGTCTGTGCTCCCTACAGCCAAAGGTCCATTCCCTCACACAAGACTGGCAGTACACTGGAAAAGCAGCAAAATGGGTTCCAAACAGTCCAAAAGACCCAGAGGTTTCTTTGATCCAGTGGAACATGCAAGTCACTCTTTGGCTTTATCAAACAGTCTGAGCTCCACACGTTTTTCTGCTTTATATGACATGCACTCCTCGGCCCAGGGAGGTGCAGCCAAGAAAATCACCTGTGCTCCAAGAGAGGAGAACTCTCCTTCAGGGCACAAGTTGGCTCTGAGAGTGCCAACAGGTTGTTCACAACATTTTTATGGAGTAAGCAAGGTCAGGCCAGGCCATCTGGGAGTGCCAGTGCTGTCACTCTTGATACACATCCCTGCATTTTACGCTCTTACAGCTCCCCATTTACAGCACCAGAGATTTTCTTGTTAAAGGCCTCGTCTTGCATGGGTGAGGTTTTAGATTCTGGTATAACAAAGCTTGTGATTGACAGCCTATCCTAGAAATACCTCAAGAAAAACTGTTCTGAAGATGAGAATGGCTCTTGACTGAAGCTTCTAACCCCTCTTTATGAGCTGCCTGGCAGCTTTTACTTGTGATTTATTTTCCTCACGGGGTTCAAGTGAAATAGAAAATACCAAACTGTAGTGGGCTACTTGTAACCATCATATCAAGAGAGGCACTATAGTTTATGTCAACTCTCATCCTCACCACTTACATTTCTGCAGTCATGAAAATAGAAGAAATAACCCCCTAAACACTAACAGAAACAAACAAAAAAAAACCCCTCTGTTGCTGTTTCATGAATTTCACAACACACAGTGAAGGGATGTCAGAAATCTGAAGACTGGAACTCCTGCACTTTACTTCATAACAATCTTGTGCTGAAGGAAGGGAGAAAGGTGCCAAGAAAAAATTTTGGAGTAAGATTATGGAAGGAAAGTTCATAAATACCCACAAGTTAAGACGAGGAAGGACAGTTTTTAAAACTGAGCTAAAAAAATGGAAAATTATACCACAATTTGCAAACATGAATTACTATAGCCCAAACATCCTCATTGCTTTAGAGGTATAGAAAAGCAGTATAATGATGTACTTCCTATAATACTCTTTTGGTTTCCACTCTTTATAACACTGGTAATGAAATAACAGCAAGAAACTAAATTAGTGATCACAGCTATAAACTATTCTTGATAAAACTGACAATTTTGGTTATCGAAATAATTTTGCTGCAGAGAAGAAGGGTTAGCATTGTATGATTGTCAAATTAAATGCTTTCCTTCTCCATTATGAGACTAAAATATGTATGGATTTTTAAGGCTTGTCAGAGACTTGGATATTATACCATCAGGCTTCAAACAGCTGCAGAATTGCCTCAGTCTAACACACACTTACCAAGTGATAAAATTACTGAATATATAATATCTCTTCATTCTTATCACATTTTAATGAAAGGCTTTGTGGTGGGAAATACAGTCAACTCAGCCACATGCTAATCTTATGTCAGTGATGGAGAAAGCTGCTCTCATAATTTTGATCTAAATAGTCTGGGACATCATTCTGCTCCAATAAATTTGGTGTGAGCTGCAGCACCCTAACTCAAGTGCTTATACAACCAGTGCCAGGTAAAAGGAAAACCCCAGGACTCCCTTCTGTGGCTGCCCCACTGGCTTGGAACTAAAGCTTGTAACATATCCACAAACGTCTACTACTCTCTTATTTATTTCTGCGACTCAAACAAGAAAGGAAGAGCAAAATCAGTTCACAATCTCATTCACCTCATCAGCCAACTTGTCTGCCATATATACTTCTGCACAGTTAGGCCATTTGAAGTTACCACTTTCAAAAAACTTCCATAGAAATGATTTACTGGTTCTTAATTGGCAGTTCTTTGAAGAGTTGAAAGCAACAAATATTACTGGTCAAAAAACTCCAAAAGAAGTAATCAAGTTATTTTACAGATGGAAAGAAGTTTTATCAGACACAACACACACTAGAAATCCTCTTTGCAAGACAGAGTAAGGAACCTTCACAAACATCTAAGTTAGTAAAACTAATTAAATCAGACAGATGAATTCTCAAAAAGTCAGGATTCAGCACAAGCTGGGGGTATCTGATCAAACCATGAGACCTAGACTGAGGACCAGCTCAAAGCCAAAAGAAGAGTGACTGCACTGTCCTCCTTCATACTCCACTGGAATATAACAAAATAAATATTTACTATTTAGACAAAAGTCTGCACTGGGGAACAGATTCCCCTCAGAATCACAGTGTTTTGTAACCTTGAATATGTTTCACTCTGCTGACAGTCCTGCTGTGACTCTGAACGACCTCAGGTGGTTCCCAAGATAAGGAAAGGCCACAGGCACACAATTTCATTTTCAGAAGGAAATTTCTGACTTTCTGGAAGTCAGAAATTCAGTCTCCTCCAGCAAAAATCACGTTCATGATCCAGGAGAAAAAGAGCAACCCCAAACCACAGAAAGGACAGCTTTTTACAAAGGCAGCACTGTGTTTAAGTGAACTTACAGGAAGAGTGGATGCTTGGAAAGCTTTTTCTGCCTTCAGAGACCAGGTCTGGATCACCTGTGCAGTGCATTTCAGAGTTCATTACTCCATCTGGAAAGCAGCGGTAAAAGAAATCGGGACGCGGTCTACAAAAAACACCATGGATATTAAAAATACAAAAGCTGTAGTAACAAACAAACCTCAGAGTGATTATTACATTTACTGCTTATTTACACACATGCAGGTTACTCTTGCCTAGAGTTATCAGTTTTGCCCGCAGCAAAGTGTAATGACTCCCAAATTTTCACAGGTCTTGCCAAAACACCCAGCTCAGAACATCCTAAAAACAGCTCCCAAAATTTAAACCAGCCTTGATGCTGTCTCAGTGCACTGAGCAAATCTCTGAATTTCTCCTGGCCCTGCTGTGAGCTGGGCCTGTAGGTCTGACTGGTTTGACTGATCCTGAGCTAACAAACCACATGGAGAAGAAAAGTGAATGATCACAGATTCAGAGACAAGCTGACAGCAAAATACTTGGCTTGGAGTGCAGGAAAAATGAGCGTATTCCTGTCTAAAGAAGTGGGTATATTCTTAAGTATTTTAAAAGGACCCATCAAATTAAAGTGCCAAGTGCCATTACTGTCAGGGCATCGGTTCTGCAGCAGAGAGAGTTCATTAAAAACCAAACACAGATAAATATTTCTTCCTCAATGCTGCAAAACATCTCAACAACAAAAGCAGCACTGGACTCTGTCAAATAGTGTATGAATTCAAGTCAGATGCGTCTTTTTCAGCTGAAATTATTCAAAATTTTGACAAAGAGATAAAAAGTACCTAAAAACATATTTTCCAGGGAGTTTTGTTTGCTAGATTTTTCTGAGCCCATCATTCATAATAATGTTTCCCTAAATAAATATTCTACCTAGGAATCCATTCACTGCTTATCTCCCAGGTTTGTTTTGCTGTGGATGTTGGTGTCACCTGGACACAGAATTTGCTTCACAAAATGCAGGTGCTGGGTTACAGAGATTCAACTGATTCCTGTTTAATCAGACAAGGGGCACTGGCATCCAAACTCCCACATGCTGTGGCTCTTCCCTCCTGTGTTGCCAAATTAATGAACTGATTTCAGCTCCCACCATTCCTCTCACATTCCTCTCCAAGCCCTGCCTCGTCTGGGTCTGCCAGTGAGTCAGACAAGCAGCAGCACACAGGGCCATGGATTCCTGCCACAGCAGGATGTCACATCATGGAGTTGTCCAACACCTGCACCAGGCCAAGGACGACTCCACAGGGGCCCCCTCTGACTCCATGTGCTCTGGAACAGCAGCCCTCTATTTATTGGGATTTGTTGTAGCTCTCTATCTGTCTCCATTTCTCTCAGCAGTTAAACCCATCATTTATAGCATGATAGCACTTACCTTCCCACTATTAATTTAATAGTATTTGTGCAGACACCGTTCAGAGCTAGAGCCAAGGAAACAGCTACAAAACAGAACGAACAAACAGAACAATAATAACCTAAGTACCAAGCAATAAATTGCAGAATTACAGCATTTGATTTACAGACTTAAACCTTTACTGGACTGAAAACAGAATGATCCTTTTTCTAGGCATACTGTTTCTCTTGTTAGCCAGACTAAGGACAGACCTCAGACCACTGTAATAATCATGACTTACTTTGTTCTTGTTTCCCTACACAAAGCCAGTTTTCCTACCATGCCATTTGCACAGGCATAAGTCAATAAATGGGAAAAAATTAGAGAATGATGAACTGTGGGTGTGCAGTTTTTGAGTTTTGGAATTTACCAGGTTAAACTCTCATGGTCTTTATGTCAAGCAGAATTCCTGTGCAGACCAATACACAAGATATATAGACACATCTACACACACACGTGTATATATATATATATATGTGTGTGTGTATGTATATAGATATATATATATACGTGTGTAAGTGTGTGTGATGCAATTAAGCACCTCACTTTCAGGCTAAAGGACTGCCTTCTGGCTAAAACTACAATTGGATTACTTTATTTCTCTTTCAAAACGATTTTGATGTTTTGATCCCTTACATTTGCTCCCGTGATTAACAATTTTTTCTAAGAAAATTGGAGCAAAAGAAGGAACTGTCATACTAGGTAAGAGTTAATCATCCTTTCTATTTGTGCTTGCATGCCAATCCCTAGACTTTGCAAAGAACCTCATCTCAAGCCTGTGGAGATCTTTGCCTTGATTTCACTGGCACTTGGATCCTGCACATCCACACATTTCAGATTAAAACTGATTTAATTTTGCAGTCCACACCGTAGCTCCCTGTTGCAAACCAGGAGCCAATGAATTTTATTTCCCATCAGAAAAAAAATGTCTGATTTCCAGAGGAACATTTACAGTAATAGAACTTTGATTATGACAGCCACATGAGCTATTTTCTCCTTGGGCTGCTGCCCCAGATGCTGCACTTCAGCAGCATTCATCCTGTCTCCATAAAACCTTTGCCTGAGGATATTACAGATCATAAAAATGTGTTATAGGATCTGGGTTTTTTATTTTTGCTTCATCAAAGCAAAAATAAGGGTTTTCTCAGAATATAACAATAGCAGCCAGCAAAAATAAAAGAAAAAGTCAATCCTAGAGACATCCATACTGGTAAAAAACTCTTCCTCTTTCAACACCTGTGTGCACAGTCACCACTCAATCCTGTGCTCTGTCTCAGTTTTTTATGGAAATTGCATGGGGAAATTTTCCATAAAGTCAAAAGCAGATGCCACAGCACTACACTCCCCTCCCCTTCTTAAAAAACATATCTGCTTTTGAAGACAGGCAGTAAAATTGAGTCTTTTTGTTGAGTTTTGCCTTGATTGTTCCTTTTACACCTGACAGAGCTGTGCCTTCACTGTTGCACATTCCTTACAGTGGCAATCCAAGCATCAAGTGACAGTGTGAATATAGGATGGTAAAAAAAAAAATTCTATTTGCTCTGCTGTTGTTTCCTTTAAGAAATATTCATATTTTCCTTTTAAAGTCATATAATCTAGTCAGTGATAGATTTAGGCACTCCAAGGGAAAGGCTTAAGGGCATATAAATTAACTCTTCCTTACTCCAGGTGCATTGAAACTCCTTCTTTGTATTAATGCCTATTGAGGGGACAAAGAATTTTCATATCTTTTTAACCTTTTCTCTCCTCCATGCATCATGCTTAAGGAAATCCACCATTTGGGGCACTGCCTGAACATTCCCTATGAACATTCTGTGCCAGATCTCAGCAAATCTGAGGCCCACCACACACCAGAGACTGAACCTCATTAGTGTACAGTGCACTGGGACAAAAATAAACCACAAGAAGTTCCACACTTATGGCACAAACTGAAGAGAACATCAAGGTTGGTGTTTCCTTAGTCTGGGTACCAAGAGGAATACTGGGCAAGCTGGCAACTTTTCTCCTAGATGTTAGAGGAGGTTCTGTTACAACAGAAGGTAAAACAGCAGGAAAAAAAATTAAATAATGTCTTTTTAGAACAAAAAGGTGAAAACAAGTAATGGAGAAACTGAGCCTAAGCTCCTTTCCTTCTTAACACAACAGAAAGTGAGGCTCAGGACTGACTGATTGTTATGAATGAGGAGATATTTCCACTGAATGGACTTGTCAGTAAAGTACCACCCTAAGACATTTCAGAACTTACTACAAATGACTGGCAGGAGCCAAAACAAAACTAGAATGGTTTCACACTTGTGTGAGGGCAACTGGAGAAAGAATAATCTATGGGAATTAAGCCTTGTCTAACATTTTTTCCAAGGCAGATACACAATGCCATTTACATCCCATCTAGCTGAGGCAGGGCTGAGCTTTGCTTTGATTTTACTATACAGGGGGCAATAAATAAAGTGTAAATTAGCCAGTAAAACAGAATTGCAGGATTATGCATATTTCAAACATAAGGCCAACAAAAACATTTGCAGTTCTTTTTGCTTCAAGGTATCCCTTGCCAATGAAAGTGATTGAATCAATATTGGTCTCTGCCAATATCCGTGTAAAAAGGATCTGAGGATGTATCACTGGAAGATTTCAAGAGACAGGCCCAGCCAGAATTAGAATTAGCTGGAACAGCTTAAAATTTACTGTCTCCTTTGTCCTCTGCTTCAATTTTCTGCCTACAGCTGTAATTAGACCTCACCCATAGCACAGCCACTACTGCTCACAGTCCAGGATTAAGTGCACAGCTAATTCCATTGCCAGTTTAAGAAGGAACAATAGCTTCTAACTAGAAAAACTGAGCCAAGAGCATGGATTTTGCAATGGGTGACAGTAAATTCCAGGAGAATATCAGAGAGAACAATGAGAGGAGTAATTTCCTACACTAAACAGCTGAGTTGCACAGGACTTTCCAGTCAAAGCCTTAATTTAGAATAGCTGCAAGTATAAATAAGAAGTAAGTAATAGACTGGGTGTGACAGAAAAACATACATCTGAACAGTCTCTCAGATAGACTTGTCTTGCTGATCACATTCCAGTCCTTGCTGGCTAGATTGTGGAATTAAGGCACAAAATTTGTACATCTAAAAACACAAACAAGCCCCAAGGCCTGTGTGAGATGCCTTGAAACTGCACTGAAAACCCTTATAATGGGGTTATGTGTTTTCTTCAAGGCTTGGACTACAGTTGGAATCAATCTCTGAGAGCTATTACACATTTTGTCCACCTTGAAGTATGACATACATTACCTAAGAAAGCCTCTTTAATTTCGGTCTTGTCTGTCCGACGGATTATTTTCACCACAAAAATGACTGCCAGTGGCGTGAGGAACGAAATTGCCTGTGAGAGATAACAAATGCCACGTGTGAGAGCATCAATTCCTCCTCAGCCCAACTGATTAATAATTAGCTGCAGCCAGCTTCATTTAAACTGAAAGGCTGAACGATCTTTATCAAACTCCTGACCTTAAGCAAAGTGGGATGATTTGTCTCTGCAACTACAGGGTGACGAGCACATTAATATTCCAATATAGCCCTCAGCAATAATTGAATTGTAATTGCCCAGAGCTGCATTTAAAATGTCAACTTCTCCAGTGAAAAAGTAACAGTCCATAAGGTCCACAAAATTCATACACTGATCCATACAGATTTTGGACATTTTTTCCTCAGTGTGCATTTTTGAGGAAGGCAGCCCACCCACCCAGGCTGAGCGCTCAGTAAGACCCTACCCAACACAACAGACTGCAGCATTTTAAAACGTTTTTTCCCTTTACTTTTTTCTTTTCAACTGTCATGCTTGAATGAATTGGGAAGATTTTGTCTTTATGATTGTTTTGTTTACAAGTGTTCGGATGTGGAGCATGCTGCTTTATTTTGTTCAAACCCAGAAAAACAGCAGCACCTGAGCATCTACAGGTTTAGTCACTGGTTAAACAGAACCTCATCCTGTAATTGTCAGTGCTGGAGGACAGGAATCCTCCTACAAGGAACCTGAAATGGCATCTGTACCTCAGTGCACACACTTCATTCATTCTCTTTAAAAATCAAAATTACTGGTTGATGTTTGGATTTTTTTTTTTTTAAATAAGGCAAAATGAAGCTGTAAATGGCACAAGGGGTGCTGGGTCTTAAGTAAGATTGTTATAAGATTATTTCCTTACTGATGCTGAACTGGGCTTTGTTTCTTAAATAGCCCCACTGACATAAAAACCTGACCAGACAGATATATTATGGCAAAAGACATGTGACTCAATCTTTTTACACCACAGATTAATCCCAGTCCTCACTTTATGATTTTAGACAATCTGAGTAGGCAGCAACACTAGTGAGAGCGCTCTACATTTGTTATTTTGGCTCTGCATCTTGTACCAGATTGTCCTTGCCTGCATCTGCAAAATACTATCTAACTCAGTGAACCAGGCAGATTAACACGCAGTCTGGAGTCTGTTCCTCTTTTCTACATTTAGGAAGGCAGGCACCAGAATTTGTGAAAAAAGAGGAGTCACTTCCACTCAAAATCTCCCCCTGAGTACGTGTGATATTCAAGTTTGGATGTCAATTCCCACGTTACTGCTCCAGAAATATTCACTTCTCTCTATCCTCATCAACAACTTAATTTCTGTTTTCAGAGGCAGGTCATGAAATTTTTTTAAAAAAAAGTTAAAGCAAATCCTAGAATTTCTAGTTTCATTCTTAAAGTAAGGAATGGCACCAGGAAAAAAAAAAAAAAGACAAAAAATATCTGCATTCCAGTACTGAAGAACATGTAGAAATATAGCCAAGGCTGACAGGCTTATAGTGGTGGTTTAATGGAGTCAGAAATCTTCTGAACAAGCAGGAGCAGCAGAAATTATCAACAAAGAATAGCATTCAAGTGGCAGCTTGTTCCAAACCACTTCCCCATCCATCTTCAGAAGTCTGGTAAAACTGCAGATTTCCTCATATTTTACAAGAATGTGAATTTTTGAGGGAGATAAACTATTCTTGCTCATGGTATATTGCTGCTCCTTACAAAAAGCATTAGCTGGAAGGTGCTTTTCATTCTGCAGCAAAATGCACACACAAAGAAATTTTGACTTGTGACAGACTCCTTTTTATTTATTTTGCAAGAAGAAGTTTCTCTGTGGCTCGTATCTAAAACAGATTTGGCAACACTCTAATGAGCAATACTCTCCTCAGATGGATCACAGCTACGTTTCCTTTTCCAGCAGTGAAATATTCCAGCATTGCCAGGCTTTTGTGAAACATGGGCAAAATCTCTGCCATTTATTATTCATCCTGGCAAGGCAGAGCTGTGCTGAAGCTATAGGGACTGCCACACACTTCCATTCATCCAGGGGAAAGCTGGCAGTTACCTGCACTTTCCAAGACAAGGAATGTCCATTGATAGACAGACAGAACCAGGCTCAGCTCTTTCCAGCTTTTGCTACCCATGCAGAAGTCAGCTTTGTCCAATTTGGACGTGCATTCACAACATTTCTCTTGAATTCAGGTCTCTCATAGCAAATAAAATAATTCAGCAATTCATGAAGTCTTAGATACTGCCTTATGATAAGCCATAGCCATGTGTTTCAATATCAGAGTACAACAGTGGCAACAAATTCTTTCCATAATGAAAGCTTGTGGTCAACACCAGAGTCAGATTTTTCTTCTTTTAAAGTTAAAAACTAAGAAAAGAATATAGAAATTACCTATGCTTCTTAATTTAAGGAGCTGCTCACTGTTTAAAATCTGAGCCAGAAAGAGAACAGAGGCCATACAAATGTTACTGACACAGAGCTGCCTCAAAGTTCCACCCACCACAAGCTTTGCCAAAACCTGGGGCTATGGGAACAGGGGAATATATTACAATTATATCCCAGAATTGTGCTTCCCAGTGCCTACTGCCTAGGGAACAAGAGGATGGGCTAATGATTATCCCAACTGGTTTCAAAAATTGTTCCACCACTGCAGCAAAAAACCCGTACCATGATTCACTCTTGGTTCTTGAACTCCACAGTTATAAACAGATCAGAAGAACCATGCAGTAAAGTAATGCTGAGCATAAGGAAAAATCACACAATTAAACTCAGTTTTTCCCTGCACAACAATTTAATGTTTGGCTTGGGGATTATTTTGTTTCTCTGTTGTTTGATTTTTGGTTTCGGGTTTTTTTACACAGCTGTCTTCCATTTCTGGAAAAACATATATTTTCATCCAGCCAGGATGAAAAAGCCCAAAACAGAGATGCTTCTTAATGCAATATAAACAAAATTATTCTTGTTTATAAAGGCAAATTTAAACATCAGGCCTTCAGCCTCTGTTTTAGAAGGCTGGGATATGTGATTGCCTCAAATATGTTGGTTGCAGGAGGCACCTTTAAGTTGTTCCTTAATTAAAAATTGTTTATAACTGAAGGATTAAGTGTTTATTTTAAAAAGCTGAAAAGAAATGATGTGGCCGATTTACATTTAATCTGAATTCAAGTTTGAAAAGTAAAACCCTGGCCTCAGTGAAGACTCAGGAAAAGCAGATTTTGAGGCAGCTGTTGGAAAACACTGAACTTTTACAGCCTGAACTACACCCATAATTTCAGCATTTCTGAGGTGGTCTGTCTTACTGAGCTCTTATACATAGAGATTATTATGATTGTTAATCATTGCTAGTGATGGTTATCAAAATTATGAAGTTTAATAACCAAATTTAGCCATCCAGTCTGCATGTGCTGAGCGGGGAAGAGCCAGAAGAGCAGTGACAGCAGGGCAGCCCTTTGACATATTTAGTGTTGGCAGAAGCTAAAACAAAGGTTTTGCCTTTAGGGAAAAAAAATTATTCAGAGTCCAGTATCTCAGTGCCTAACACACATAAAACAAATTGTGTTTCAAAATTTAAGCACTTAACCTTATAAGAGCATGGCAAGGTTTTGTCAGGTCATCCAACTAGCTGATTGAAAAAGATTCTTTACTCATTTCTCTCACATCCCTCTCAGCTAACACAGCTTTCACTCCTAAACTGAAAAAATCAACATTCGTAAATTCAGTCATCTGATAACGCTGCTTTTTAAAGACTTCCCATCATTTGCAACATTTTGGATAACATTGGTTTGGAAAAGAATTGCCTTTAGGATTAAAGGAACTTATGAAATATTTCCTGTTGTTTATCAAATGAAAATTTACTCAGTTTACAGCCATCAAATGACCCTAAAGGGCCTTCAGTACTTACAAACATGAGCCGTGTAGGGATGTTGTCTGATTGCACCAAAGGATTTTTGTACAGCCAGATCTCCTCAGGCTGGATCACTCGCTGGAATGGATCCAAAAATTCTGTAAAACTGAAAAAAAACAATGAAAGGGACAAAGTTTTTCAAAATTTGAAGTGATGACCAAAAACCCCCAGAAGAGTTCTGCTCATTTAGAACTTTCCCCAGATTTGACTATGACAGAGCATGCATGAATTAATCTTATTAATAAATTGGTACACTGCCAGCATGAATTAACCTTATTAATAAATTGGTACACTGTCATCCTACCTCACTGCATTTTAGTAATACAAACTTTTTAAATACACCCTTCAGAAAATGGGTTTTAAAAGTCTACACCTTTGAAGTTGTTTTATCACTTTTATAAAGTTCCATAAACACTATTGTGGAGAATTTTTTTTTTTGGTGGGAAAATTGTGCAAATAACACTGTGAGATTAAATAAATTATCTAGTCATTTATTATCAATTTACAATCATGTAATCCAGTCTTTTACCTGAGGAAATTATATAACAAATGTAAACGATAAAATGTTTTTCAAATGTCAAGATTCAGACTTTGAAGCATGACAGTTGCATTTGCAGGATCACAAAGCAAAAGAAAGAAGCAGCCCAGGAAATTTCTTCTACTGATAGAAAAAAGAGATAACTTTAGAAAATATCTCCAAAAGATATTTACCCCTAAAACAGGATGGCAGAAGAAGAAGCTGAAGAAGAATCTAAGTCTACCAGAAATGTCTCATTCTACCAAAAGAGTTTTAATTACATTATTATGTCTATTTACCCTCTAACAAAGGAAAAAAAAACAACAAAAAACGAAAACCAAACAAATACAAAAAACCCCAAAAACTCCACCGAAACACACTAAAAAAACCTCATCATTCTGCAATTATGTTATTTTGCAATTAAAACATCAAAGTCAAATGTTGAGGTCCCACTGTTCTGCAGAAAGTAATTTGTTTATCTTTTGCCATGCACTGAAAGAAAAAGCAGAAATTGTGATATCTGGCTGCAGCCAAAGAAGTTTCAGAAGCTTTTCATGACCACCTAAATTGTGTCACTTCATTTAAACCATACTCCTTTTTCCACAGAATCCTTCAGTGCTCTTTAACATCTCTTGGCTTTGAATTAAGACAACCTGGGAATACCAGACAGCCTGGGAAGTTTGGCCTTTGCTTTCCACTGCTCATTTCAGGTCTGTTTTTTTCGGACTCGAGGAATGGGTGCTGAAGGGAAGACACAGGGACCAGTTTACTGCAGATTGCTCTCACCTGATAAACCCAAAGACAAAACTCAGAGGTGCGGTCGCCCAAAGCCTTTTTTATTCCAAACTTTCCAAAGCCAAGGGCTTTGGACCTCTCCAAAGCCGGGTTTTTACATCACTAGCAGGTACATCAAGTGGCTTTGCAAAGACAAAAGGCCCAGAGCAGTCTCCAGAGCGGAATAAAATTAAACCACACTCACACATGGAACTCTCCCCAGGGAAGACAAGCCCTCAAACCCAGCTGGGTGAGGAATTTCCTCAACAGGAGCAAGACACTGCCTCTGCCCATGGCAGGGGGCTGGAACCAGGGGGACACAATTCTGCCTGGTGTTTTTAGCCCCACAAAGGTGTATCAAGCTCTGAGGGCTGCCAGCAACCTCCCAGAAATGACTGAAGAATAATTAAGCCATCAAGGAAGACGGCTTGATCGGAGGTGTTTTGAAAAAGCAAAAAGGTTTAATTAAAGAGAAAATAACAAACTATGCAGAACAAAAGTATAAAAGCCATGCACAGTGCAGGGAGGTCCACTGCACCTGATAAGATACCCCAAAAAGGCCCCGAGAATCTTCGCATTCTCTTTTAAGCAGCCAACGAGGTAGGAGAGATTTTTTGGCAAGCTGCCCAACAGCAAATAGCTACATTACTTGAGGAACAGCTCAAGGCTGCTTTTGTCTTGGCATTGGGCCAATTACAGTGAGAAGAGCATAGAAGATTCTGCTTTATCTTCCTCCTAAGTTCAGGGGTGAAACTGAAACTCTTTTCTAATATGGAAGCATCTTGGGTGTGGGCATGCACTGCAACACCAGAGGATTTTAAAGTGATGCCTTGGGAAGGCTGACCTGAAACAGAGACTGGACAGAGCTAGACAATAAAGTAGGGTTTTATTGAAAGGCCTCCAGGATTCACCTTGGGCAGGACAGGAGCCTGACGAGGGCTACACCCATGGTAGACTAAGAATGGTCACAAAATGGACAAATGGTCACAAGATTTTACATTTTTGTAACTTTTGATCTATTTGCATATTGGGGTTTAATTGTCCAATTACAGCTCCAGGTTGTGAGGTCCCATCCTTCTTGTTCCTCCCTTCAGC
>JBBMKD010000217.1:30625008-30640806 GCA_037834095.1 Argya squamiceps | reverse complement strand
CCACCCTTGTTTGTGCTTTTGGGCCTGAAAATGGTCCTTGTTCTTCAGCAGGAAAAAGATTTGTTTTGTCTCCCTGCTCTGTGAAGAGAGCTCACCAGCACTTAATATGAGGCTCAGAACTGAACCTAAGCAGCACAGAATCTGAAAAACAGAAAAGCTCCAACTTCAGGCATCAAAAGGTCTCTTCTAGCCCAAACCACTCTGACCCCCTTTAGCTGAGCACGCCCAGACTGCCTCTACACAACACTCAAAAGAGCCCAACTCATCTCTTCTTCCTTTCCTTTCCTTTCCTAAAGGGAAACAACCACATTTAAGGACCAAAGAAGGTCAAACACAGCCTTGTCACTTGTAAGAGTGTTTATGTCCTATACTGGCCTACATGAACAACAAGATTATTCTGGGAGCTTAAGACGTCTGGTTTTGCAAAGGGAATATTTACTGTTATACTCAGCTTCTCCAAACCCAGAGTCTGAGCCTGCTCTCCCAAGAAGGTGAACTTCAAAAGTGTCAAAACAATTTGTTTCAGTGTTCTCAAAATGAAAACAAAGATTTTAAGTTTAAAAGACAATGGCTTGTGCAAGACACGAAAATAGGAAACATTTCTAAAGAACAGTTCCAGGTAATATATCACCCACATGAAAAATTCATTTTCTGATTTTCAACTAGAAAAATAAAAGTCGACTCCTAGACAATGCAGGCAGGTTTTGTTCCAAACTTCAACTCAGAGAGAGTCCTAAAGTATATTATTTGAAGTATTACTATTTCTGGTAACTGAAAAGAGCAAACCACACACAAACATCTGTCCTTTGAGGTGATCAGGACACATCCGTGCACCAATGCAGTTCTGGACAATTTGTCACACTGGATCAGAAATGTAATTAATTTGATGTTAAGACATTTGACATTATGAACAAATGCCAACAGAGTTAAAGGTTTGGGGCTCCTCTTGATCTTTTGTTTCCTGCCCCTCGTAATGTAAGAAAGCTAAAATTATTGTTGTTTAAGTCTGAGGAATTAAAAAAAATCAAACTCAGTTCTCACAGGAAACACGCTAGGACACTGCAGATACATACTGTCACAAGATTTAATGCCTTTCAGAGCAAATAACACGTGCTATAGAGATGAAAATGTAATAAATAACATAAATAGTATCTGATTTCAGATGAGGACTGATTTTTTGAATAATATATACTCATCTGTACTCATATAAAGAATGAGTAATTTCAACAAATCCATCAAGTACTGTAGTTATTGTTATTTTATGCAACAGCAGCAGTTTTGAATCCACTATATATTAAATCTGATTAGGTTTTCATTTATTTCTTTGACTTGTGTTCTGAATATCTTCCCAAAACTGTGTTCAAATTTAGTGGAACATAATGCAAAAAAAACCCAACACCAAACAAACAAACAAACAAGCAAGCACATTTTCTGAAACTGGGCAAAATAATCTCAAAATCACTGCTGAAGGAGAAAAAAAATTAGCTGCAGAAGGCAGCAGATGTCTCCGTGAACAATACAGAGATAGAAAGTAAACAGTTAAAGAAAGAAACTGTAAAAAAAGAAATAACTTTTTTTTTTAATCTTCCCAAAGAGCTCAACTGCTAATTAAATTTTTATGCCAAGACTCATAAGAGAACAATTATCTTCTTTTTTGAAGCATCACCAATGGGTGAGTGGATATGAGATTTCACTAGCTTGAAGGCAATTCCCTTTGTACTCTATTAAACAATCATGAGGACATACTGGTTTCTAAGCTGCCTGACACTTGGTGATTTATGTTCCTTTGTCCCAACCAAAAATACAGTCTATCACTATTCATACGTCAGTACAAGTTTGTTTAAAGGACTAGATGATATGAGAAATGAATGAAGGCCTTGGACAAAGAAAACTGGTTTTGATCCTTTTGTGTTATGGCCCAAAGTACAACCTCAGTCATGGAAGTGTCCCCTGGCAGCACGTGGGCAAAAAAGCTTCCTTTGTTTTAGTACAGAAAAATTTAGTTTTAGCTTTTTGGCCTTTTTCTTCATTTTTACATATTCACCCAACACTTTTAACAGCTTAGCAAGCAAGATTTCAAACACTTCAGCCTGATGGCGTGTCTTTAAGGCATAAAAGGGTTTCCATTAACTTCGAGAGCCTTTAACTGTGACTTTCAAAGCAGCCCAAGTGAAAGAGGAGCACAAATTCCATTAAAAACATCAGTGAGCAACAGGTGCCCAGTCCCTGGGGTTGCTTTGGCTATGCCAACAGTGCTGCTTACAGCTCCACACTGAGTAAAAACGCTGCTCTTTTCCGAGGTCTTCGAGGTACATTAACTTCATTTCCATTTCACAGTGTGCAGCCCTTCAGGATCATTTTGTGCCAGCACCACATCACAGCCAGAGCCAGGTTAACAGCACACTAAAAGCAGTTTTGTGATGATATGGCCTAATAACTCGGGGTTATCTTTTTATGGAAACATTCACTGATAGTGAAGGAATCAGACAGAGCATAAATATCCTCACAGAGGTTTTGACCTGAGCTTCCACAGTGGTTTTCATCTCCCATAAGCAGCAGCAGGATATCATTTGGCACCTCACCTTATTGTTTCCAGCACTGCCTGGCCCTCAGCTGCATCACACAGTGCTACTGTTCACTGCACAAAAGAACCACACTCACATCAGATTGACAGGTGAGCACAGAAAGAGGAAGTTTATTATGATTTGGGGTTTAAATAGGATTTGGGATTTGATCAAGGATTGGGGGACGAGAGGAACACCTGTCTGACCCCAGTGGTCAAACCATCACAGAGAGGAATGCGTAAATAATCTACTTTTGTTTATGTTAAATGTGTGAGAAACTCCAATAGAAACATGCAAACAAGATCAGAAGGCTGAAAGTCAGGGCAGGAACACAGCAAGGTTTAAATTTCTGCCTGGTCCTGAGCATCAGCTAAAGGGTGGTTGGTTGGTTGGTTGGTTGGTTGGTTGGTTGGTTGGTTGGTTGGTTGGTTGGCAGCAGAGAGGGAAAATGGTGGGTTTTGCCTTTGACTTTTTCCCTCACAGACAAATCTTGTCCCAAACACCAAGTGACAATAACTGTGAGGACAGAGCAGTACACATGGGATGGCAAAGCACCAGGAGAGAATGAACAGAAACTTGATTGTGACACCCCGACTTTCATCCCAGACACCTAATGCATGGCCCTCCTTTTTTCTAATCTTCATCTGATGAAGCAGATTTTATCCCCAAATGGCTCTGTCTGCATGTTCCCTTTAGGGCAAACAACAAAAAGATGGCAAATGTTGATGAACTTCTCTTACATATAACCTAAAATACAAAATTTAAAAAGGCTTAGGTTAACTGTGGCTGGGCTGTTGGAACTCCATTTGGCATGTTTTTACATGGATATTTCCTCTAGTATTCCCCAAACTGGGTCTCAAAGCTAAGAGTAAATGCTTGTCTAGTGTACCTGCCATGTTAAATTGTGCAATCAGCTGTTCTGCAAGGTTGTGAGCAGCGTCAGTGGTGCTGAAGTTGGTAATAATTGGCCTAATTACAGAATATGTGCACAATTCATAACTCAGGATTTGCTTTAGGGGCTTCCCACAAGTGATCCAGGCTAGAAGAGAAAGAGCCCAGAGTTTGCATCAACTGGGTGCATTGAACACTCTCTGTTCACACCACTTTGGCTCACATTTCAATTCAAGACTTCAATTTACCCTTTCTGAAACACACTGATAGTGGGGAAAGCATTCATGTCATGTTATTTGATGTCCCTGGAGAGAATAACTGATTCTCAAGCCATGAGAAAACCTAAGTTAGTTTACTGTCTACAGATAATACTATGGAAAAACAACAACAACAACAACAAAAACAACAACAACAAAACCCCACGTAACTTCCTGCAAAAAAAGACAAAATATGAAAAGCTTGAAATGTTCTGTAGCTGGCATGTAAGATTAACAAAACTGAGGGAGAGGGGATAGTGATGAGGGGAGATAAGACGCAGTGCCTGTGGTTTATCACCATGATTCTGCTCTCCATGGAGCTGGAGCAATTCAGGCTCTGAAATGCTGCTCTCTGTGTGTATCAGCATGATGAGTAGCTTTGTGTCAGCTCAGAGGTTAGCACAAGCAAAGAGATCTGAGCCATTTAATACCTAAAGTAATTTGGGAAACCCACAGCTCCTCAGCCATCAAGAAGGGTTACAATATATATGGCCAAGACTCAATTATGAATGATGAGCAAGGAAGAAGCTGGCATGAATTAAAAATATAACTTCAATAATATAAACTCTACTTTGATAGAAAAAGAAACGTTCCCTGTAGTTAAGACACAGCATTGGGTGCCAAGAGATTTGGTGTTTCCTGACATGGTTTTTCAGAGCAAGGTAGGGCAAACCATTCCAGTATCAGTGTCAAAGTAACTCTTAATTCTGCAGTTGGTTTATTAACTGGACCTACACATGCCAAGTATGCCCTGCTGACAAATACCCAGCAACAGCTTTAACTTCTCCAGAGAAATCAAAAGGAAAGAGTTAATTGTAAATAAATCCAAATTTATACTGCAATAGGTACTGAATGAAAAAGAAGTGTTTCCATCAGAATAGACCTAATGTTTTATTGCTTCTTCACAGACTTTTATGGAAACGTGTTACTGTAAATATCATTTTTTAACTGCACTAAAACCAATTAAGCACTATATACCCTGACACAGAAACACCAGTATCAATAAATTATCCCTTTTTCACAGCTAAAAACTTTTTATTTCCCAGTACAGTGCCATGCAGTGAGTACACCTACTATTTCTGATTAACAATTTGAAATCCCCATGTAGAGCTTTATTGGAACTGATAAAGACAAAGGGCATGGGCAATGTTTTTGGGGCTTTTATTTAATGTCACTGGCAAGTAGAGGACTGGTTCTGGAGGGCAGCTTTGGCCTCAGATGAGTCAGTATGACTTGATGGAAAATATTTCTGAATACTTTAAATTAGCTACCAATTGCAGTGTGACATTTAATTAGCACATATGCCTCCATTAGCCCTTCAGATATATAAGAAATCATTTTGATTAAGAAAAGATTGAAAATAAATTCTGATGCAGTTTTAAAATACCCACAAATTGCCACAGCTGTCATATTTCCCTGAAGTGCTAAAAAAGGAGAGTTTCCAGTATTTTTCTTCAGCCTTACTGATAGGTTTCCCAGATTCGCCTCACATATCCACTGATTTTACAGATTTACATCAGGGTATAACTTCTTCCAAAGACGAATGGCCACCCTCTGTACTCTCCTCCTTGCAGCCAACACTGCACCCAGCAAGGAGGCAGCAGCTGCAGAGCCTGGGCTCACTTGAAAGCTCAGATCTCAAACTAAAAACAATGCAGACACAACAGGAGTCCTGCAGCTTATGGAATCACATAAAAATGAGATATTTACTTTGAATACTTAATATGAAAGAGCAAACCAACAATCTCTTCACAGTGCTGAAAAATAAAGAGCAGCCTGGAGTGGAGTTTTAGAACCTGATTTTTTTTCTTTGAACTTAAATTATATTGTCCCTGTTTTCTCAGCCTCTGGCAATTGAAATCTCTCTAAATAAAAAATTCCCTTCCTGTGACACAGAGGAAAGGGAAAGGATAATCTGACCATGCATGAACAGCACAAGAACAAAAGGTTATCATATCTAGGAAGTTGTTCCTGTGTACCTGAAAGATTCCAAAACTTCCAGTCCATGCTTTCTCCTTGACAGGGACTGAGCCTTTGCTAGCAAGTAGAGCTAAATATCACTGAGCATCATTACTGCCCCTGTGAATCAACAAAACTCCGATTCCATGGGGATAAAAGGGGTTTCCAGGCCTCAAAGTAGTTAATTAGCTTCAATACAGCATTTTCACCATCATAGCTTCCTCACAGAAGTGGGATATTTGGAAATGAGCAGAGTGAAAGGAAGAAAGAGGGAACAGTTGGTCATGCTGCATTGCAGCTTTGATCAGAAGAGCAGGAGGCAAGAGTGACTATAATGAGCCACGAAAGACAAAAACCTGCTGCAAAATGAGTCCAAGTCATATATTTCGACTTGTTTTTAATTTTTGCAACTTTCCTTGACCTAATAATGAAAGTGATCTTTGCTTTCTGGTCAGCAGAGTATAAAATAAAACCTTGTGAAACAAAAACAATTTTGTTTTGGCCTTTAGCTGCTCCTGGGGTGAAAGAGCCGCTCAGTCCTTGTGATCCCTGCTCACACAGAGCAGTGCTGCTTCTGGAAAAGAAGGCAAGGAGGTCAGAGCTGCTGCTTATTATGTCAAGGTGCAACTCTTCAGGCCATCCAGAAATAATCAACAGTGGTAGTTTTACAGAAATAACCAATATCAGCCAACTGAAAATTATTGGCTCTTGCTTTCACTGCATTATCTCTCATCTTATCTACAAAAAAATATATTTATGGTATTAGTTGTTGCCTCTTCTCTCTATTTTTATTAAATATACCTTATGATTCAAGGTATTTCACAAAAGCCATTTTAATGTGTGTTTGGGGAGGAGAAAACAGAGGAAAAGGAAATAATGAGTTCTGCAGCCATCAGAAGTGTCAAAGCTGGCAGCTGTACATTATCCTAAAGTGAAAAAGAGAATTCATATTACAGGCTTAAATTTACTAAGCACATGTCTGAATAATGAACCCAAACACACTGCAAACAGTCCAAATTTTCCTCTTGATGTTTTTAATGCTTATTTTGATTACATCTCAAACTGTTTCCAGTCAAACTCTCCACAGTTCCCTGCACAACCACACAGCTTCGCACCAAATTGATGGAGCTGAGTCTGGTAAAGTCTCTTTACTTTTATTTTGTTTTCCATACCTGCATGTCACACATTATTGATTATGTTTGGACCCAAAATGAAAGTTGGGGTAAACTCACAACCATGATGAGTTTCTCTCTATGACAAAATCTCCCCCTGCTATCTCCAGCCCTCCCTCCTCCTCCTATATTCCAAATAAAATCCAAGTATATTAAAATCACTCAGTCTAAAAACACTTGAGTGTGAACTGCGTGTTCCAGAGTATTAGTAATGATTAAAAAAAATAATAGCATTAAGAGAAGAAGATCTAGTAATGGGGAAGAGGAACATCACTTTCTGCATTTTGTAGCACTCGCTGAGGTCCAGTAGCAATAGTCCTGGAAAGCACCTTGGACACCGATGATAATTATTAATGTGCTCTCTGCGGGCTGTGAGAGCACAGAGAGACTGTTAGATCTGTTCTCCCATCAGTGAGAATTGGCAGCTAATGGAAATAGAACGCTTTACACATCAGGTGACACTCCTCTGTTGTTCTCCCTTTGCAAAGCTTCACAACACTTGGCAGGGAGCCACAAACCCTTCCGAGCTGAAACATCTCCGAGCTAGCATTTGCACCTCCGTTATACATGCTAAAGAAGCAGTAAAACTTCTCACCCAATAACGGCTAAAATGTCAGACTGCAGAGTAAAACATTGCACCTAATCCAGGATTTCATTTTCCCCACAGTCGGGTTAATGCAGAATATTTAGCACACAAAGTTTGGCAGGGCACTGCCCTGCAGAAGAGACCATCAGCTTCTGTCCAGTGTTTGCTGAAATATTCTCCAATTTCAAGTTGGTATCTCTGTTTCCTTTCCCACCCACCAAGATGAGTCAAAAATCCCTTACAAGAAATTTCACTTCCAACTTTTACCCACACACTGGGGCACTCTCAGGCAATATAAAACCTCAGCCAGCTCACAGGACCAGCCAGTCTCTCCTCACAGCAAAGCAAAACTTGATGTAAAATACTCTTAAAACACTTCAGTGTAACTTGCATTGTAAAACTTTCATAGGTGGAGACTCTGCCTGTCCTGGGGCAGTCTATCACAGTGCTCCAAGTCCTTAACATTAGAATGCGTTAACCCACACTCGACCTAAGATTCCTTTGCTACAAATTTAAAAATCTTTCTAATTCCCAGAGGATGTGCAGAGCACCTCGTTGTCTTCATACGTCTTTATGGAGCTGCTTACCTGTGAAGATCACTGCCATGTCTCCTCAGATCTTCAGATAAAAACAACTGAATTATTTCTACCTTTTCCAGAAAAAAAAAAGTTTTCTATACCTCTCTTACAATCTTCCTCACTCCTCACCCCAACTCTCTGAAATTCACCTGAATAATTAATCCCAATCAGCTACTTACTATGAAAACACCAGTTGTTACCCTGTTACCTACCCTACAGTAAAACAATTTCCACTTACTGCATTGCTATGCAATTTTAATTCAAATTCAGTGGTATTTTAACAAGGAAAATATTTAGATAGTAAAACTAGAAGTTTTTGTAATGCAGAGAAACAAATATAATACATAGTGACTGAAGCAGTTTGGTTTAAAATGAAGGAAAAAATCCCAATCTAGTTTTCTACAGAATCATATCAATCAATCACAGAGTTTTTGCCATATCAATGACTTGTGGTTCAATGATGACAAATTTAACATTTAAAGGCAAGGGAAAAATGTGAATGGAAGATGCTTTAAAATCAATATAGTCATGAAAATCTTAGTTCAAGTGCTAGAACTGATGACAACTTTCTCTCTTCCACACAGCTGGATCTACTGTAAAGCAGCTGTTCTGACCCAGAAACAAGGGAAGCTTTCCTTAACCATCCAAACCTAAGTCCCTGCTGCTCATTAGTGGATCACAACCAATACTTTAATTAGTATTTAATTAGGGAGATGAGTGTTGCCTTTAGCTTTCTGTCCTTCTCCACTAATCCTTGCCAATACAGATGCAGCACTCAGGTACCCCCTGTTCAGTACCAGCACAGTCCTTCCTACACAAAAAATTAGTGTGTTACAAGACACACTAAATATTATCCTTAATTCATTTTTAGCATCAATAATTCTGCCAGCTATTTCCAAGTATTGGCTTTTCAAAGTCACTGACAGATTGGGAGACCATAAAGATCTTGATTTACTGTGCCAGATATGAGTACATTCTCAGCAGTAAGACTATAATTTTTATTAAATTCTTTCCCATAAGAATCACAGTTGTGCCCTACCTTGACTGTGCTTAGATCAAAGTATAAGAATCAATCTATTAAAGAAAAAATTTCCCCCCAAGGAACCCTATCAGTAGCATTCTCACTATAAAACATCCTCAATCAGGCTAGAAGCAAATAAACACAAAGTGCCAAAGCCTGTGAGTAAATGGGATTCAACAACAAGATTCAACAAGAGACACAAAGTCACCATTTACTCCTCAAAAAATGTGGAGCAGATGCTTTGGCATTTACAATAACATCCTCTTTTAGCATGTATTCAGCTGCAAGTTTAGCCATGGAGATCAAGTGTAAATCCTATCCTATTAGCAGGACAATTAGAATTCCTGCCATTAAATCCCCTTCCCTCTTCCCAACCTTTCTCTCCCTCTTTCCCTGAGACTCAGGGAAGACAAATGAAATAACTCAGCTCCACAGTCTAGAAGTATTGATAAAAACAGCCTGTCTTCTGCACAGACCAGAGTCTGCACAAGAAGACAGGCAGGTACAATTTCTCCTGAATAACTGTTATCAAAGTCAGTAAAACCCTATCCTATTCCAATAAATAAAATACAAAACCAATGGAATCAGAAGTCTCAGCTGACTGAAACGCCAAGTAGGCTGAACAGCAGGATGACACTGAGTGGATGCTGCTTCATCACTCCCCTCCTCAGCTGGATGGGGGAGAGAAAATACAGTGAAAGGCACCTGGGTGGAGGTAAGAACAGGCAGAGATCACTCAGCACTTACTGTCATGGGCAAAACAGACTCGACTGAGGGAAACTAATCTAATCACGGTAGGAAAATGAGAAAATAAAATCTAAGCCTTAAAACAGCTTTCCCACCCTTTTCCCCAGGCTCAACGTTGAATTTTTTTTTTTCTCCCTCCTCCCCTGCAGTGGTACAGGGGGATGAGGAATGCAGACTGAGATCAGATCATCACAGCCACCCCTGCCACCCCCACCCACCAAAACCTGGCCATAAAACCCAATCCAGAACCAAATTTCCCTGTGAGCTCCCAGATAATTCATACACATCAGGACAGGCACACGGTCATTTTGCTCTGTGCCTCATATGGCACCAGGTATAATTGGTATTTAGGGCCTTTTGTTTTCACAGTAACCTGTCAAGGACGCAGTGCAAAGTTAAAATTCAGGTTACTTTGTGGTGTATGGGGGAGTTAGAGGAGCTCCATGTCATTCCAGCCCTCCCATCACTTCAAAGGTGTGACCGACTCTGCTGAGCACTGGAACCAGTCTGTTGTTCAATATCCAACCTCTGATAGGTCTCCTCAGATCCTAAGCACCAGAAAAGCTCTTTTCTACACCAGGTCTTTCCCTTAACTCTTCATTGACTCTACTCAGTGATTTAGATTTCGACCTGCACCACAAAAGAAATCTTTCCCTCACTTTACTAACGTGTGAATTACAGTTTGCAACGATGCACCTATTTTTAACCAGGTTAGCAAACACGTTGATGTTCTCATTTCCTATTATCATTACTCTTTGTGAAACTAACACTGAAAAAGTTCCAAGAATGTTCAATGTGTTTGGCTGCCTCATGACAAAGAATTTATCAATGAACTGAAGGATTAGGGTGAGAAAAAGAAGGATTGCCCTCGTTTTCTTGATGAGAAATTAGAGTACACACAAATGAAGTCCAAGACTGTGAGGACCAGAAGCCAAAAAATCAGGTTCCAAACAAAGTTGGAATTACAGGATATTCAAATCAAGAACAGATGACACAAACCCACTAAGGAGTGGCCAAATACCTACTTTGAAACATTCAACTAGAGAGATAAGGGTTAAAAGGTGCTTTGAATTCTCGGTCCAACTGCTTTGTGCAAATTTGCAGCATTTGAGTCAGAAGGAGAAAATTAATCTTAATGTCTCAGTCTGGTGATTTCTTCTCAATACCATCTTGCTTTTGCTATCTACAGTCACAATTTTCGGCTCAGTCCATCCCCCAAAAATCCCATCCATGTGAGAGTGAAAAGGCAAAAACAATCTGGGAGAAGAGCAATCCAAACATTCCGCATTGAAGAACTTCCCCGGGTAATTGATTTTCTGTCTGTGTTAACAAGACAATACACAGTTTCATTTATAAAGGCAACATATGCAGGATATCCAGAAGACAACATCCCCTGACAAAGAAAGCTACTTGAAAGAGCTTTGCACACCAAATTATTTCATGCATATTCATAACTTGATTAAAATATTAATACTGTAAACTTGTAAAGAAACAACACGCAGAGAAACAGCTTTTATTGACTTACACCAGAAGCTGAACATGGCACACACACAAAGGATGTCAGCATTAGTCAGTGCTGTAAACTCACACGTGTGCAATATATATCTGTATATTAGCCTGCAGATAAACATTTATTCCCAAGGGAAGCTGCTAATGAGACTGTGCTGTGGGGAAGATATCCAATTACTCCAAACGACATTTATATTTTAATCACATCACATGCACTGAAGAGCTCGAGGTTTGATGGAGCAATCCTTGAAAGACTTTGCCTTTTTAATCAATTAGCTCTCTAAACATCAGTGACGTGCTGTTGACAAGTCCTTGGGTTAAATATACAACAACACACACAAATCCTCTCTCCCTGCCAAGAGGCAGCAATGTGGTCATCTAAAACTTCTGAAACAGGTGCAAAAAGTTTTTTCTCATAGAAGATGCTTAAAACAGAACACTAAGAAATAAAGACACCCCTCAGGCTCATTCTGAGCTACCACTCAGTGAATTCATTCTAGGACAGATGAAAAACTTTGTTTTAAGAGCTTCACTCCTGTGTAAAACCATCAGACTGGCTCACAAATCCTTTTATAATTGGTTTATCTGAATAAAACCAAGTCAGTCAAAACAATTTGCTTTCCTCAAGCAACCTGAAAGTGACCAATGCAATTGCACACATGTACATGAAGGTCCGGTGATTTTTAACGTGTTTTAGCACTAATCAGGCATTTTAAGATGCTCCAAGTCATAGAAATAAATACAAAAATGAAGAAAACCAGAGCTGCAAGACCCTAATTCGATCATTTTTCAAATTAGCATTGGATTTTTCCTGTAAACACAGTACATCCTCATGGCTGTTATAGTAAACAATGGACCATTTCTATTTCTGAGAGCGTACATGAAAAACTTCACTTTAAAAATAAAACTCAGTTCTGTACTCACAAATATTTCTTGATAAGTAAAAACCTAAACAAAAATATTAAGTGGGATTTAATCAAAGTCAAGATTTGATTGGAAAATACTGGAAACTTCGTAATAGTCAAATTACAGCGTGAGAATTTTCTTCACCTTGGAATTAACAAACCACCCGTGTTCCATCAGATCAGTTCAGCTCAATCAAAAGGTGCAAGGATACATATTTTGAAAGCTAAAGATTAATTTGAGAGTTAAGAAACCGGGAGAAACTGGAGCAGAATAGAAATATCATTATCTTTGCAGTTTGTAACTTGCAGCTTGAGAGCTGTTTTGCTGAAGCTACTCAAAGAATACCTATTTAACTTTGCAGCAAAGTGTGTATTTAGGTATAGTTTTTGCTGCAAACACTTGTTTTTGGGTTTTGACCCTTTGTTGGTTGGAGCTTGGGTTTGTTGGCTTTTTTTTTTTAACTCCTGCTTCTCAATTTCAGGCAGACACAGTCCTTCTAATAAATCTCTTCTAACTAATCCTTCTTTCAATACTACTTAATCCTGAGGGCTAGAATGCCCTTTAGCACAAATCTCTGTAAAGGCAGAGAAGCTTGAGTTGCTAAATTTCAATACCTAATCCTGTCTTTAAGTGCTAAGTGAGCTCTCAGCAATTGCCATGAACACAACACCTAGAACTGAGTCAGTTGTTATCATCATCCTCCCTAAATGGCTGCTGAATTCAACCATATCAATACCCAACTACCAAAAATGTGCATTGCTTCTAAGGGTGCCCATCTGCAGGATAGAAGAGATCTTATATAACAAGTATAGGTTTCTGCCTTTGATGGAATGACTGACGTTGATAATTATGGCAGCAGGAGGAAAAAAAAATTGCCAATCTTAAACATAGAAAACATGGTTGTTCTTGATCTAAAATACATTCAAATTGGCAATACATTCAATTTCAGCAATCATCAACAGAAGTTTTCACACCTCCATTTTTATGAAATGACATTTATTACCAAGCAAAGCTCCAGCGTGGAATATGCACCTTTTTCTTTTGCATTCTTATGGTACAAAATATGCCAGTCTATTGCTGTGAGTGATATGAACTGTGAGGCTGGAGCTCAAAGACATCTGGGAGGCACAGATGGTTCAGGGCTCTCAAATAGCTGTGGAACCATTACCTTCAAGGTCAGGCTTCTGATCCAAGGGCTGGTAATGACACAAAGACAGCAAGACCTTTTCAGAGAGAGCTCCTTCTCTCCTGTCCAGTTCCTCATTTCCTGGCAGCCACCACAGAGATGAGCTCAGACGCAGCCACAACTCATTTCTCCTAATGGCATTCCTTTCCAAGGGAGGTGGAAACTCTGCAGCCTTTTCATTCCTAGAAATCCCTTCTGCAGCAGAGCTCAAGTTGCTGCTGCCTGGATTCCAGTCCCAGGGGTCCCAAATTCACCAGTGAATGTTCACTCCTGAAAGGATATTCCACTGAACTCAGTGCTCCATAAAAATCTTTGTGATGCCTGTCTATAAAACCACAGGAAATACAGTGTTTAAACCTCTACAACATAAAAGTTTCAAAATGTAACTGCCACTTTAGAAAACGGAGAGAACTACTGAATGCTGTTGCAATAGCAAAAGATTAGTTCTGTGCTAATACTATTTGAGTAGAAAAGCTCTTCTTTTGGTCTACCAGGAGATTGTATTCTTGCAACCATTACCAGCAAATAAAGTTCAGTTCTTCATGAAAATAAACACTGACCCGAATTTGGAACACTACCCTGCCCAGTATTTTCAGACGTCAATGACTGCTCGGAATGACCCATTGAAATATCAGAATTGTTCCCCAGAATCCCAATGAGGCAGGAGCTGAGCTGTGTGAAAATATGAGGAATTCTTCCATAGGCATTTGCCATTATGGTGACTCTACCAAGAGCTTTTCTGTTGGTTACCCCTCCTCAGAGGACTTTGGAACCACAGAATAAAGAGCAGTGAAAATAATGGAATCTTTTAGAGAGGAAATAAAGACAGAAGAGAAGCACTACTAGTTATGATGGCTCATGATTTACAAATCATAGTAATAAGCTACATGAAGAGATCTCCTACAGGGGTGGTGTAGGTGATGAATTACACACACAATCATAAAGAATAGGAAGGTTCTGATGTAGCATCAGCTCCTGAGGTCTTTGCTCACCCTGTAACTCCACGTATTCCAGAAAGGAGTTCTGTTGACAGGAACGGGTCTACTTTCAAAGTGAGATGCAACTGAACTGACAGATATCAAAGGCACTTTACAGGATTTTGTTGCAAATCAAAAGATTTGCATCAATGTTCAAGAGAAATGAGCACCGAGGGAAAAAACCTCAAACACCAGTAAATTGGACAAGTTATTAATTAACCATGAAAGGGACTCATCAAAGCATTCAGTTTCACCAGGTCTATGTCAATATCACAGCTTAAACAGATGTCCTGTGCTGCCTGCACCTGTGACCAACAGCATCCATCCTCAGCAAAACAAACGAGTAAACAGCAAAATCTGATCCCGGTTCTGTGGTGCTCCCAAGAGACCACAAAGACTGAGAACACTCATTTTTAAACATTAGGCAATGGAAATGCAAACTTATATCGAGTGGAACTTTTCATTGTTGAAATGCCTGCAGAACACAAACTGCATGAAAGAAAGGGCTGAAATACACAAAGCAAAACAACGCGTAACTGCTTTCTCCTAAAGAAAGGCTGAGAGAAAGAATGATCCTGCAGCGAGGGGCTGCACATCTTTCAACAACCAGATATTCGCGACTTTCCTCCCTGCCCAACAGCGTGCGGAGAAGCTTCCCAAAGCCGCTCTCCCCCGTTCCACCTCACCCTCATCCCGCCGTCCTCGCTCAGCTCCAGCCCCGGCGCTGCAGCTCCGCGGCCCCGGGGCTCCCGCTGCTGCCAGAACCAGCTGTTGATGCGCATCCACAGCCCCGCCAGGTCAGGCTTTACCCCACAAACTACAGCCGGCACAAGGGAACCACCAGCACCTTTGAGGCTGCATTGCTTTGGCTGGTAGCTTTTTGCACGCTTCTCCCCCAAATAGCAGCTTTTCCAAGAAAAATTCTACTCAGCTCTTCGGCAAAACCGCGGCGCTGGGAGAGTTCCCTCAAAGACTCACATCAGGGAAAAATATTCCACCCGCGAGCATCCCGGAGAGGGGACCGGCGGCAGCTGCCGCCCGCTCGGGCGTCCCGAGGGGGCTGCCCCGGTGGGGTTCCCTGACCGCCTGAGCCCACCGGGAGAGCCTCGTACCTTCATTCCACACCTCCATCCCGCAGCTCCATCCCGGAGCTCCATCCCGCAGCTCCATCAAGCACTCCTCATCCCGCAGCTCCATCCCGGAACTCCATGCAGCTCCATCCCGCAGCTTCATGCACCTCCATCCCGCAGCTCCATCCCGCACTCCCCATCCCGCAGCTCCATCCCGCCATCCCGCAGCTCCATCTCGCACTCCCCATCCCACAGCTCCATCCCGGAGCTCCATCAAGCACTCCTCATCCCGCAGCTGCATCCCGGAACTCCATGCAGCTCCATCCCGCAGCTTCATGCACCTCCATCCCGCAGCTCCATCCCGCACTCCCCATC
>JBBMKD010000217.1:30550430-30624843 GCA_037834095.1 Argya squamiceps | reverse complement strand
CGGAGGCGAGCCGGGGCCATCCCGCCCGCCCCTCGGGGCAGCCCTGCGAAACCGCCCGGCACCGGGGTGCTGCTGGCTGTCCCCGCCTAACGCGGGGAAGGGGCGCGATGAGAGCGCTTTTTCTGCCCCATTTAACTCTCCCCATCCTTCCCCGGAGAGCCGTGAACCCATCGGTGCCAGGGGCTGACATCCCAGGGCACCGCCGCCACACGCTGGATGGCAGCTCCGACCGCGGGCTGGCGTTCCGGTGCTCGTCTCTGGCTCGTAATGAAGCTTCGAAAGGATGGAGAGAAAGGATAATAAATGGGGCCGGCGGGGGGGAGCATTGCCGCACACGGATAACATCGGGTGCTCATAAAGGGCGATCACGCACCGGAACACCCGTGCTGGCGCTGAGCTTGGCCCGTTCGCTTTATCTTTGCATAAAGGATTAACAGCGTTTGAACGTGTTCTACTGGATGTATTTATGTAACAGGCTTCCCACCTGCTCACACATCCGTGCCATTTTAAACCCTGCTCCTCATTGTTAATGCAGATAACCCAGCATGTCAGCCCTTGGTCACATTCTGCATCATATGTGATATTATGGCCTAAAGATGTCATTAATTCAGGGCCTGTTCATTCGCAGAGATGGGTTTGGCTAAACATGCAGAGATTGTAGTTACATGGGACCCCAAATTGCTGGGATGGGAGAAAGGCAGCAAAACAACCAACGACTTGGTTTGCTCCTGTGATCCCTCCAATCCATCCACCATTCCTCTCATTCTCTGAGCTGCCCAAATCCTTGTATTGCCTTAGTCTACTTTTGCACAGAGTTAATTCAACTTCCTTTAACTTCCTAAGCATGGAGAGACTCCTGAACGTCTTTAGTGTAAGAGAGTTTCAGCCTTAAGTCATGAAATGCAGCAAACTAATTCACATTTAAATATATTTAATTATCTGCTTTCTTGGGGCATTTGAAGGGGTATGTCCTTCAGGAAAGTGTTCATTGATATTAACAATGCACATAGCTACAGAACAGCCATCAGGACTGCAGGAGGAATCCAATCCACTTTATTACATGATTATTGCTGGAGAATTAATGCCAGAGAGGCTCTGTTAAACCTATCTGCCTAATATATGCACTGTGCATTAAAGGGAAGCCTTGAACTCTGAATTAACTGCTAAGTAGTAGAGCTTTTATTGACCATATTTGTGGAAGAACAGAGACATGAGATTCTGTACTGAACTCATCTACAGAGAAGTACACCAGTGCTAGATTTGTTGCGAGGAGTATGACTGAAACCCAGAATACCCAGATGTGTGACTGGCATTGTAGAAAACACTAAAAATGTTACGTAAAAGAGATCCTTCTACCTTGTACACCTCATTTCATTAATTTTCAGACAAAGCTCAGTCAACTACTTATAGAGTCTGTATTTTAAAAAATGTGATTTGCTCTCAGGAAGCAAAGCTAAACTGTGAAACCTCCATATTAAACTGGTGGTAAAGGACTTGTCACCTTCCTTTGAGGACACTCAGTTGATCTGTTGTCAAATACTTGTGCTTCCTCTGTTTTCTGCCCCCAATGACTGAATGTGTACCTACTCTCTTGATACATGCGCATGGGAATAATCATTGTTTCTATTAATAGGCAGAAATAGCCTGATCATTTGTGTCAATCAAGCCAGTTGTGAAACAAGGAGTTCTAGCTGCAAATGACACAAGATTTGTCCTGCTGCAGCGATCTCCTCACAGTGTTCTGCCTCTCCAACATGTTATCAGCTGGTGGTGATTTATGAAGCATAAATACTTCAGACTGATTTTTTTTTTTTTAACTAGGCCCAGCTTGCAGCTGGCTGCTGAACAAAATCTTGCTTTGACTTTTAAACTGAATATGAGTGCTAAACAGCAAGAAAAAGATTTTTAGGCTACATTGTGGAATTAAGCTACAACCCAGCAGGAGGTACAGCACAGCCACTGCACTACAGCACATTCTTAGTGCAAACCACAGTGATCCTGGGAACATCCCAGGTTTTCCTTCCTCCCATCCCTACATCAGGCACAGCAGGTGCCCTCAATGCTGTTTATTTTTTTCAGAGTGACTGCAGAGGAAAAAGGATTGATCCCACCTCGATGGAGGCAGCTATTGATCCTTTTAGGTGCCTAACTGGGGTTCCCAGTGCTTTTCCCTCACAAAGATTAGATTCTCTTTGAGCCTCCTGCAGCCAGCTTTCAGTCCTCAAAGAGATGTTCACAGTCAGAAAGAGAGGCACAGCTGACCTGGCTTTTCTGGAGATTACAACCTTTTGCCAGGATGTGGGCATGCTTCTTACCTGCCTTGGGGCAACATCTTGCAGCTCATGGTAAGCTGAGCTTAAAAAACCTTGATTTTTCTATCAAAGCAGGTAAACTTCATCCTGCCAAAAGGCTGTGGAAAATAGCAAGCTTGCAGCAGAAGGGACATGACAAAAAAAGCAGGTGGTAGTAACACCTGAAACTCTGAAACCAGGCAAGAGTCTCAACACAATACATAAAAGTGAAATGATTTTTTATGTTTTAAGAAGGATTCAAAGGATGTTGAATAAAGTTTTCGTACCTTTCATAGTTCTGACACAAAATCAGGAGCAGCTTGGCAGACAACTTTTATTTTGGAGTGATTTACACTCAGATTTGTCACAGGACATAAAACTGATGTAGGTTCAGATCCACTGAGAACAAATATTAAGGCACATCTGGATGAACATTTCCAGTTTTCCATTGCCTGAGTCTGTGGACAACCAGATGCTTAAGCAAAAACTGCTGGTCAAAGAAACACTAAAATGCAACCTTACATGACACCAGGGTAGCTTTTTATTCTTTAACAATTACAGTCCACTAAACAACCTACTTATTCTTTCAAAGATATAAATGAAGGGCTATTTTAGCTCTTTCTTACATTGTCTTTACTTCTGTCAGTATTTTTCTCTTTTTGCGTTTTGCCACTACTTTTCTTGCCTGAGTGTTTAGATCTAGATCACAATAGGGAAATGCCCTTTTTTCCCTTCCTTTACTGCATACACATTCCCTGTGCATGGTCTGATCCATGCTGCACACCCAGATGCAGTGCACAGCCCTTGGCTGTAGATTCAGCTCTAGAGGGACTCCAAAGTCATGGCAGGTTTTGTTAAAAAAAACAGAGTCAAGACTGAGATAATTTTATTTGTTCTGTACGTGTCTACACAGATACACATATGGCAATGGGAATTTCCCATTGTCATTGGATTTGGCTGCTATTCCACATAAATTGCTGCTGGTCTCTTTCCTAAGTGGTTTTTGGTACTCTGATGGGCAAAAGAAGCTTCAGGCAATAAAACTCCAGAGGAATTAAAAAACCTCCATCAGCATGACGCAGCCATGCACATCTTAATCACCCTGGATATCATATTTAAAACATTTGTAAAAGCAAATTGTTAATGCTTCTGTTTAGTTATGTGCAGGTGCCTACAGCTGGCTCCTGATTGTGCCTAATTAAACAGTTCTAAACATTAATGCACTGGCGAGTTTCAGCAGTTACCCTTAAATGAAGTTGTGTCAAATATTTCATCGGGGAATTTTTTTGGGGGGTGAATGTATGTGCTTGGGGCCATCTGGTGGAGCAGAGCTACAATGCACTGAACGTGCTGCTGCCCATCCCGGGGCAGACTCACCTGGGCACTCCCTTGGTCACTGAGAATTTCAGACTTTCTGTGCTGACAGGCACTGACCCCCAAGAAAACACTGCATTTGACCTGAGGCTGGGAAGGAAGCTTCCAAAATTGAGTGAAAGCATTGGGATTATGGGTGTGTAGTTTGAATGGAAGTGTGTGATAACACATGGTGGAAAACCTAGAATTTAAGGTTTTAGAATATAGTAATATGTATAAAGCAAGATGGAGGTTTTAGGGCATAGGCTAGTCTTACTTTTTTGCCTTCTTCTGCATGGGTCTGGGTGGGATTTTGTAATTGGATAGAAAAGTCCACATTGTAGACCATGGGTGGTTGGTTGTTGGGTTAAAAGTAAGAAATAATTTAGGTGTCATTTCTTAATTGGATAGTTTACCATTAAAAGGCCTTGCAGAGAGAGAGATACGCCTCCATTTTCAGTTTGTTAACTGGAAGTGCTGTAGAACTCTCAGCTTGTTAGACTGTAATATAGATAAGAATTAATAAACATCTGAGTCCGAACACAAAACACCATCTCGAGCATTTAATCCCAACCCTGGCAGAAAAGAAGATAAAAAGCAACACCCAGGCACCCCAAACATCCCATTCCCACAGAACAGCCAGCCCTGTGGGCTCTCCTCTATCTGCTGTCCATGGAATTTCCCTACTGAATCCTGACTCGTTTCAAAATATGTCCTTTAAAACTCTTCTGGACCAAGACTTGATATATTTACAGCCAGCACACCACTGCCCCTAACAATCAGCATCTTGGGGAAATTTGATTAGTCTAAACAATTAAATTCATGTATACATGAAACTGAGATAAATTATTTATGAGCCAATTGACATTTGCAGCACTGGTGCTGTTAGTACTCAATATACTCTGTATATTGTTATGGGGTTACAGTTGTAAAAGTATTCATGCTCCCATAATAAACTTGTGATAAATTCAAGTCTTTAACCTTTACAATATTTAGTGCTCTTGTGCAGTGTTTAACAGGAGACTGTGACTTAAAGCAGACATCTGCTATCTTTAATCTTGAGTAACACTTCATGCCAAGAATGGCCTTATTGACTTCAATGAAAATGTTGTGTAATTACTTTTCTCTCTCTCTTTTTTTTTTTTTTAGGTCTTCTAAACATAGTAGAAACTTGCCAAGTGTTGCTGCAGCCATTTCAAATTGCTCTTGACTTGAAAGGGAGCACAATGATGCAGGATAATTAAATAGAAGAAAGAAATGGAAGAAAAAGCTCTACACGAGTAAAGGAAAACAAATAAAATGGCCAATTTTCTTGGACAGGAGCAAAACAAACACTCCAGAGTTTTAACATGGCCTTATGGTTTAGTACTGGTAACAATAAAGGACTGTTTGTTCATGTTTCACTTGGATTCTTGGAAACCACTGGCCATTTCTCCTGGATTCTGTGTAATAAAGAAGCCAGAATTCTGAAGTTGCTCACAGCGGGAATTTGTTCTAACCCAACTTTGCTGGAAATAGCCCCAGAAGGGTGAGGTAGGGTGAGGCAGTGTATTAATACAGTTTCAGGCTGCATCCCCTCTTTAAACATTTGTTGCTCTGCCCCAGGGATCTCACACTGTGAGTGGACAGGATCTGCATCCCCAGCCCTGGAAAAACAAATACTGAATTCTGGGGGCTGTGCTCACTGCAGTGCTGCCTGAGGGCTTCAGGAACAACGTGCCAGAGGTTTTCCAGCAGGAATCACATCTTGCTGCTGTTCTGGGAGCTTCCTCAGCCTGATCATCTCAGAGATTTCTAGGAGGAGGAAAACAGGATTTTCTGCTCAGTGAGAACGAGACCAGTTTCTAAGTTGTAGCTCTGAGCAACTGCAAAAGCGATTTCCTAACCCAGGAAGCAACACCAGGGACCTTATTCCTCTTTAAATTCTGTGATTGGCTGTGAGATTGGGTGCAGTGTGGCAAAAAAAAGACTTTAATTTTTCTTCACATCAATTGCAGGCTGAAGTGCCTGGTTCAATAAGTGCAGAAGTGGAAGTACCCTGATTTCCATGGCTAATTGAGATACATTGATGGTGTTTTGCAGACCCATAGCACAGGTCAGAGGAGACCTGAAACATCCTGAGTAAAAACAGTTTCCATGAATGTCACTGAAGGCAAATTAAAATCAGACATGAACCCATCGTGCTGTTTGGAATTGAGGTGGCAAAACTTTGTTTCCCAGCTTGAACCCTGGAATTCATTCTTCTCAGCACTTATTAAGTCATAATTTATGTGCTTATTTAAATACCAAAGCCATTTCTGTCTGGCCTATCTAGCATGATGTAGGATGCTGACCAATGAAGATACTTGGTTTAATTTGTATCATTTTCGATATATAATAGAGGATATATTTTACCAGTGCTCAAGAAGAAGTAGGACAGAGAAAGCATTGAGGAGTATTAACTTCTGGATGCCTGGAAAATGCACTCACAATTTCATTATTTGCTGAAAGATAGGCTTGGTGCTTATTTTTGCACTGTAACAGCCTCATTTGCTTTGCCTTCTATATTATCTATATTTAAAAAATCAGCAGCTCTGCAAGTGGAGTAGGCTAAGGAGCTGATTGAGTCTCTGTGTGTGTGTGTGTGTCACTGCTAATCTTGCACATTTTGCTGCAGCTCCTCAAAGTAAAGGCTACTAATTAATTAAAGGGTGATTGAATCCCAGCTTACACCACCAAGCAGTCAGTGTTCCAAGCCAGTTTTGTCATTAATATTGCCCAGCAGGGGAAGTATACAGCATCCCTGTAATAATCCTACAATTTTGGACACCCTGAACTGGCAAATCCAAATGCATTTCTCTGGGTGAGCCAGAGATTGCCCAGCATACCTGAGTGGAAAATGATAAAAGCTCTTGATAATGATGCAGTCCAGCCACAGGCAGCTGATTTAGATTATCTCCCCTGAGCTTGGTGGATGCTGGTCACTGCTAATGTCACCAATATTTAGGTTTCATTTTATGAGGCAAATTTGTCTCCTCTCAGAAGTAGAAATAAGGAATTTCTGCTAGTGGGTAACTTCCCCTCAGAAAGCCAATGGCAAATATTAAATATTTATTTGACTTTTTAAACACATTATGCAATTTTTTGCATTGATTCATAAACAGAGATGTTCAAATAATTGCGCAAAATCAGTTCATGCATATTTTACTTTTAAAAAGTGCAGACAGATTTTAATCAAGTGGTTTTAAATAATGAGCTTTTATGCTGTTTGGGGGTAGAAAGGGAGCTGTTTAACGTCACCAACATTGCTGTGTGTAAATATTGATCTGCAGAACTACTTTTGGCAAAATGATGCTTTTCTGCTGGGCAAGTACCCACAAAAGGATCCTGCTGTGGATTCAGCCACAAATTTCCTGGTTCTGAAAAGGATATCAACTCAAACTAAATGAAATAGTGCAATTCCTATAGAATTCCTGACTGATCAAAATTAGTTCTGTGCATTTATCATGACCAGTGTGGAGTCACAAGGGCAATAATGATTCGCTTGTTGGGGTTTAGGGAAAAACCTGATATTTCCCTGAATGCTTCATTTCTGCAGACAGAAAAGAGCAGGGCAGCTCTGTTGGCAATTCAGCCCTCCAATAAAACTGACTTTCTGTTGGAGTTTCCAAGGGTTTTAATGGAAGGTTTGACATGTTCTGTGCTCTAATTTGTTCTAAAGGGAATATTTAACTCAACCTCAGTGGCAGTGGGCTACAAGAAAGCAGCAGGTTCTCACCAGAGTTAAGTTAGAGGCTCTTCAACTGAGTTGCCACTGAAATTGCAAAGATATACATGAGCTAAAATGCTTTAAAATCTTCAGGAAGGCATTTAATTAAGCACACTGGAAAAATAAGGAATAAAGCTCTTTTTTTTTTTTCTTTAGGTTGACTTCCCTGATTATTCTGATTTCCTACTGCATTTTTTATTTAAAAGAATAGCACAAATAAAAGAGAATTGCTACTTTCAGAGGAAGACATGAGAAAACCCAATATCTTCAAGCATCTATTTATACTTTTTTTCTTGAATAATTAATCCTTCTTTGGTCCCCAGTGTAGTTCATGATAATTTTTAAATGTGGTGAGTAATCAATTTTGCTAGACTTGTGTTGGATATGACAAAAAAGGCAAAAAAACCCCCACATGAACACATCTGACTACTTTCTAAGTATTAAAATTTTTAAAATAATTTCCTTTTTTAGGATCCTAAGTCTTCTCACTTTGTCTTCCAGTCTTGTAATTTTTGACTCTTAGGATTCATATTCTCATGTCTTGTTTTCTTGCTAGTAAAAAATACTGAGTATTTTCTAAATAGTTCTAAATGAACTATTTATTATTTGTATATACCAAAATGGAAGGTTAGCTTTAGTAAAATGATGAAAAAAAAAGAAAAAAAACCTTTGTTTTTTTAGATGGCTCCAAAACTGTGTATCCCCATTTTGCCGAACAATCATGAAATGTGGAGGTGGTTTTTTGGGAACTGGAATTCCATCCAAGTTTCCTACACTCAGGTGGAATAAATTGAATTAATGCATCCTTGGAGCCAAATAAAAAGTTTGTTTATGCTTAGTTTTCATTCTCTGTCATTTTTTTAAATCTCTTTTTTCATGTTTTTTCTTCCTCTTTTTCCTCTTTTTCCTCCTTTTCCTCTATCTACTTTGCTTTTTTAATTCCTTCAAAGAGTCAATACTCTTCCCCCAGCCCCATTTTTGTGCTGTGGATAATCAAACCATATTTCCTGGACTGCAGTTTAGGTCTTGGTGGAGAACGGGGATAAATTTCCAGCTGATGTTTCAATGCTACTATTAACACAGTTAATAGGAGTGATCCTCTTCGTGCTCAAGCACTGGTATTGAGACAAGTTTAGATTTACAGTGCTACAAATATATCAAAGAATTCTCCCATCAATATAATCCCAAAGTAACCTCAATTTCTCATTACTTATGAAGGGACTATGACTTGCCCTCAATTGTAATTTTCTGCAAGTGTAAAGAGCAGTTGAAAGGCTCTGTCTGTAATTCCTGCTAGAGCCAGGAGAAAAAGGAGTTCTTTAGATTTAGAATTGCAAACAAAGGTTTTAGCAGTGCAGTGGAGAAGGCCACTTTTGAATAAAGGAATTATTTTGTGGTTTGTTTTAAGCTGCTTTCAATCCATGGATTTGAGCTGAAAATTCCCAGCCAAGCTTTCAGGACCAGGTCCTTTGGATCCTGGCCCAGAAAACTTGTTTGGGTTTATTATTTCCTTGATTTTGAAGGAAATATCTGGATATATCAGGAAGAAAATATCACATGGTATATTTGTTGTGATGTGAGGGTACAGATATTTATTTTTAATGAAAAGCTGCAGTTTTTAACTGACAAGCTGTTCATGGGCACAGCACTGAATCATCAGTGGACTCTGAAGGATTGGAATGTTTCCACCTATTAGTGCAGTTTTATGACACAACATTTGTAAATTTTAATTAGTGACTTTTTGAGAAGGGCACTAAGCTCTGAGTTTAAATTTAGATGTACATACGTGGAGAGATAAAAGAAGCATGATCTCATCTGACTTTAAACTGTGAAAATACAGTGATGGAACTTTAAATATAGTGATGGAAAGATTTAGCAAATATTGTAGAACAAATACATCATTGCATAGGTATAAAAAGTACATTTTCTTAATTTGCAAGTACTTGTAGATCAGGAGCACTGGATATTTGCTCAGAATTTTCTTTTCAGTAAATGAGGGCACAATAGTTTTCTGCAATCCTATGATAGTCACAGACCTGGCAGAAAGAGAAATTTGTAACTTTGATTTCCCAGGGATCATTTGAAGGGGAAGTTCTGTGCTGGAAGACTTAAATTTTTTAAAAATTGGGAGTGTTCTACCTGTTGTAGTAATGGTGATCCAAACCATGGAATCACAGAATCATTTAGGCTGGAAAAGATCATTGAGCCCAAAAATTAACCCAGCACTGCCAGGTCCACCACTGACCCCTGCCTCAGGCTCAGGATGGAAAGGAGTCCAAGCATCCAAGCACAAGTCCCTGCAAGGGAGAAATCCATATTTCCTAATTGTGGCACAGGGCTGCATCTCTTTTTGAATTTTCTGTGCCTTTCAAGCCACCCAAAGACTCAGAGAAATATTAAACTCCTGTCGAGAGAATGGAAAAGTAAGGCTAAAGCTTCAGGAGTTTTCCTTCTTGACAATAAACCTATTACAGCAACTTATTTTGTATCTAGAGATGGCAAATAAGGCTCAGGAAATGTATGAGCAGCCAGGCTGGTTGTTTAAAGTGTCTGATTCACTCTCTGAAGTGTAAAGTGCCCTGAATAAAGAAATGCCAACAGAAAAATACAAAGGAATCAAAATTGGGTATTTCTTCAAAAATCGCAGCTCTGTATAGATTATAATGATACAAGCAGATAAAAATGAGAGGGAGAGAGTGAAAAAGGCTTAAGTTCTGCTCCTGAGCTATAACTGGATGTTGCCATTATGCTTTATAACCTTAATTGTGTCATTCAGCTCTTTTATAAAGCCCCTTCTGCAGCAGTCTGATACATTTGATGTTCAGGAGATTAGACACAGACAAAACCAGTCCTGTGCACAGTGGGCACCTGTGTTACACCAACACCTCGCAGTATTTACATCAATATTTTAATATTTAGAATGCTTTCTTTACTCAAAATAGGATTTTTTTTCAAAACAGCTACAAGATGAAAGGGGCAAAAAAATAAAAAGCTCTTTTTCCTTTGAAGAAAATATCGATTTCAAAGGCACACAAAGACATCACAGTCTAAATTATTGAGATGAAGATAACAGATCCTAACCAAAGCAGCACAGTCTAAGGAGTTCTTAGGAATCATTAAAAGAATTGCATAAATATTAAAGAACTTGAATATTACAGAATGCATCATATACACTCCTTTGCATATGTATTTATTATGAAAGCATGAGCTCAAATTGTTGAATGACTCAAACCTTGTCATGCCATATGGGAAAGCCACTAATTATTTCATTTATTGTTATTTCCTGCAATGTATCTATACTAAACTAATTTCCAGAGCAAACATTGTAATATGTCTCTCAAAAACTCCCATTTCATATTGCCACTGCTAGAACAATGACATTCAGTGATATTTCAAACTATAATTAAAATCCTTCAGAATTAAAATTCTGTAATAATTCCCAAAGATTTGGGTTCTCTCCCCAATAACTTCTGTGTCTTCAAACACCTTTAGTGGGAGCCAAGAACCACTCAAGGTGATTTTGAGTTCTTGATTACCTTTCCCATCCAGAAGTTTGACCTGTGAAAGGTGAACATGAATATCCCCGTATTTTGAAAGTATTTACACCTGTTAAGCAATCTTCAAGCTTATGTCACAAGTGGATGTAACTTTTAATAAATTTACACGTCTATCTAATAGATATATAAAAATGTGAAGCAGAAGTTGTCATTCATATGTGGTCAATATATAATTTCAGTAATTTTAATTGCTTTGTTTTAAAATTACTCTCTGGATCAAAAAATAGTTGAAGTAACAAGTTGAAATGTTTCTATGAAAACTGGAAAATGAAGGGTTTAGATTCAATTAATTACTTCACTGAAAGGACCCAATTTCTGGAAAATCTACTTTTATTTTCCATGCCAAGGCAAACAGTAGAAACAGCAAATGGGATATTTCAGTGTAATATATGGGTTGATACCTATTTTCCATCTAACCTTAGGCAAACATCTTGGTTAGTGTCTGGCATTGTGTCTGCACCAAAAGCTGAGCTGAACAACAAAAAAGGAAGGAGTTCTGAACGTTTTATAGAGATTTTATTGATCATCTAGTTATTAAAAAAAAAGGGGATGGAAAAAAACCAAACAAAAACAAAACAAAAAAAAAGCCCCCACAAGAGTGTTGGGCCAGAAATCTATTTGAGAATGGCATAAACAACAACCATCATTATCTCTTCTGCAAAAGGGAAAATCACACTCAAGTGCAGAGAGAGGGTAAAGTGACAGGTCAGGAGTGCCTCAGGAGACAAAAGGGAATCTTTCAGAGAGGTTTAGCTAAAGCCCTGGGATTTAGGGTCCAAATCCCTGAAAGAAGATGAGAGCAAATGCTGCTCTAATGAGCTCTAATGCCAATTATAAATGGCATCCTCTCTCCTTGGTCATGAAACTCCATGTGGCAGTTGCAAGCAACACGTGGGCTTTTTAAATCATCTGGATTTCTCCCATAGAGCAAAAAAATACATTCCTGTTATGTCTTTTTATGTTTTCCACCTCTGGTGCCTTCTGCTTAATGATCAGTGCAGTATAAAACATCAGTCAGTGCAACAGAAAGGGGCACAAACAAGCCATGTTCCCTGGCTGATTGATTTCCTGCCTGGCTGCAGGAGGGGATGGAGGAAATGCCTCTTCCTTGCCCTATTCGAAGCTGCAGATTACAGTCAGCACATTTTCAATATTTACTCTGTGTCTCTTGGCTCAGGGCTGGAGGTGTTTTCAGAGAAAAGCCTCTTGCATGTATTCATAACTTAATTCCTCTCTGAGACCCCTCAGATCCGTGTCAATGAATGGGGTTTTAAGAGGCTGATACTTTAAAATATTTAAATTTAATTTTTTAAAAAAGGCCTTTGACTTTTCAGATAGGAATCAATTTTTTTAATACACTGAAGAGTGCTTTCAGTTCACATTCATGGGACTCAGGAAAAGAGGAGGAGAAAAGTTACGTAGGTGTTTTCTCCTCCTTTAGCATGTTTGAAAATGCACCAGTAAAAAAAGCAACCTACCTAAAGTGCTTTAACAGTTGCTAAAACGTTTTTTGTCCCCTCCCTGCACTAACCCACACACCTTTTAGAGATCTTTGTGGAAAAGCTCCCATTTAACAGCAAATTATGTCCAAATTATGCTCTTTTACAAGTTGGGTTTCACAGGAAACTCTGTAGAGTCTCTTCCCCTAGCAACTTCTACTACTTTATAAATTATATTTGGCCAAAACAACTCCATTTCTGTGCTGCAAAAGTCCAAAGTAAAACCAGTCTTAAACCTTTATTCAGTTGTTTTGGGGTTTTTTTTTTGCATTTCCATACTGTAGCAGATTGGAGACTGTACAGCAGTTAATAAGCTAATAAATGCAACATGAACATTTGCCATGCACTCTATCATTATTTATGAATCCTATTACAAACAGCTCTTAGAAAATTAAAAATTAAATCAGTGGTTTTGTCTTATATGGTCTTGATATAAAAAGCAAACAGTGCTGGTGCAGAAATTCTATATCTATATTGGCAGGTCGGAGAAGAAATAGGGAAGAACTAATATATGGTGTCAGGTATAACAAGAGTCTTTCTGAAAAGGATTTTTCATTTAAGCCCAGTTGATTTTCCTAGAAATTGGGATCTTAAACAAACCCTAGCTCTGAATGTTTATCCAAAAATCTGAATTCAACATGTTATTCATTTCACCTTAATTTTGCATCTCATATGCTGTGTAATTTAAGATGTTCATTTATACTACCTTTGCAGTCAGTGTAGAGGAGCCCATCCTGTCTGTTCTTGGTCTAGTCAGATTTTATGATGGGATAAATCTCTTTATGAGGTGTCCATATGTGGAGTATATAATGGCTGAGTATATAAAGCTATTCAGGAATATAAAAATAAAGGGAGATGAACAGAAGTTAATTAAAATATTTTAAGACTTTAGTTCCCAAGAGGATTAAAATGCTTTCTAATTTAGTCTTTTTTCTTTTATTATCATTTCACTTTTGCCTTGTTTTAAGCTAGTCTGACAACATTCATTAGTCAGGCTCAAAAATAATCCCTTTGTGGAATACATTTAAAAATACGTATGGATTTTATTCAATCACCTACTTACATGTCTGTTTTGTGCCATCTAGGCTCATGAACCTGGCACTAAGAGTGACATTGCATTTGCAAGAGGTACTTTAAACTGAGTTACAATATATTGACAGAGGATGCAGCCAACCTAGAGAATTCTGCTTTGTCACTGATTTTAGCAGACCCCAGATATTTTAAGCATACAGAGCTTAGTTCACAAATCAGTGGGAATGATTCAATGTTGCTGTAAAAGGAAGCAGAATTCCAAAAGAGAGCTAAAATTCCTTTTGAAGATTGCCATTTTTAACATCAGCCAATCTCTCTCGTGGCAGGGACACCATTTCAGTTTTAAATTTTAGGCAATCACTGCTTCTCATAACTTGTTGCTCAGTTCACAGCCCTGATTTCTCACCAGGACCCCTAGCTTGACCCAAATGAGGATAAAGCCTTTTCTTTTCAAAGATCAATGCAACATAAATGGGCAGTGGCACCAGGCAGACTTTTATTTGTTACTCATTTGGAAGGTGACAAATTTTATTACCTTTATGATCTTTAATTTATTTTATGATCTTTAAATAAGAAGGGGAAAAAATTAAATATATGAGACTGTCCATCTCCTTGTCTCCTTGTCCAAAAGTTTCAACTCCCCCTCTGTAATATTCTGTAAAGTGATTCTGAGTGGCAGTCATGCTGTTTTCAGAGGTTCCATTCTTCTCTGCCAAAGGCTAAAAATATGTCTGGTCACCAGTGCATCCAAGGTAATCCTATTCATATGTTGATGGTCCTTGAAAAGCCCTTCATTCCAACCTGGCAATGCCTAAGAATTACCTAATTCTGCTTTTCCAGAATAGAATTTTTCCCTTAGTCCTGACAGCCTCAAAGTGAAAGGGTAAAATGAGCCAATGTTCAAAAAGATGAATGGGTAGGATGAAGCATATCCATCTTTCATGAGAGTAATGCTAAAATTCACTCTCATGTCTCACAGCTACCCATAAATTATGCCACTGGTTTAAAAATAATGAATTTATTCTAACACAGGAGCTTTGATTTTTTTCTTTTGTATATTTGGATTGATTGTGTTTTCACCTTTTCTCACAAGTAGGGTGATACTACTTCCCTGCAGTGGAATCCAGGGCAGTGAGGGGTAGGGAGGCAAGAGAAAAGAAATTTATTTGGCTCTTGGAATATGAATTCCTGGAGCTTAATTCTCAGTATTTGGCTCTTAACTAAAAGAGGAAATTTTCTGGTGAAATGTGAGAGGGTCCTGAGCACATCCTCTCCTATCTCCAGGACTGTCCCTTCCCACTGGGAGAACTCCCAGACCAGGCTGCAACCAGTCCCTGCCCTTGGGAGCTCCTTGCTGCTCAGGCCTGCCTTGATCTACAGCACCTGCTACTCCACAGCCACCCTGACAAGCTTTTCATGCAGAAAACAACAGCTTCTCTTACAAAAGACAAGAATATATCGTGTAGAAATGCAATTAAGGATATAGCACTGAAGAAAAATAGACGTGGTACACCCATAACTAACTGCAGTCTCTTAGCTCTGATAAATCAGTACAGAAACTGCAGCTAAAAAACTCTATAATATTGCCAGAATTACATATTGAACTGTCTAAAGGCTCCAAATGGGTTTTTATCCTGCTCCTCACATATTGACTTCCCCCAGTAGCAGCTCAGATCTGCAATGTTGCAAAAATTGATAATTTTCCACACGTGAACTTCTGTTCTGCTCATCCTTCCCTTGCCAGGCTGTGAGATTCTCTCAGAAGACACTGGGATCCCACCAAAATGAATGCAGGTCATGAATTATTGAAAACAAGTATTAATATCTACAGAATTAATTATATATGTTGAGGCAAGGCCTCATTATTTTTCAAACCTCTTTTCTGTGACTTGACTCATTGCTCTTTGCATGCAAAATTACACTCATAGAAGCTACACTATTATCAGCTAAATATTGTTACCACAAATCCAAATGTTAACTTGTTTTTTTTTTCCAAATACTTCAGATTAGGTCCATAAGTTTAAATATTTGGCGCAGATCCCAGGAGAGGAATTTTGCTAAGGCACTAAATGATGTAGGTTTGGGTCAGCAGATAAAGAAACACAAATTTAGAACCATGTGTGCTGGTCCAGCAGAGAAGGGAAGAAGTTGCAATATATGAAAATGCATCTGAATCAGACTTTTCCCTTCAAGTGACACCATGACCTCTGTTTTCAAGAATGTGCACAGCCTAGGTGTCAGATTTTTTCTGACCCAGAGACAGCATAACTGAGAGACTTTTAAAGACTTTTATTCCATTTTCACTCTCGCGTGAAAATGTTACAATTCACACCATCACAATCAGAAGCCAAACTATTTCCTAATTACAACACATTATAAGTGTTTTTTGACCTATCAGCTTTTGCCACACAATGCTGTAAATGCTTTAAAGCAAAACATCTAAAATCATCCCTCGTGGGTCCTACTACAGTGCACCTTTCACAGTTCTATTTCTCCAAAGTATCTATCTAGTCTATTTGCTAGGCCAACATTTAAAACTTGTTTCGGGTTCCATTTCTCTCTCAACAATGCCTGTCCTATTCCACAGCATTTCTAAATCAGCATTTTTTATCTCAGAGTTTGCATACAAATCCATACTATGTGAGCCTTCTGTCAGGCTTTGAGAATTCTCTACAAATCCATTTCCCACACCCAGGGAATTCTTCTAAATTGCTCTCTCATACTCAGGTCCAAAGAAGGCCCCGTGATGTGACCACCACAGATCTGAGAGCCACAAATCCACATTTTTAAAGCAACCAACATGCAAAGGCTCAAAAACCATCTCAGAAGACAGCAAGGAGCCAATCCAAGCTTGCTCTGTTACCAGAAGGGGCCATCCCATCCTTCCTCCTGATCCTGCTTCCACACAACCACCCTGAAGTTATTGCTGCTGTTTTGGGGAACCTTCAGTTGTTTCACTGTTCCAATGAAATCAAACTATTTCATTTCTGGAGGGTGCATTTCTGGTTTGGTGGTTCATGCATGAATACCAATGCTTGCTCAAAGAACCAGGAGGGAACTCTCAGCTGGAGGAGGTCAAGCAAAAAAAAAAAACCCTTGAGGGAGAGAACCCAGTTATGAAACTGCACCCTGAGAGTCTCAAAAATGCCTTTATTCTGAGTAGCAGAACTTTGAAATATTGTGCATGGCAATCTCATACCCACAGAAAATGTCAACTAAATAATTTCTAAAGAACAAGAGATTTTAACACAGAGATTAAATCATGACATCTTTCACTGAAGGAATGCTAAGATACTCTGACCTGGATCACCTCACATTTCTGGTGTGGCATAAAACTTACAGCTGCATATTCAAAATCAGGAAGTATTTAAATTTTTATGTAGCTTGATTGCTGTTAAAAATGTTATGAAAATGGGTGATATTTGATGAACATATAAGCTGATTTTGTTTGTGCAACAGCTGTGTAAATTCCCTATAGAATAATCAGAATAATCAAATGCAACGACCAATGTAATTTCCTGAAGTGCTGTGAAAAAATACAAATAATAATTCAGAGAAAATCTTTGTAACTATGCCTTGGACAGAGAAAAATACAATGGTTGCTGCAGCATGCTCAAGATTTCTGTAGCCTGTAAACAGCTTTGAAATATCCCTTTTGTGCTATCAAACAAAATGTTTAAAGAAAGCTTTCTTTGTTATTGTAAGCTCAAAACACTTTGGTCTCTGTGTGTCATAACAAGCTAGCTTTGGGTTTATCTGCTGGGTTTTTTCAGTAGCTAAATCATAAATTGGTGAAATTATTAAATTGCTTTGTGGCATGTAATGGTCAACCTCAAAAGCTAAATTAATAAATTCAGCACCATGAAGTTCTAGGCTGCTCCACCTTTCTGTTGTTCAAATGAAAATCCATAAACTTATGTAGCCAGCTTAGCCCTCAGTAACACCATCATTTTATCAGTGAGATGCAAACAGTGCTTTAGAATAATACTAAAAGTTAATCCCATAGCCAAAGTTCACTGGTCAGACTCCAGGAGAATGTTCTATATTCTGCCTATGGAGCTCACAACACACAAGAGTAGAACCATTTAAAATTTAAGGTAAATAAAATAATTGGATTTTTATTAACACACTGCAGTTTAATTAGGATGTATTCAAGGCCTTATTATTGTATGTACAAATGAATATGGAATGTAGATTTTAGTCTATTGTAATCAAAGTGCACAAAGCAATAAATGAGACCCAAAATCAGAAAGGACAAGATGTATTATTGAGATCAAATTGAAAGCATAATCCAACAAATCTGGCTATGGCTTTTCTGTATTGCCACACAGCAGTGGGTGCAGCACCTACAGAAAGTATTTTTTTAAAGGTCATTAAAATAAAACTCTTTCGATTTCTTCAGTTGCACTGTTCTAACAGAGAGATGAAGAACTCCAGCATTATGTTTAGAGTTAACCAGGTCCCTGAAATGCATGACTTCTGATAATTTTACCAGTATTTCCCTCTTCCTATTTTGAAAAACTCCACTGTACCTTCTGATATAATTTTTCTTTGGTTCAAATTAATGATCCAGCTCTGCAAAGACTTTCCTGTAACATGCTCTTGTACAGAGGGTACAGATCTCCCTGAATCAAGATAAATGTTTTATAGAATCTGTTTCCAAGCTGCAAATTCTTTTGAGAGTTGGCAGAGTCAGGGACTTCATAGCAGCTAAGCAGGGCAGGAAAATCTCCAGTCACTGAAATCAGATTTGCATGTCTGGACTCTGCAGTATAAAAGCAAGTCAAGAGGTGCTACAATCTCTGTGATGTACAGTAAATTACCTTTCCAGACAAGGATAATCTCAATAAAGATGGCTCATTTGAATTATTTGCTGTTTGGACTGAGTGGCTGTAATTCAAGATCAAGTGTGCTGGACTCCAGGGGACAGTGATAAATTATATTCCTGTGAAGAGGAGGACAAACGTCTGCCCCTTGCCATCATATTCAGTTTCAGGTCTACATATAAAGAGGGTAATAAATAAACAAAACAGCTAGGAAAGAAAGGGCCAGTATACTGATAAGCACATCAGCTTTTCAGCATGGTGCCAGCAGGATAAATGCGCATTCTTGGGGGTTATTTCATGGGAATTAGGGAAAGAGTTTCCCTCCAAGACAATATTTTGACAAGGCTCAGAATTTCCTTAGGAAGCTCCTTCACCATCAGGGTTTGTGACTTTCTGTCCACTGGTGATTTTGACTTCATGTCTGCAGGATCCCCAGCTAGGCCAGGAGCTGTGTGCTGCCCCTGAAAGCTGAGCTGGTTCTATTTATCAGCTCAGTTATTTCCTCAGACTTCCCTGGCAATTCCTTCTGCTCTGCAGTTCATCTCTCCAGGTATCTTTGCCCCTTTGGGTCCCATCTGGTTCAGTGCTTGTTGATTTGCCTGGAAGGTTTTGACTTAGCTCCTCACAGAACAGAGCAGATATTCAAAAACCTCTCTTGATTTCCTGCTGAAAAACACAAGCTTTCTCCCAGCCTCAATTTTCATTAATCTGGCAGCTCATTTTGGCACTTCTTCTACTTTTTCACTTCAAAGACTCTCCACGTAGTCCCTGCTTTTCCTCACAAATTGTCTAACCATAATTCGATTTTAGCTTTGAGGGAATTTTGTTTGGCAGTTTTGATTTGATGATTCTAATTTTCTTTGTCTGCAGTTTTGTCTTATCCCAGGCCCTTTTAGAAGGATTCCCACCCACAATGTGAAATTTAAGATCTGATTGTACTGCTGACTGTCCCATTTTCATCTCATTGTCTTCAACTTGATCCTTATGCTCTGCAACTCAGTAGAATCCTATATTTAAATATGTGTCTTAATGCCCTTTCACACCTTGGGTAAATTTTACCAGCTTTTTTTTTCTTGTACTTCTCTTTTTTTGACTGGCTTGTCAGTACCACTACAGAGGCTGTCAGGACCCACACAAAACACGTGCATTTTGTGAATTAATATTTATAAAGACAGGCAGTGGGATGTGATTTTCATGAAAAAGGTTTCATGCTAAACACAAAGTGTTTTTGTGTTAGATTGTTCATCAACAAAGAGCTAATGCATCAAGGAATGATCTTTACTTGTTTATCTGTGCCATCAGCCTTAATTTAGAAACCCAGCAATGCCCTTAAACAGGATAATTATGAAGTTAAGCTCACACATTAATCTTCAGTGTAAAAATTAGGCATATTTTAGCTTTCAGTTTTTGTTCTATAGCATTTTGTTAGCCTAGCAAGAAGAAACTGAGGAACAGCTTGCAAATTCAGGGGGCGTCATCCTGAGTCCTTCCTTGAATCCAAATCAAGGCTCAGAAATCTGGGACAGAAATACCTCACGTTTTTTCCTTAATTTTGCAAAAATCTGGGTGCAGGTTTGGTGAAGTCTCTTTGTGTGTTGTTGGGCCATGGAGATCCTGGGTCTGAAGTGTCACAGTAAGGTCTCAAGTGTCACAGCAGGGTGTGAGTGACCTCAGCTCCCATCTCCCAGCAACTTTCTGGGATTCCTCTATCCATCCTTAACGAGAAAACTGATTTTGCTTCCCTACAGAAATACACCTGCCCGAGAAAGGGGATCTAGATGCAAATGAGGCTTCTTAAATAGCAAATAAATATTGTAACATTTGGTGTTTCCTACCCTGTGAGGATGAGACTGTTGCTTGTGCAGCAGCTCCTTAAGTACACATTACAGCTAAAAATGCACCCCAGCAAGGGCACTGAGGGTGAGTCAGAGCTGGGATCCATTGAGGATGGGTCACACAGGCTGTGTGTCCAGGGAATCACTGCAAGTGCAAACACTGGCAGCTGAGGGACTTGCACACCCTCAACCTTTATAAACTGCCCAGTATTTATTTAGGCCAGTGATTCCCATTTCTGTGTCTGCGCCTTTTCTTCTTGTCCAACAGAATCTGCTCACCCTTTCGTGATCAGATTCAGAAATCATTCCAGAGGTGCTGTTCCAACTACAGGCACAGCATTTGCACACATGGATATTGCTGCAGTTCCTTTTTTCAGCTGCCTTTTCTCCTCAGTGAGTTTGAAGGAGATTGTTCTTAACTTATAAATTCTGACTGAGTTGAGTACAGAGCACTGGGCAAGTGTTAGTTTCAGAGTGACTCTGAGCTGATGATGCCTTTATAATTGCTTTTCACGGCAGAAACTTTCTCTTTTCATGCCAGAAGAGGTAATGTCCCCCCTTCCCCAGCCCAGCCAGTAACACCAACACAATCACACTTTCACTGATGGCCGTGTTCCTGTGATTAGGAAAGGCTGCATCCTGAAAGTGAACACAAACACATCCAACCATTAACTCAGTAATGCAAATTCCACCAGATTCTACAGAGAGTTTGTGCTCCATCTGCAAATGCAGCTGATTGTGCTGTCCTGCACAGATCTGCCAGCTCCCCCTTTCAAACAGCAGATACAACCAGCAAAACTGAATTGCTCGGGAATTAGCTCTGCAAGGAAAAGCTGGCCCAAAAATGGATCAATTTTATTGTTTCAGAAAGTTCATAAGTGTACAATTTTTCCCCATCTCTCAGAGAAATAGCCACTGTAATGGGACAGGCTCAATCACTCATTTCTTTATAAGATGGACAGGCTACTCACCATGTGGGACGGGTGAAATAGGTGAGCTGTGGGATCTGTGAAGGGTCATCTGTCATAATGTGCTGGGTAACCTTCACAAGCATGCCTAAATGTCTTTGATTAAGGGCTCTTCTTCTGTAACTTGTGATAAATGCTGGAATATTGATTTTCATAAGCTTGTTACTGAAGACAGAGAACATATTCTAAAATGGGAATTGAGCAGTAGCTGGAGAGAGAAAACTTCAAGTTTTCAGAAAAAAAAAACCAACTAAAAAATTGCCCACAAGGCAGAAGAGAAGTGTTGTAGCAATGTCATTGCTACAATGTCATACAAAGTTTGTAAATGCCCTGGCGGAAAAAGGTATTTTATTTTAAGATTACTAAATTAAGCAAAGGATGTAAGAGTAAAATGTCTTTAGTATTGAAGTTTGTGGATTTCCTACAGCCCATAATATAAATAGGGACCCAGTTTGCTAAAAAAAGATATCTGCTACAAGCATGACATTTCTTCCCCCTGAATATGTGCAGCAAGTGTCTGTAGCATCACTTAATACAACAAGAGGTTGTTTGCTGAAGATTCACACTCTTTTAAAGAGGCCCCTCTAGGCATGTTTGGGAAAGTCCCACAATCTGATTGCTGGTTTCTCCTTTCACTCCAGAAACAGAGGGTTCCTGAGTGCTGACAATCATCATATTCAGAAAATGAACTGATTTAGTTAAACGAAACAGAACACAGCGACACACTGAGATTGCAGGAAAACAAGGTATTGAGACCTGAAATGATGCTTTAAAAATATACACAAGACTTATATTCCATTTCTTTGCTCAAACACCTGCACGTTGCTTTGTCTTTCTCTTTTTTTTTTTTTTTGTAGGAAACAGGGAATAAGCATTGCTAGAAACACCAACATTTTCCATGAATCTAAATTTCAAAAGAAGAAGAATTCAGTCACTGTTTTCCATGCTCATGTTTATAACTCAAGAGGTCTCAGTTACCCAGTCAGACACCAGAAGGAATAACATGAAATGTAGGTGCTCAATTCCCCATCAAACCAAGGCACGTGGAGGTTGGTGGGGCTCAGCATTGGGAATCACTGCTGCTCTCCCAGCTGGGCAAAACCTTTCATTGCTGTTCCACCAGCTACACTGGGCTTAACTTCTGTATCTCCAAGAAAACCTGGGTGAGATCTCACATGACACTGATCCCAAAATCAGATCCCGAACCTGTTTTGTTAAAGCCTCCTGCAGAGCCTGATGACACCAATGGAAAGATTTCTGTTGATTTTGACAAGTTCTGTGTTTCATCTCCTGGGTATCCATAGAGACATCTTGTCTTCCTCTTCTGGCAGGTGCTGGCTCAAGAAGCAGCTTCAATGTTACTATTCCTTAAATATCAGAGAAACCTATTCCCACACAAGTTCCAAAATTTCAGGGTTATTCATTCCAAATAAACTCTTGACTGGATCTTTCTAGTACCAATTCTAACTGTTGGATCTTACACAATCCATTAAATTTCTCATTTCTTGTCATTACAATGGCTTTCTTTTTTTATTCTCTGTTCATTGTGTATATATTGTTTACAAGATAACACTTTAATCTTTCCCCCATTTCTAACAGTTCAGTCATGCTTATACAGTACAAACTTGATTTAATTTCTCAGCAAAGGCCACAGGGAAATTGAAGAGGTGCTGTTCATTATTCTGTCTTGTAATTATGTTTCTAACTCTGCTTTCTAAAATAGCTCTTGGATGCCTCTGGTTCTGGGGCTGTTCTAAATCTGATCAGTGTCTCATTATCTGACATGTTTTAAACTGCTGAAACAGATAAACTAACCTAACTTGGGGACTGCTCACTGTGTGGTTTTAAGTAGGAAAAGGTGTGAGGCAATGTATTCAACAATGTATGAATTCCAGGCTGGATTTGGTAGCTTTGAACTTTGTGATGTTATTGCTAGCATAGAACCATCCATACAGATTCATCCACTTTTAATAACACTGCTTAACTCCATGGCATCCATCACAAGGACAGTGTACACTCGATTATGTTGGTAATGTATGAATTTTCTAATAACACTTGAAAGAGCTAATGACTGTCTGGCTAATTTTGTTGTATATGAGGGGGATTGAAGTATTTTTCTTAAAATGGTACAGATTTCCACTCTTCCCTTTGAACATAACCCCTTGGAAAAAGGTTTTATTCCCCACTGAGGAGCAAATCCAACTTAGAAGAGTGCACCAGGGCACAAATTCCTGAAATCTCTAGAGCTGCACAAGGAGATGACGAGCATTAGAAATAAAACCCTTTTGCTGTAAGAAAGAGTTCATTGCTGCCCAGAGGGCTTCAAACTACAGAAAAGGGATGAGAAAACTCTCAAGAGAAAGAAAATCTGACCTCCTGATCTTCCTTCTCCTGGGCTGGTGGAGAATCCTCCTGGTCAATGCCATGAGGGCCCTGAAAAATATTTCTGGCATCCCTCAAGTCTCCCCTTGCCATGACACAGACCAGATCACTGTCAGTTTTTTTGTTTTCAAAAGAATTGTCTTTGCTCTCTAGATCTGCAGAGCTTGTGCAATGCTGAAAATGAGGAAGGAGGTAGGGGTTGGTCAGTTCTCACATTTGTCTTGAAGCAGTCATCAAAATTGGCATTTATTTGTCTCCCTTTGTGCTACTTTCTGTAATGGCAAATCTCCAACCATCAGAAACTGGACTGAAAACAGTGTTACATTCTGCCTCGAGGTAAATTTGTCAGATTAAGGCCACCTATAAAGGAAATAGTAGCTCCTTAAATTACTGACTCCAGGCTTTGTACAAAGTGCAGTTCCACAAGCAAACCTGAGTTTTGGTGTCTGTGGTGCAGAATAAATGCACAGTGCAGGGAGGATCTGCCAGGATTTGCAAAGACTGTCTTGGCAACTGCCTCAGCAATAGATAAATGCTATCATCTCACTTGTGTTTTCCCCTCTACCTCATCTGACCCAAACTCTCTGACATCAGGAATTTGTAGGTTAAAGAGTGGAGTGAATTAGGCATATCCCATTTTTCTCTTTTCCTCCTGGGGCCATTCCACTGCACACCTGATTCAATATTCCCTCAATCTTTGAGATGGATCTCAGACTCAAATCGTTGCCTTGCCCTGAGAGCACTCCAGCCTGTAGGCTGCAAACTTAATTGTGGACATCTTCATTTCATTCTAAATCAGTGAGTACTTAATTAATTTTACAAACCCCTGCAGCTATTTCAAAGTTCTCTGCCATGATTACCTATAACCCTCTGAGAGCACTTCCCTGGAATACCAGGAATGTGGTTTAGACCCTTTTTCACAGGAGTTAGGGGAAAACCTTCTCTCATGCCCCAAAGAAGTGTTTTAAGAAATGTGCCTCATAAAGCAAAGGCCCCTTAACACACTTTAATAAGTAAACGACACAGAAAAAAAAAATATTTAAGTGTTCACAATCATGAATTCTGAAAAAAGAATAATGTTCATCACAGAAAACAATTCAGTAAAAGCAAAGCATGACAAAGTACACTGAGTAAAACACTAGGATGGAAGCTACAGAAATAAGGTGAATATCCTGTTCAGTCCCTCAAAAGTTTTTGCCTGTGGCTAGGACTCATCATTTTTTTTTCCCTGAGGCTGTCCTTACTCTCCTGCTCTTGGCAGAATCTATACTCATGATTTTATCCTGATGTTAATATATTTGAATTTAATGCCAAGAGCACTATAGTGTGATAATATGACACATTACTCAAGTACTTTTGGAAGGGTTTGGTTATGAATCTACCAGTCCTGGTAGCTGCAGTATTTTCATGTACTGTTTTGAGAGAACAATGTAGAGTCTTCATGAACAGATTCAAGGTGAAAGAGTTCACTATCTTTGCTAGATCTTCACCTGTTGCAGTCATTTGCAGTTTAGAAGAATCTTGAAATTGAAAGAAATAAAAACTCGTCCATCTGGCTATGCAAGTCTGACAGGAAATTATACTCTTCTAATTAAATAATTTTCATTCTGTATCAGAAGGCACAGTGCTGTGCTAAGAGCCACACTCTAACCACTAAAAATGGAGGGTTTCTCCCCAAAAGGGTGAGAATTTTACTCCTTACATGTGGAGTAGAGGGGTGTCAGATCTGTTTGTGGCCAGGACGAGGTGCTGGAGGTGCTCCTGAGTGATGAAACACCTTCATCAGCACCCCTGGCTTTGGGAAGAATCTGCTGACATTTGAAGAACAGCAAGAATTCCCTTTAATTTTCCACATATTTGTCAAACAAGTAATGAGGCTGTTTAGTAAATGTGCTGTAATCACAATAAATACTCAGTGGAAGGACTCAGGTAATGAGTGTTGTGCATTGCTGGGAAAGGGCTGACTTGGTAAGATGCAGTAATTTGTAGATTAAGTCTCTAGAATTCTCTCAGTGTAAAAGGACTGGCAGCTCTGGAATTTATTACCTCTCATGAGAAAATGGAACAGGAGCCTTTATACTCCCTTCACAGCCACCTTTTTCCTGTGTTTCCTAGAAGGTAATCTAAATATTTCAGAGGTTATTCACAGTCCATAAACTCCAGGTAGTTCCTGTTGATTCATTGGGAGGTTAACACCTATGTTCTCAGTGCTACATTGCTGAATATCTGATATGCCTGAATGCAACTTTAATTCAGAGCTACATGCATTTTGCAGAGAGACATTTTCAAAACAGGGATCTAACAAAGCTCCTTTGAGAAAACAGCGCAGGAGCCTGTGTCCCTTGCAGTCAGGGATTCAGAACTGAATGAATGTCAATGCCTCTCTAAATAAAATTGAATTTATCAAAACAAAACTATGGAGAGAGCCCCTGAATAATTCTTGGTGTGTGGAGGAAAAGCCTGCCTGGATATGATTTAGCAGATGAGGAAGAAAAGGGCTCCCTTTGAAACCAATTGATTAAATGCCTTTTATAACATGATAGAGAACTGAATTAATGAAGTAATGCCTAAAGTGTGAGAGCTGTTAATATTACTTTAAACAAAACCATCATATAAAATATTCATTAGCACACAGAAAATTAAAAGATAGCATCTAATTAATCTGTTTAGCCTCTAAATGACTAATTAATCTCATTAATATAGTCAACATTTTATGTTAGATAAGAGAAATTAATGGCAGTTGTGTCCCCTTCTGTGTTTAGGGACAGCTGTGAAGTCATGGGAAACAGATATTTTAAAATACCAACATTTCCCTGTGTTTGGATATTTCTGAGATGTCTTCACAAAGAAGAAAATAAGAGCAGCAGTTGCCTGGAATTACAAGGAGTGAGCAGAGCTGCAGGACAGAACAGCTGTAACAAACTCACTTTTCATATGGATTTATCACCTTATTATTGAGAGGTCTGGAGCCAAAGATACAGCTCCGAGCTTATAAAAGCAAACTGGTTTTCACACTTCCTTCCTTCTGTATATTTAACAGTGTTATTTTTCTGTCTAAACTTCAGATTTTTCTGTCTAAACTTCAGCTGTGCTACAATTCCAAATAATTGAAATCTTTCTGTATAGTCCAGTCAGAAAGGAGACCTGAGTCAGGGTTTAACAGTCCTCACCATTATGTGGGCTAAACTTGTTCCTGCTGCTGTTTCATGCTGATTGTAATGAAAAAAAAAAAAAAAAATCAGAGCTCCATTTAAAAATATTTTTTGGTTAGGAACGTAAGAGTTAGCCATAAAATTTAGAGGGTAGTGAAGCAATGCGTCATAAATCAACTTAATGAAGTGCCAAAAATCTGTATGTACCTTGTAAAGACAGTTACCCAATGATTACTTCCTTCAAAAGCAGCTCTGTACTGATATTGTGGAAGAGAAACTGTGGAATCTAAGCATAATTTGACAACTATCAAACTTTAAATGTATTTTTACACATTAACATTTTCACAAACTTTATTCCAGTTCCTCAGACACTGCGCCACTACAAGGAAAGGACTGCCTTGGGCAAGAAAGTTCAGAGTTTTCATGATTTTTCAAAATTTTTAAACTCCTCAAAGATGCTGATTTGGCTAAACAGAGAGGGAGCGAAAAAATTCTCAGCTCAAAATACTTTGTAATTATTCACGTCTTATAATTATCCCTGAAACTGCTTGGTGATCATTGTATGCCTTAAGAGAGCCCTTGTTAAAGTTCAGATAATTTTTCATTCTGGGGAAAAGGAAAAGAAGATAATTCTCTTATGTGGAATCCAAAATTAATGCCAAAATTTGCCCTCATTTAGTATGGTTTAAATACACTCAGTCATTTCATTATCTCCGGAGGTGAAAGTAATGCCCTACTTTGCTCTGGATGGAATTAATTCCCACATAGCCTAGGCAGTGGTTTGGGTTCTTTGAATGTGCTACACCCAGGGCAAAAGGAAAAAGCAGAAATGTTGGTGTGTCCCTAAGAATCAGAGGCTCAGGAAATAATCAATTTCCACCAAAATGGTGTTATTCTGCTGCAAAAATAAATATATTGTACAATTAAGGTGAGACATAGCAACCTTTTCAATACAAAAAAAAATTCAAGCAAGTAATATTATCACTGAATTCAGGGGAGTTATTAACTGACTGAATTAATCTATAAGTTAATGTGCTTTTTTTGGACCAAAGCCTTAGAAATTTTGACACACCTCTCTCTGTAGGAAGAAAACCTGGATTATAGCTAATGTACCCTTGTTCTATTAAAAATACAGCCATTAAGACATTTAAATTAAGTATGATTAGTCAGCTCTAATTTAAACCTCAGCATCTGTAGAGTTTTAATTAGAGTACCGTAAGTGAAATTCGTATGCAGCTTTTGTTAATGCTGCAGTGTTCAGTGGCCAGAAGTGCCAAAACCCATGAAACGAACCTCTCTCCATGTGCAAATATTCCAGGAAACTAAACCAGGAACAAATGAAACAAATGATCATTATTGATCTGTTATGTAGTTAAGATAAAATGGAACCTCTGTCACACCAGCAAATTTATTCTCCTTTCCCCAGTGAGGGAAGATTTTCTGCCTCTCTAAAATTGCATCCGTTCCAAAGGCTAAACTCAGGCAGCTCTAACAAGGCCTGAAGAGTCACGGATGAAAAATATTCCTTAGAAAGCTCCATCTGTTATCAGTCTGCAAGAGGACTTGGAATTTGTGAAAAACACAGGAGTGCTGTCTGAAAGGGGCTGCTCATGCTCAGCTGTTTCCAAACACTGACTGAAAGCATTTCACTTTAATCTGGGAAGCAAGCACTAAATATCCTGGGCTGCCCTTTAAAAGCAGTGATGCAGCAAACTTGTGACAGAGAAAACACAGAGATTTATTCAATTAACTAATCATTACAACCTGGAAGCTGCAGAGAGAAAAACTCAAATATGCACGACAAAGCAACTAAGGTATGTTATTTCTAGTGAGAGATTTTAAAGGGAAAAAAAAAGTTAGGTTTTCAGCAAGTATCAATCGTGTTTAAAGAAGCAATGGAACCTCATGGATGTGGAATGCAGCTCTCTGATTCCAACTTCTCAAGAGAGGTATCATCAAAACAGAACAAATATTTTGAGGCAGTGGACTGAGATGGGCCATCAGGGTGGCAATAGATGAGTGTAATCCAAGAGCTGGAATTAACTAATAAGGAAAGAATCCATGAAAACCTGTAGAGAAATACTAAGATATATGGAAACAATTAGAACAAGGTTTTAAATAGCTTTTTAGAACAAAGCTTTTAAAAAGCTTTCCTTCTTGTGCAGTGGGCCAGTGGCTAAACTAATTTGTTTAAAAGAATATTTTTTTCAAGTCATATTAATTAGCAATTTCCCCAACTTTCTAAAAGCAGGAATGCTCATAAATGCAAATAATGTGAGTAGCCTAATACAATTGAGTTCATTAGTTTGACAGAGGAGAGAGAAAACACAATATTCAATGTAAGTACTTGTGACAATCCAATTGCAGCCAGGGAGGGGTTATTACAAGAAGCCTTTTTAACAGGGGTCTAAAACTGCAAGCAGAGCTAAAATCACTGTGCCACATCTCTTCTCTCAGGTGTGTCAGTTTTACACTGACATTTACAATTCCATCAGCTTCACTGGCACAGATTTAGGTGCAAGAATGGTTTCTTGGCATTTGAATATACAACACATCGCCCTAGAAATATCTCTCTGTGCAACTCTTAAATATTTCACTGCATCTGTAAACACCTGAAAATATTAGAATCCTCCCGGCCATGACCCAGGAATGATTGAAACTTGACAGTACAGCCTGGTATCTCCTATGTCCTTGTGTCCTGCCCAGCCCTGCTGGTGCCTGAGTGGAGCCAACAAAACCACAGTGGAACAGTGAGATATTTGGGTTTTACTGCTTCCACACCAGTGTAATAATGCTGGCATTCATGTAATTACCTCTGGTTTCCTCTGGTAAAAGGACACAGAACTGCGTGGAACAGACAGATAGGAAGCCTCCAAATTAGGGCACAATTCTTTCAAATTAAGGAAAATGTCTCACCACACTCATGTTAGACTGCACACTTTAGCTGCACCTTATAAATATTTATGAAGTTCATTAAGGGACGTATAATATTTGAGCTTTAATTGTTTAAGGACATTAAAACTTAATTTTAATAGAGGTCATACAACTTCTGAATTCCTAGTGTACCAGCTCCAGATCTTTAAAACTTAATGGCAATGATGGGTTTTCCATCACGGGGTCAGAGGCATTAGCAAATGTAATTTTCCAGACCCATCTAAAATATCATTAATTCTGTCCTGTGTATATAAAATGATCTGAGTTATCAGAGTCGTGGTTTAACACAGGGCAAATCCTAGACTTTTATCTTCTATTCCTCAAATAAACTCCTCAAGTTGACAAAAGCAATTAAACTGGAACAACATGAAGTCACATTGGGAAACTGTGTTCAAAGTCACAAATGAGGTTAATATTCCATCATAGTAGTGGTTTCATTAAACACCCCTAAGCACTGTTCTGTTTTACTGTTACACCTTAGGGAACTTACTCTGCCAGGTTCCAAACCAAAAACCATTTTGCCATTTGCATCATTTCACATTTACAGAAATCTACTACTTGATTTAGCTGCAATTTCTGCCCTTGAAAGTCAGTGGATTCTCTTCAATTCTTCCCGGCAAAACAGGTTCACTGTGGTTTATTTCTTCAGCTGGAGTAGGTGGAAGAAATTTTGATGCATTTGCTCTGTTTCATTTGTGCCACCAGTTAAAGGAACACATTCTCTGGCCATTTTGGAGAGCTTTTATTGCAGCTGGCTTAAAGAGTTTTAGAGGTGCTGTTGCTTCAAGCCTGTAGTTCCCACAAGAGTAAAACAATATATAGATCTTTCTACCTTTTGTTGTTGTTTTGCAGTGCAAAGAGGGATGAAATTTAGCAAGCTCTTATTTCAATCAAGAGTTTCATAAAGAAACCCTCCCAAAGGGATTCCCTCATCTTTAAAAGAAACCAGCCCATTCATCACATGATATTTTAGCTGTTTCCCACAGTTTTGCAGCATTCTGCAGTAGTGGGAGCAGACCCCTACTTCAACAGCCACATTCCTAAAATCACTTTTTACTGTTATTGGAAAGTAGAACCCGGTCTTCTTTCTAAGGCAGATCCTTTCATGTTCTTAGTGCCATTTTTACTGGAAAAATTCTTACTGAAATGAACTGTATCTTCTTAGAACCTTTTAAGATCTGTGGGTCTTTAAACAAACCCATGAAAACCTGAAAATTTAAAGTGATGAAAAGAGAGATGGCTGTAATTGAAATGCAGCTGTGATAGAAATAGACCTGGCACTGAGATTTTGGATTCTGAAGGATGGCTATATATTAACACACTAATGCTAATTAGTCCATTACCAATTAAGTAATATACTGACATTAAAATAAAATTAGTAAAAGAAACAGTGCCTGAATAAATGGAGGTGGTGGAGAAAACTCATGATCAGCCAGTATAATGAAAATCCTGGCAGAGAGCAGCTCTCTGGGGAAGGCTTCAGTGGAATGAAATGCACTGATCAGGAAAATATGGATTAAAAAGGATGCCTGAAGATCATCTGCTCCAACCTTCCAGTAGAAATGGGGTTGTTGCAAAGAACAGGTGGTGTCCACTGTGGCTTTGTCAATCCACCTTAAAAGTCTCCATGGATGGGAGATTCCACAGCATTCCTAGAAAATTTTGGTTTGGTATGGCAACCCCTCACTAGTGAAAAGGTTTTCCCAACACGTCCATTCTGAACCTCCCAAATTGCAGTTCAGGGCTGTTCTCCCGTGCTGTTCAACCACCACAGAAGAGTTTGGCTTCATTGCCTTTGGCACTTCCCTGTCAAACAGCTGAAGGTTGTTCCCAGCTCACAAAATCCCCTCTTCAGGTTCAGAGCTTGGTCTAGGTCCCTGACCAGCCTTTAGCCCTCATCAATTGCACCCTCCCTGTTTTCCAGCAGGGCTGTGTCAATGCAAAGCCTTCCTCACCCTACATGCAAAACATTTTTGGTTCTTCTCCACAAGGTCCTCATTGTCCCAGTGACACCGTTTTACACAACAACACAGACTCCAAGATTCAGAAGGCTGAAAATGACTTCTCTATTTTGGGGATGTGTCTCCCTTTTATACTATTCTACCCAAAACAATTTGATTGCTGCAACAAAGGCAATTTGTTTTCAACCACATTGGTCAGACCAGAGGGACATCAAGAAGTCCCTACTAGGAAAAGGACTGAAAAACAAAGTTACAGTTACAAAAACATCGCTCCTGTTTACAGAAAATTCCCTGGGAGAAGAATTTCTGAAAACCAAAACACCTCAGGTGTGGAACCAGGGCTACATCCCAGTCCTCAAAACCCCTCTCAGTTGCCTCCCAGACATTTGACATTCCTCCTGATTTAGTATCACCCACAAACCTAGAGAGTGTTTTCTGTGTGTGTTTTCTTTTGTGTTTTTCTAGCTGTGACTCCCTAAACACAGAGCAATGCAGGTTCTGCCCTCTGCACATCTTTTACCCTCATCACTACTACAGAGGGAATTGTCTTGCAGTCAGAATCCAAGTCACATCTGCCAGCAAGATCACAGCTGAGTCAAGGTTCCCCCTCTGTTCCCAGCCTGTAGGCATAATAAATGCTGAGCCCAGGCAGTGACAGCACTGAGTGACAGTTCCAGAACATTTTGTTAAAATTCTTTTAGTAAAAAAGGTAGATACTGCATAATTAAAACTGACGTTAAATTTTCAGGGAATACTTTTCCTTTTCTTCATATAATTAATTTAAATTGTAATCAAACTTAAAAACATATAAGATCTCTGTGTCAGTGTTTTCTAGGTGAATCAAATTAATTTTCAGTTTAAAGTTTAGAAACTGACAAAATGAAGAGTCGAAATGTAGATGTGTCTGTTTAGTTTAAAATCTATTTCTTGCTTTTTTAAAGGAAAACTATTATCCCCAAACTAGTGATTCCACTAGTGATAAAAATGCAGTCCTGACCCAGAATTATCAGGGTACACTTCAGGATTCTGGGAGATGTCTAAGACACTACAAAAGTCTTTTGTAACCATCCTCCACTGTTCCTTGTTCCATCCTCTCTCTGTGAGTGTGATTTCTGTATGTCTGAAAAGTCAATGTTGTAATGGCAGATTGTTTCCCTCAGCTGTAACAATCTCTTTCTGGTTTTAATGGGTTTCCTGTACATTTTAACTGATCCTGTAGAGATTTGGGCATTTGTGTCCACCTCACACACTGCACAAGGACTCCAGGGCAATTCACCTTTGGGAGGACATGAATAAGAGTCCTCAGGGAGCAGAAATCAGGGTGAAAAAGCAAAAGCAGTGACTGAGCTGAGGCATTGGAGCTGCCAGACTCCAGATTTCACAGATAACCAGTTTTATTTCTCCACACAGCCAGTAATTGCTGTGCCACCACAGTGCCTGTTTTGAAATGAGGTGAATCTCATCCCCCTTGCAGAAGGCCCTACAGCAGCTTTGCCTTCCATACTGAAGGGCCAGTGTAATTCAGAGTGAAGTCTGGCTGACAGGTAAGAAATAAAGAAAGACAGATACCATCCTGAAAAGTAACAGCCATGATTACTTTAATGGAGTATTAAAAAAAAAAAAAAAAAAAAAAAAAAAAGAAAAAAAAGTCTTCAGTCTTTCCTATAATGGAGCTACTTCAATAAATGTATTCAGGGGTTGTATTTAATTGAACTCTAAGGATTTGGCTGCATTTGGAAGTTTACCAAAATGCCTAGGCAAGAATAATTATCAGGCTAGGCTCTCTAATTGAGATTTAAAATGTCTTTTTCCTATTTAGTATAACCTATGCTGGAACTATGCCTGAAGAGCTGTTTTGGAAGGATTCTGAGAGTAGATAAATCTTTATAACTGTGAAAGAGCCACATAATGTAGTACACAAGGACCAGGCAAAGATCATCCAACCCAAAAAAGAAATTTCAAATTTCTACTGGAGAGTTAAATATGAGTTGTGAGTTAAAAGAAAAACTGAGATGTGGCATCTCACATATCTCAGGTCTCTAAAAAGTTCTTAAAGCCTATTAGTTTTGATTTAACTACATTTACAAGATTTTACTAATACTTGGTAAATGCCTTAAGCTGCCTGGAAAATGTCTGCAGTTACATTCATTGACTTTGCCTGCTAAAGTTCTTGTCTTGGAATGTGTTAAATCAAATACCTTAAATATAACTATGTTTTATACTGAGAACACATCCATGTGACGTTTACAGACCATTTTTCCGTGAATAAGGCAGTGCTGTGTCAGTGGAAAAAAAAAATTAAAGTAGAACCCATCCCTCAATGTCTCCTGGAGACAGAATAGCAGAGGCCAGTGCAGGAGAAGCAAGTGCAGGACTCAGAAAATGATGGTAAATATCAAAAGAATGCCTAAATACCTGCAAAGCAACTGAGGGGAGCAGTTTTGGAGCATTTTAGTCCTGTATCACTCGTATGGATCTTCTGTTCATGCCTGAGAACATCAAGGGAAGTTCCACCCCTGAGACATCCAGAGGTTCTGCCATGGTTGGAGGCTGTGATTGTGTGAGAGCAGCAACAGCAGGATGGGAGAGCCAAAACCCTGGGAATAGTCCTCCAGACCAGTGCTAAATTAGGGGGAAAAAAATGGAAGGGTGTAAATCTGTAAAAATTGTGAGTGCTCTGTCACTCCTGCTACTTTTATTAATATTTTAGTGGATTTGAGGAGTTCTATAACAGTGAGGAGGTGTAGCAGGATCATATCTCTGTGCTCACTCCATCAGCTCAGGGCAGTGACCTGGGCCAGTTTTAGCCAACTGTGTCCTCTCAAACACACCTTACATTGCACACACAGCTGAGTTTGGGGCTTTGCAGGAGACTGAGTGACCCAGCTTTACAGGAAGGTAGCCAGTAGGAATTCTGGGCACAGATGTCCCTTTTTATGGAAAACCATGGGATCATTTCAGACTGGAGCAGTTTAATGCATAAAGTCCATCTTGGAAAGAGTGGTGACACTAACAAAGGCTAAGAAAGTGCTGCTACTTTTTTCTGGCAGGCCTCTAAAGCTCTGAAGTAAAAAGTGACCCATTTCCTCATTATTCTACATATGTTTTCTTTTTTCCTTCAGGAAAATCAAGCCCTGATGAACAGCCAGAATGAAAAACATAAGTTTTCTAGAAACCATGGGATTAATTTCCTGCAGCTGGGTCTCTGCTAAACATGACCAGCCCCAAAATGCTGCCCCATCTGCAAACTGGATGTGAGCAGCTCAGTTCATCCCAAAACACATTGCATTACTGCACTGCTACATCTCTAACACATCCCTAACTCTAGATAAACCATGGCTGCCTATTTCTTGGGGGGTTTTTTGTCATAGTGCAATGAAACAATGCAGGAACAGTCCTGACCACACAAAGGAATATTCTCAGGCATTATAAATCAGAGTTATTTCACAAAAGGCAATGGACTGAAGCTGGTTGATGTCTCCTGCAGCTGTAGATCAAAACAGTATGAACGTGAAACCTGCTGCATGGAGCTATTTAGAATTATTTGTGAAGTGCCTAATCCCCAGAAGCTTCTTTTCAGGTTATTAATCACAACGTACTTGTTATCCTGACCTGCTAATAGAGCTGCTGGGTAAAGATTGCAGTCCTAGTACAGAATTCTGCCTTGCCTTTTCGTATTGTAGTGTTTTATTAGTTAGCTTCACAGCAATTAAGTGAAGCCAAGCAAATCCCACTGTAATGTTATATCAACACAGAAAGTGATGGAAATCCTGTGACCCACTGAGGTTGTAATAAACCATTGTTTATGTATTTGCAAATGTGTGACTGGAGATATTTGACTGATCATCTCTTGTTTTGACCACTCTAACATTCACTCAATAAAATTCACACAAGAAAGTTCAAATTTTTCAGCCTTCCCCCCTTTTTAAAAATCTAGATTGTCTTGGGAATGAAATCAGAAAATTCTGGTTGTTACTCCTGCTCTTAAAATTAAGAATTTATTATAAAAGGAATAACAAGAGTTATTAATAAAAAATAATTACAGGAGTAATTCTTGGAGTTACTCCCGTGTATAAAATGCCAGATCACCACAAACTGTAATGATGGTTATGGCAACTGATGGAAAAACAATCAAAAGAAATAACTTTGCAGACTGCATAGCTGAGAGAACTTGACCCTCGAATTTCAGTGTAATCACAAGATTTTGTGAGAATGCAATCAAGCAAACACACTCTCAGTCCTGGAAAAGGACATTTATTCTCTGGCTTATGAAGACATTTCTGTGTGGAGTCCCAACATCTTTCTCCCACAGTGCTGGACTAGCTGGATTATTTGAAATTTCTTCCATCTAAATGGGATGTTCCTTTCAAGTAACCTGGACTTGTATTTCTTCGCCTGCTTTATCATTTTTCAGTGGCTAACAAGGAATTTATCAGCCTATTTCCATCTATTTTACCAGGAATCTAAAAACATTTCTTGAGGAAATAAACTGATCATCTACTTCAGTCCTTTTCTATCCAACATTGCATGTCCCTGGTTCCTCACAGCCACTTAACACTTTATAAAATTTATACTACATCCTACTGTACACAAGTTACAGCACAATTTCACAAATGATAACTGCATCAACCACTGCAGAAAAAAAAAAAAAAAGTTCCATTTACAACAATTTCTTAATTTTTTTTTATATTCAACATTGATATGAAATAAATAATGAGATGACTCTAACCATTGACTTTTTGCAGCCTTATATAACATCTTTCTCTCTCTCCCATTTTACATCCAAAATAGTGCCATTTCTCTTCTACAGATCTGTTTCCAAATATTCTTCCATCTAATTCAAACTAAAGTCTGGTTTGGGCCTAATCACTTTTCCCTCATTTCATTAATAATGCATGGATTGTGTTTGTTTTTTTAAACTTCCTGTTTCAATGTGCTTTCCTAAGCACAATAAAGAAGTGTAATAAAATATTTCCTCTTCTTAATGCAAAGTCCTGCTCCAGGCTCCTGATTTCAGAATATTAGGATGGAAAATATCCAGAACTCCCACTTCTCTGCAAGTGAACAGAAATTTCTAGAGCCTGAGGGGAGCCAAAGTGATACAATTTTGTTTATATAGTCTCAATTGCCCTTAAATCAACATTTATTCTTTCTTTTGAATCGTCTATTTGATCAAACACTCCATTATTTTTGATGGGATACTGTAAATAGTTCCATGACATCAAATGAAGATGTGATTGATACTGCCAGCATGAGATGAATCATCACAGACTGAATTTCATGACTTTTTAGTAAAAAGAAACTATTTTTACCTTATTTTCTCTACCATAACAAGTGTAGTTAACTGTGTTAATATTATTATAATTTATAAAAAATCTGATTAAAAGAAAGCATGTCTTCTTGTTAGCAGGATGAATATTGAAAAATCACAGTGCGAGTTGCAGGGATCTCCCTCTATTTTGTGTGAGGAGAGGTCAGTGAGATGTTGAACTAAAACCTATTAAGCCATCTGTAGTTTCTATTTCTTTCATTCCTCTCTATAAATATCTATCTTTTGTACATATCAATATCTATTAAAATATATTGATATCTATAAGATATATTGATATGTATAAAAATCAGAATGACCTGGGATCTTCCTTAATATAAGTGATTTTGGGGACTGTACTCAAATCTGATTGGAGTAAGTTTTTCATATTTCTTTTCCAGGATATTTTCTGATTATTTCCTTCTTCCCCATCACTTTTCATCTCTCTGCCCATGTGCTCATTGCCATCAAAACCTCACAGTCACCAACCTTGCTGAGTTGTTTGACCCCTGACACATCTGTGTATGGCCCAAAAATCTAAACTGAAAATGAGCCCACACAACACCCAAAACAAATCCTGTTAAAAAAATATTCTGTTCTTCTCTCATACCTTCCAGTGTTGATTATGGATTTAATGATATATAGGAATGTTTCACATACAGTATTTTTTTGGATGATTGTGAAGGGGAGTAACCAGAGGAAGAATTATTCTGAACCCAACTCATTTAATGCAAGCTTAAATGTGTTTGTTTCCATCTGCTCTGTTGGCAGAAAGGCTTTATGGCAGCTAAGCCAGAGAAAGTCACAGAGCAATCATCATAAAATTTCACTGATACTAACAAGGCTGAGGAGTTTCACTGGACTGAAAATATCCTGGTACCTTTCACACAACATAATGCCACTTCTTCAAGAAAGAATCGTGGGGTGGGTTTTGTTGGCTTTTTTTTTTTTTTGGTTTCCAAAATAAATACCTTAATTGTTTTAATTTATTTTAGGAATGAAAAATGTGCATCTTTACAATCCCATTTGCAACATCCAGCACTCAGTTTAAATTACCTTTCAAGGATGGAGCTTTCCATTTTATGCATGCCAGGAGACACCATTAAAATCACAGGAGCTGCCTACAATTCATGGGCAGCTGCAGGACCCCACCACAGAATATTTTTGTCTCATTTGCTGGCCCTCAGGAAGGTGATTAGCTCCGAGAACAAGCACAGTGTAACTGGAAAAGTGCATCTCTTAATCCCCTGGTCTCCACCATCCTGCCTGTCATGGAAGTTGCTTGGCAGTGATTGTTACTCAGGCTGGGCTCTGCAGGCACAGGGGACCCCACAAAAGATCAAAGCTTTGACCTTGGCACCACAGTCTGAGGGAATTAAGAGGAAAAAAAAACCATTTACTGATCACTTTACTAATTACCTTGGAGTGATTGTTATTGTCTTCACCTCGCTCCTGCACGCAGACAACGTGCTTGATATATAAATGCACTTTCCTGGAAATATTAATAATGAAATATTTATAAATTAAATAATGAAATTAATTATTGATCTGTTGTTTGTGAGGCCAGGCTGGGTAACATCCTAAAGGATCTGACAACTGGGAAGCAGCAGCTCCAGAAATGCAGTGTGAGAGCTGTGAATCAGAGTCTGGGAAACACAAACCATGTTAGCTGAGTTTGGCTGCTGAAATGTCTGTCAGAGCTTCCAGATTGCTGTGCTGGACACTGGAACAGAACTCACAGGTGCTTCTCATTTCTCAGTGTATCAACAACAAGGATTTGGTTCACTGCTGCTTTGCCTTGGGGGTTCTGTTCCCTGGGGCGTTCACAGTTGTCTCAGAACTCACAAATTTTTTCCCTAATTTTTTCTTTTCTCTTTTGTGTGAAAACCAATAAACATGAGACATTTCATGAATTATTATTTTTAAAATTCTCTTTCCTGAGAGATCAGATGTTTTCCTTATTGCAAGGAAGTTTTTTCCAGGACAAAAAGAACTTTTATGAGCTCTAAGGATGGGACTTTTTCACAGTAATATATCCCCTTCTGCTTATGTAGTTTATTTTACATCATTTGGTGTCTGGTTAGCCATGGCACAGTTTAAGGGGCTGTATTGTGCTATTCTCAATTGGTTTTCTGGCCAATAAACCCAAAATGCCCAACACCTTGGAATCTGACAGTGCTTATCAGTTTATCAGCTGGAATTTTGCAATTGGAAAACTAAATTGAAACAACTGACCCCACTATTTTGGTGCTAATGGCAAGAGAGATGGCAAAAAATACTCATACACCAATAACTCATTTTTAAGGTGTTGAAGTTTCAGGAACAAAAAATTCCTCCAGATTTGTGATTTCTTAGAGACCTTTGTAATATTTACAATGAAAAATTTCCGTAATCAAACTGCAGAATGTTAAATACCGTGCCATATTTTGAAACTATTTTCAAGTCTGTGCACCCATCCTGTCTTTTATAAAGTACGTTTCTTCCCATATCTACCAAACTTAACTGATTTTAAAGCCATGTTCACAAGCCTCCATCTAGAAAGAACTGGATAACAACCCAGTTCTGCTATTGACTGAAACTTTAAAGCTGGTTCTTTTTTGGTTATTTCTGAGCTTCTGTTTGATGTTGTCGACTCATTTTTGAGGTTTTGTTTGATGTTATTGGGTTAGTTTGAGTGTGTTGTAAGTAAATTTTGCTGGGTGGCACATCCTGCCCTAGAAATATCAATAATGTAATGGCTGCAGTGAAAATCAGCACCTTATTCTTGCAGTACTTAGAAAGTAGAAATAAGTGATTTTTGTGAGCTTTAGCTAAATGTAAATTAAAGAGAAAAGCACCTTTTTTATTTACAGGAATGTATAAAAAGAACAGACCACATGCTGAAAAGTTGAGCTACAGCAAGTGATGTGCACATATGCAAAAACCATGGCAGGCACACTGAGTGTTTCTCTGATTGGATGTATTCCCTGGGGAATATCTATTTTTTTTTTTTGGGTGGGATGGTTATTATTGGCATTAAGTTTAAGCAGTGTTCAACCTAATGGAGTGCCTTTGATTGGCTCTGTGCCCTTGCATAGCAGGAGATCAACCTCACTGCAATAAATGTTTATCATTCCCAGTGAAACTGAGGAATTCCAGCCACAGGCCAAGGCTTGTGCTGTGGAAAGCTCTGTAGGGACAGAGAGAAACAGTCCCAGGAAGCACTGTGAACAAACAGGTAAAAAGTGGCAGTGGGAACAGTGTAAAAGCATCAAAATAGTTTATCCAGCATCATGCAGCAACTCAAGGAACTCTACTGAGTAAGACAGTGATTGTCTGACTCTCATTTTTGTCCTTTGGCAACCACATGCTGCTCTTCCCAGACCCACAATCTCTACCGCATCACTCTGCTGCTTTACCAGTTTAACTTCACAGCCATGAATTACCAAAAATCTGTTTCCCTTCTCCATAATTATTCACTGTTAAACATAAGGGATGTGAAAATAACTGCAGCAAATAGAAAGTTAAATTACTTCTAAGAACAGGCCTGTCTGAAATTCTGAGGACATAATGGAGTGCCCCAGATTTATTCCAACTGATGGTGTCACCACACAGCGTCTCAGATGCTGAAATTGTGCATAATGCCAGATGATTTGAACTGAGCAGAGAATTCACAATTTTCCCTAACTTCCATGCACCTTAGCTACCAGAAAGTCACAATTTCCTTGGCAATCTATTGCTGAATTTCCCTTGCCTTAGACATGGAAAACCTTCCTAATCTCTATCACTGTTCAGACGTGACAGAGAAACTATAAAAGGGTTTTCATTTCCCCTGTGGGATGTGAGATCCCAGAAATCTTAAAGCAAGAGATGAAGATGATGCCATCCTTAAGCTGCTAAGGCAGAGTTTGTTTACATCAGTCTCTCAAGGACTCTAACCTGATATGTGGGTCAGGGGAACTACATTTTTTACATCTCTCGTTTGCATGGAAAATATTTATACCAGTAAATAATTAATTGCATGAGATCCTCCTGGCAATTTTCATTATTAAATTAGTTATTAAATTATACTGCGTGTCTTGGCAAATACCAAACAATTAACCAAGGGCAAGGCAAATTTCAGTCTGAAGAACTTGGGTTTTTTTAAGTCAACACCCGAAGAGCTCCAAGGTAACAGAACCCATCAAAACAACTTTGTTGGAGGGAGGTGTCTCCAGGTAGTCCCAATTTGGCTGTACATCCCACTGCTGCTGACACCAACATTATCTCTGCTGTTATACTAATTATCAGCTTTGTTATGCTAAACAATCTCTTTATTTTGGTAATGCAGGCGTAATTCTGGATTCATTAGCTCAGACTTAATCGCACCTCGGGGAAAAATAAACTGAGAACACACTGACAAACAAGCGTGATTGAGACTGGGGAGTCGCAGGAATTTGCTAATAATTCTATAGATCGACTTCCACCACCCCTGATGTTTTCACATGGAAAAAGCAATTTTCTGCCATTTCTTCTGACTTCCTGTGCCCATCTTTCTGAGAGGAAGAGTAAGGAATTCAAGGAATGTTTAAAAAAATGATCAATTGTTGTGAGCTGCCATATTTAGTTTGAACCTAAAAAGAGGGTCTGGCTGTGAATCTGAACCCAGATTGCTTTTTTAGTTCTAGAGATTGGTTCCTGTTTCCTCCTCTACTCTGCACAGCAGAGTTCAGCAGATGTCAACTTTTTCTAAGAATCGACTACTACAAAATCCACCTCTGAGCTGCTTCCAACAATCGCTAAGAAGTGGCAAAACTTTCCTCAGTGAAAGAATTCCATCACATTTTGAAGGCATTTAAAAACTCAATGCAGCCTCTCTTCCCTGCCCACCTGCTTTCTTCTTCCCCCCCATAGTCTTTAAGTCAATGCTTAATTCTTCAAGGTAAGCTTCCAAATAAGCAAAAGGAAAGAAAATTACCTGCTATGAGTACACTGAGACTTTTCAGTGCTTTTTATTTTGGTTTTTGTTTTTGTCTTTTTGTTTTGTTTTTTACCACAACAAAAACTAATTGCTCCACAGCCCAATTGTCTGGAGCCTTCCACCGCGTGAAACCTCCTTTATTAAGTGGTTCAGTTGTCAGAAGGATTTAATCCCTAATCAGTCTTTGCAATCAGATCCTGCAGGCTGCCAGACAAACTTGGCTTGGGGTTAAATCACTGCATTTTGTGCTGCAGCAGATGCAGCACACAGGAGAGAACAAAGCTCCATCTGGGACACCCTCCTGCATTTCAGCTCTGCTGCTGCCCCAGGAGCTACCCCGGGTTTGCCTTGTTCTGCTCTCACAAATGGTGTTTCCACAGTGGCCCTAATTAGTAGATGGGCTTGTTACTAACTTAGATTTCATATGATTTTACCTTTCCTGGACACCTAAACAAAGGCATTGTGTAACACTATTTTTTCAGCTGGAGTTTAACATTCTATTTGAAAAGCTTTGACTTCCCATTTGTGTTGCTCTTATATTTTCTATATTGGTCACTACCTGTCTATAAACATCATCATATCCCCACACACACATTTTTATAGCATGGATTGGACTATTTCAGTATCCAGTTCTGGGCATTCTGGCTTGTCTGCCTATATGGAGTTCATAAGAAAGCACAAGAACAATGTGCTTCACCCTAGCTCAAATATGAATTGGTGTTTCTTCTTCAGGTTTTTCCAATTCAATATAATAAATGAATTCAATACAATAAAATAATTCAGTTTCTCTCTCCTGACCCTACAGCTTGTTCTTGAAGTTAATCCCTTAGACTTCCTTTGAACAGTAGTACTTCTGAGTCCACAAAAGAATCCCAAGGCAAACATGGAGTTGAAACCAAAGAAGTTGCACATCTCTGTGCCACATTTCCTTAGCTCAGATATTCTTAGAAATGGGGTGGGGCATAAACATTATGAAGAGCATTCTTTGGAATGCAGTCACATGAAGGATTTAGATTTTGTGTAAAACTGGTTCTGGCTTATTTAAGCTAAAAAAACCCCAGAAAACAAAAACCAAAAACAATCCAAACAAACAAAAGAAACCAATCAAAAAATAGCACTGAATGTGCAGAGAAATTGAGGAGATCGTGACGAACCTCAGAAGAATAAATTGTCTTTGCATCAGATTTCTCAAAATTGCTGCTTCTCCAAGACCAGAGGCATCCATGAGGTGGGTGTGATTCTACTGGAAATTTATTGTTCCTTTCACTTTGAATTGTTTTGATATAACCTACAGCCCTAATGCAGAGGCAATTCATACTCACCATGACAATGATGAATGTACAAGTGTCAAACCACTTTAAAACCTGAATCTGGTTTAGTTTCAATTAATAGGGTCTCTATTCTGTTCCTAAATCAGTTGCAGTTTTGCATGTGGTGATTGCCTGTAATCAACATTTGAGAGATAAATATATATATATATATTAATATATATGCTCAATCCAGCATGTCAACTCCAAATTCAGTGAGTCAGTCAGCAAAACTATCTATTTTGTTTTGAATTATTTCTACAAAAAGTTGTTTACTTCTTTGGAACAAAAGCAACTTCAAGAACACTCATGATTTACTACGCTGTGAGAAAAACAGAAAAAAATATTGCATAAAAAAAATTGAAAATAGATGAAAAAGTTTCAATCAGGGGGAAACAGATCAAAAAGACTATACCAGCTGTTTTCAAGGAAAACAGCTAAAAGTGCTTCAAAACCTAAAGGTTCCACTGCAATTTAGTGTCTGTTTGAAATTCTTTGTAAACAACAGCAAAACTTCCACAAATTTTACTCAATATCAGATACAAGCAGACAAGGACATGTAATTACATTCACAGCTGATGGTCTGTGGAAATGAAAGGAGCAAATCATGCCCCTCATCTCCCCAGAGACAATGAGAAAATAAAGCACTTTTGCCCCCAGACTTCAGCCTTAGTTATGAACTAACCTGGCCCATCCTAATGGATAACTGTCACTCTTTCCTCACAGGTGAAGCTCTTTTGTACAGAGAGGGAAAACATTTGCTGCAATTTCCATTATTTCTGCTCATTGAATTTATGCCAGGACAAAATAAATTAACTTAATCTTTGATTTGAAATTAATTTAGTACTTTCAGATTTAGAGGACAGAGATCCATAAGGCTGTAACTGGCAATTCATGCTGTTTCCTTGTGTTTTCCCACACCTCTGCTACAGCTTAATCTGAGCTCCTCTCTGTAAAGGTTTCTCTCCCTTAATAAGCATCCCTGACATCCAATCTGGTCTGGGGTGTGATTTGAATAACAACCCTGAAGATGGGCACCTCTGGCCCCACTGAGCTGTGAAATGAATCAGACACAGGTAACAGCTTTTCTGCCACCCTGGCATGAATCAAAAACTCCTGAGCCCTCAACTGCTGACAGAAATAATTTATCCTGGAGAATTTGGAGGGAAAGTGCTGGTGGACACAAAGCTTTACCCTCAGGAAACATGGCACAGCCACCAGAACTGTGCTGCCTCAAATATCATATTTCCCATTCAGAATGTTGCTGCAGGAAAGGGGGGAAAAGATGTTGGTGTTTAAACTTCTGGGAGGTGGGGAAAATTTCTTCCAAGTTGCTGCTTATTGTAACAACTGCTGGCAAAAGGCAAATTTCTGTCTGGGTTGGAATGCCTGGGTGCCAAATGTTGTGATGATGATTCCTGCAGCCTGATGGGCTGGGATTCACTCGGGCATTAGGAAGCAGCAAACTGGCAGAGTTACAGAGAGCAGGCTCAAAACCACATCCACATGAACAGCAAAGCCATAAGAACTTTTCCCTGTGCTTCCTTAATTTTTACCTTTCAAAAAAGCGAATTTGAAGGATTCCCCAAACCTTACTCCATAATTACCTGTGGATGTATCGTTTTCCTCTGGCTTTGCCTCTTCTCCACCCAGATTTTTCTTAAATCTTTTAAATCCTCATGTTTTGAGTCACTAAGAGATGAAGAATAAAATTATTTCAGAGAGAGAATAGAGAGCAAGGTGAGAAAAAGGGTGGGCTGCATGGTACATTTATGGACCCATGGAAACGTGAAATGAGTCACTCTTCATGAAACTGAGTGATCATAAAGGGATGAGGTACAATGAAGAGGAGGAAAAGCAGTTGAAAATGTTAGTGTGTTAACTGAAATCTGTTAAAAAGCTACTTTAAAGTAATTAACAATGACTACAAAACCAGTAACACTGTGTAATACTCTAATTTTTGAATAATTTTCCCCCACATGGGTACAGTCATTATATGATCATAATCTAGTAAGAAAATCACCACCAGCAAAACTCCCAGAGGGACATAAAATCACTGCCAGCTAACAGCATTCAGGTTGCTCCTGGCAAAAGTATAAATTGGATGCAGGAAACAGGATGATTACAGCTTCACCTTTCAAAAAGTTCACGGTGATCCCTTATATTTTCTCAATTTCTATGTATTGAATGTTTGCTGCTGTTCTTTAATAATCCCCAACACACACTGCTTTGGGGTTTTTCAGCAATTTCCAGAGCTCAGTTACATTTACAGGCTGCATTTACACAGCTCTGGGGGACTAAACTCAAGCATTAATTGGTTTTAGACTTTGAAACCTTCTCCTTCAGGAATTTTGACTAATGCATTCCATACAAACTGTTCCTTGCTTCACCAGCTTCAGATGTTAACTTCTTTTTTAATAAAGAGGGACATCAAGAACATCCACTGAAAGCACAACATTCCCCATTTTTCTCTGTAAGGACTTGGGCTCTGCTAGGAACGAGCTGACACACAGAACCATTGGGTCAGGAATCACGAATATCTAATCTTGTGAATGTCAGCAGAAACCATCTGAAGAAAAATTGTGACCTTTAGACTGAATTTAGATTTCTAAAACAATTTAGGGGGAAAAAAAGTCAATTTGTTTTGGTTTTGTTTTAAATAATAGACTACTAAGACTGGGCAAATTCAATATGGTGATTTGGCTCCAATTTTCAAAAAAAATTATTAATGGAGCCCGTGTCCCTCATCTCCCCATGCCTGGGCTCTGAGACACAGGCATTTAAATACTCAAATCATAGCAAATTTGTTGTGTCTGGAGAGAACCTAGAACACACTGAGCTATGGGGAAACACTTTGTGCTTTCCTGGGTAAAAATCACCTTATTTTTCTCTGTCATTGCCAGATCTGTGTTCAGTCCTCCCAGAAAAAAAAAAATTAAACCTTGAAACTCAGCCCTGGCTGTGCAGGCCATTCCAGCTTTTAAAAGCCTCCAACATTTTTTGCACAACATCTCCTGTATTATTAATGCCATCCATCTTTCAGATATTCATGGTTACAGTGACTGTTCCTTTCCATGACACTTTTATATGTCCTGTTCTCCTCGAGAGATAAGGAGGCTGCAACTCAGCTGTGTGTTTATACTGAATAAAGGTGTTGGAGATCATCTTCATTTCCATAATGCTGATGAACCAGGAGAACCAAAGGGTTCAGGGAGGTTGGTTTAACCCTCCTACACTCAACCCACGCTGTCACAGGCAAGGAGGAAATCTGCTCCAAGCCTACAAATGGGTCAGCAGGGCCGCAGGGAGAAGTGGTCAGTGCTCAGTGAAACACCAGTGGATGGCTCATGACATGGAACAAGAATGGAATCAGGCCCCACCCTGGCATTTTTGTGGAATATGAAGGGGATCAGACACCCCTCTGGCATTTGTATGGAACATGAAAGGAATCAGACACCACCCTGGCATTTTTATGGAACAGGAAGAGAATCAGGTACCACCCTGACATTTTTTGTGCAATAAAAAGGCAATCAGACCACAGGGAAAAGTGGTCAGTGCTCAGTGAAACACCACCAGTGGATGGCTCATGACATAGAACAAGAATGGAATCAGGCACCCCCTGGCATTTTTGTGGAATATGAAGGGGATCAGACATCACCCTGGCATTTTTGTGGAATAGGAAAGGAATCAGGCACCCCTCTGGCATTTTTATGGAATTTGAAGGGAATCAGACACCTCCTTGGCACTTTTATGGAACATGAAGGGAATCAGGCACCACCCACCATTTTTGTGTCACTGATCTGTCATCTTGGGGCAGTGTAGCCCTGAGGACATGCCCCCAGCCCACGACACAGCAGTGCCAGACTGAGTGGTTGCAATCTGCTTTGATCTTTCCCGTTGTTCATTGATATTCAAAAACTTCGAGGATGACAGAATTAAGGTGATTTCTTCTGCACTTGTTCCATGACAGTCTGAGGCAGAGCATCCCTCCTTCCATGCAGCTCACCAGGCAGATAACAAATCAAGCTATGTCCCTTGGATATGAACACAGAAAAGCGCAGAGCACATGGAGCAGGCAAAAATGGAGCTTTGACATTTTTTGCCTCCCAAACAGAATGATTTAAAACTTCCAAAACAGCCAGACAAAAGACATGGAAGCAGCAATTATGATTAATGCTAAGCTCTATCCAACAGTCACTTTCTGTCCTGACTTTACTTCCCATGGGCATAAGTAGTAAAGTCCATTTCTCCAACAGGAAAAAAATCTAGAAAATAGAATTCTATAAAATAGGGGGACAAAGATGAAGTCTTGCAGTTGGCTCAATTCCATCAAGATACTTTATGAGACTTTTTTAATGTTGACTCCCCCATCCTTACAATGAGCTGCTTAATAAAGCACCTGGGATCAGCTTCCAGGCACAATCTGTACTCAGATTTTATCCAGATTGATGTGTTTACTCAGCACACTGAACTAATTAGAACTTAACCTGCCTAATTTCTTCTTCAGAAACAAATCTGACTTCTTTCAAGGCATTTTAGAGCCTAGTAAAAGATTTTCAGTATTTCAGTTGGTTAAAAAAGCACCTGTCCTGAGTAAATGATGTTCCTCTGTGATGCATAATAAATGTAATGGTGTTCACCATAATAAACCATCTAAACTGAGCGTTGCTGAAATGAATTATTTTCTAATTTCAAATTCTTAAATCAAGCTCCAGTATGTCCCCAAATACAGGCTGTTTTATAGAGATTTTAGCATACATCAGTATATTTAAATATCAGAGCCAGTCCTGTTGCAACTGCCTTTCTATCTGTCGTAGTTTCTGCTGAAAGGTGGAATATTAATAAAGGACAAACCAACCTCACAAATGTTTCTAAAACACACACACACTCAAAAGGGCATTATCAAGATTTATTTAGAGACTCAGTGACCAGACAAAGCAGGAACACTCAGTGTTTCCTAAGCACTGAGTTTTATTTCCCCCAGGGATGTTTGGGAAATCCTTCAGTGTTCCATGCCTGGGAACAACCCCAGGATATTCTGCATTTCCACCCTGCATGGGCAGTACTTCGTGGGCTGCCAATCACAGATTTAGGGACTCAAACTCCAAAAGTTACTTGGTCACTGGTGTGTCCCAGGCTCAGTGGCACCCAGGACCCTGATACCCAGCACAGCCATTGCCCAAATCCTACATTCTGCAGCAAATTTACTGTGCCAATAAAGGAATGTGCAAAGAAACAGCAGGAAAAGATGAGCTGAGGTTTTTAATCCCAAAGTCCATTAGTGTTCCAATCTAAGGATAAGCATCAACAACCTCTCCATAAACCCCTGTTGCAGCTGGGCATCAGATGCTGAGAAATTCAGAAATGCTCCACTACCCCACACCCATATTTCTCTTTCTTAAACTGATAGAGAAGTGCATTTAAGGCAATATCTCTGATTTTTATCCCAAAGGATTGTACATTTTTTTAATTCTAAGGAGTTTTACTTGAAAGTTTTCATTTTTCATCTGTAGCTTTGTAAAGCTGACATTCTGGAGATGTTGGCAAAATCGCTACTTGAAAGCCACTCAAAACTCACACTGCCATATACTTTCTGACATTAATCTCATTTCAATGGAAAAAAAAATCCACTTCAACTTCAAAAAAGTCTTTTCATGCGGGAAATATGCAAGATTTGGGAATATTTTCGGCCTCACAAGGCCCAATCCTAAACTCCTGGCGAAATATAGGGAGAGCATGAACCATTTTTCATTCCCTTTGGAAAGTTTCCCTCATATGCACTGATTTAGGAGGTGAGTCACCAGCCAAACTCCCTAGCAGATCTGAATTTCCCTGTGATTTTCACACCTGCAAAAGCTGTGTCTGTCCACACGCATGAACCCTGTCCAAACAGCTTTGTCTTACCTGGCCCCCTCCCTCCTGCAGGCAAGGGATTAAACCCTTCCACACAAGGGATTAAACCCTTCCACACAAGGGATTAAACCCTTCCACAAAGGACAAAGTGGTGCTCAGACACATTTCTGTGTCTCACACACATTTCTTGTCTCACACACATCCCACCCCACCAGGGTTTGTTCTGGTTTTGTTCTGAGCAGGGACAGACTGGGCACCAACACCTGCTGCTAAAACTCACTCATCTCCCTGCCAAGGTGTTTGGCAGCTTTTGGTGCTGTTTTTTCTTTGAGTTTTCAGGCATGGTGCAGCCAAGTTTCAGAGCATTTGCTAAATTGAGCACTTACTCCCATTTCAGGCCCTCTCCCTGCTCATCTTCAGTAGTTTTCTACTATGGTGCTGCAAATCCTCTCAGTTCTTTATTCACAGTTCCACAGAACAACAAAACAGGTATTGACAGAAACCTCTACTGCTGACATATGTGTTTTCCACTGTGCTAAATGCAAAAAAGCAGCATTTTACCTCTGCAGAGCTGAAGTGGTGCTTTAGCTATTGATTTCTATACAAAACACTCCCCTGGATTTCTCACCAGAGCCCAATCTTCCCAAACAACATATAATTACATGTTGCAGACAATACCCCTCCAGTGTGGCTCCAAATAAAATCTGGTTGTGTGAGAAATCCCGTACAAAATCCTATCTCTGTATTAAAAAAAAATAAAATAGATAATTTCACACATAGCCATCTTTTTCTCAGCATTCCCATATTTATTCAAACTGGTGGGTTTTGCCCATTTCTTTGAAAAAGAAAAGTACAGGAAGGGGTGCAGGAAATGCATTGGCCTAATTTGATTTCTTGGTTTAGACCAGAGAAATGCTACAGAGTTCAGTGGAGTTGTTTTTAATGAATGTCACTATGGGAAGAAAGAAATAGGCCAAGTACAGGTATGTTTTATTAAAGCCTGTGAGCTCCTAGGCACACAGCAGTATTAATAGCAGCGTAAATGACTTGGGAGATTAATTTGCAAAAGAAATTTGAAGAAAATACATGGAAAATGTGCTACCAAGATTAATGGTCCACACACTAGAAAAAGTCATGATTTTCAAGCTGAAAACTTAAGGATGTTTCAAGAGCTTGTTTTTAGGGAATGGCATAATAACTGCATAAATAACCAAGAGAATATACACTATTACTGTATTTTTAATCTCAATAAATGTAATGATAAAACCAAACTACAAGAGGCCAGAAGTAAAGTAACAGATATCAGAAAACTGCTTAAAAGCCTTAAACTTTCAGAAACTGGATTTGCACTGTTGGATAAAGGGAATAGAAAAGAATTACTTGTTTATGGGGCAAAGGTACATATTTTAGCTGGATCATTAGAGAATGTCCATGGCAGGGCAGATCTGAAATGAGTTGGTGGGTGTGCCTTGATGAACAGCTACAAGAGCACTGCAAAAAATGTGCTTTACCTGCTCCTTCCAAAGACTCTCTGCCTTTAAAAATAGGACCCGAACTTCTCTCAAAGTGCAAAGTTATTGTAGCAGTTCAAAACCAACCTGAAAAAAGATGATGAAGAGCAGGTTGGCACTACAGAAGAGTAACAAACCCACAAACTGCAGGAACATTATTTTGACTATACTGCCACAAGTTCAGTGGCTTTCTGCTGTCAAAAAGTGTTGTAATGATTCCATTTCTGCTTTATCCTTGTCTCATTAAAATGAATACTGAAAAGACTCATTGCCTGAACTCCTCTGGATCTTGGTGTCTGTTGTTGCTACCCACAAAATGTACAAATTCATTACCACCTTTTCAAGCAATAAATAACAGAATCATTATCACAGAATGGTTTGGGTTGTAAGGAAACTTAAAGCCCATCTCATTCCATCCCCTGCCATGGGCTGGGACATCTTCCACTGTCCCAGGCTGCTCCAAGCCAAACTTGGCCTTGGACACTGCCAGGGATCCAGGGGCAGCCACAGCTTCTCTGGGCACCCTGTGCCAGGGCCTGCCCACCCTCACAGGGAACAATTCCTGCCCAATATCCCATCTAACTCTTTATTTTTATCATCCAGTTTAAGGTCCTTGTCATTTTCCAGGTACTTTACATGCCTGCACTCCAGGAAATTTGTCCCTGGAAGGTTTCAGCACATTACGATCTCTTTGCTGTTTGGTTGTTGCTCTCTGTGCTTTTCCCTGATTGCAGAGCTGACAGGGAGTGTTCAGTGCCTGAGTGTCCCATCAATATGATGGACTGTGTGATTGCTCTCAGTGCATAGCCAGGACCTGTGCTGCACACAGGCTCACAGAGAACAGGCTCTCCAGGTATATTTTACATTTAGGTGAGACAAATGCTCCAAGCCCAGCAGAGAACAGGAGGTGCTCACCAGCCTGACACTATCAGCAGAACCTTGGATCACATTCAGAACATAATTCTATATTTCATGATGAGCTGTGTTTCTTTCATTTCCTGGCTTAACATTACTGGCAGTGGCTCAAATAGAAAATATTCTCAGAGACTCTGACAAATATAAATTTAACAGAATAAATAAAATAATCATGTTTGTTAATAACTGTTTTTCTCTGACTCCAAAGATTCAAATGTGATCTGCTATTGAAACACTGTTTTCTGCTCTGCCAGCACAGTTTTTGTTTCATCTTCATGGCTCCAAAAACTCCAAGGTTCATTGCAACACAAATCTTCTCACAGGCAGAGCTTGAGAGGTCCCCTCAAGATTTTCTGGCTGGCAGAAGCACAGCATTTGCCAGGATGCTCAGGGCTGCCTCCCAGCCTCCTGCTTATTTACAAGGGATTCCTCTTTCAATATACAGTTGTTCTGTGTTTAATTTGCCTCAGTTCTCATCTCTCCCTCTAAACTGTTGAAAAACAAATTTATACATGCATGTGTCTGTATTTTGTTGTGCAAGGCTTATATATGAGTGGGATTTGAGCAGCCTGACCTAATGGAAGTTTCCTTGCCCATGACAGAAGGGTTAGAACTAGAGGAATTTAAGGTCCATTCCAACCCAAACCCCACAACAATTCCATGACAGATGTGTGAATATTACATAGCATGTTATATAATATGAGAATGCAGAGGGTACATAAACCTGGCATGACCAAATTTCAACACTAAAATGTACCTAGGCCTGTGTATGTTGCTGCACAGGATTTCTATATCAAATCCTACCAGGAACATTTTGGTCTTTTCCATCAGTTTTGCTAAAATTTTGCTTTAAGAAAGAAAAGTTTCACACATACTTTTTTTTGCCATAGGAATTATCCTCGGGCCCACTTGCACTTCTTTGAAACCTGCCTGCACTTCCAGTATAAAAAAAGGATGCCACTGCCATTTAGGATTTATTTCACAGTCAGCTCCCTGACTTTCCTGCTCAGGGAAGGTGCAGCCTTTCACAAAAATCTTCTGGAATTCTGCATCCAAGTCCCAGAACCACCTTCAAGGAGTAAAGGAAGCACATAGAATTGGACTAGCCCTTATCAATCAGACCTGAACAGTTTAGACATGCTTATATAACAGTGTGTAGAAGTAAAGAAATAAAAGTATAACAGAAAGAAAAAAAAAAGTGTAAACCTAAATTTGAAAACCAAAAGCTGCAAAATCCAGACATGTTTGGAACTCAGATATGTGCACCACCAGAATATGCAACAGGCCAGTGTGGGTTCACACTGGTGTGTGACAGAGGCAGCTTTATTCCCTCCCCTGTAAACCCACAGTTTCTCTGAAAGAAAAGAAGCTATTGGGGTTTTTTCCTCTGGAAAAAAAGAAAATCTGTGGATAGGGGTCTAGATATTACAGAGCAATCTAAATTAAAATCTCTGTTTGGGAGAGTACTTCTGCACCAATTCTCTCTTTCAGTATCTCTTTCAGTGACAGAAAGTGTTTAAATTATTATGATAGTAAAGCAGTGGTAGACAGAAGAAACAGCTGCTCCTGTTGGCACACTTCACTGCAAGTGTGCTCTGGGATGAGTATTTGGCACTGGGGATAGAGAGAAGCATTTGTCTTTTCAGTGGGTAGAAGCTGGCCATTTTCTGCCACTTTTCACAACACTGTTAGTCCTCTATTGCTGCATTTCCTCTCTTTCCATGGCCAAATAAACCAGGGAATTGCTTACTCATGGGCAGTGAGGCAAGGGCTCAGTTAATTAATTAGTGTGAAGGGTACAGGTAGATTTCACACGTGATGAAAATGAGGGTGATGTTCCACTTGCTCCTGCTCATTTATTCACAAGAATAACAGACAGCAGAGCAGCAGCACACTGCAGTGAGCAGGAAAACTTCATTCCTTCACACACACACCATTCTAAGGCAGCCCAGCAGCTGGGCTCTGTACTCTGCCCCCACTGCAAAAGGGAAAGTAAATTAAAAGCTTGAGTGCTCTGCTTCCCCAAGGCATCCCCTGTAGCTGAGAACAAAATCTCGTCTTTCTTGACATGAGGTAGAGCCTTTAAAAAAAAAAAAAAACAAGCAGAAAAAGATCTTATTTTACTCCACTTTCCCCCTCAGTGGACCTTCCTGCCTTGGACACTGAATACAGTTCTGACCCACAGCCCTCCCTGCCCAGCACACCAGGGGCTGCTGCTGTGGGAAGAGAGGGAACAGAGGTAAGAAAACCTCCCTGCCTCAGTCAGCAGCACTGGTGCTGTTCTGTGGTGCCTGAGGGAGAGCCTGGAGGGAGACTGAGCTGAGACTTGTCTGTCATTTGTTCTTAGGCCAACGACTCAGCCCCTCCTGAGCAGCATCCACCAGTCACATCCACACTTGCTGTGAAATGTTACCAAGACTCAGCAGGATGGATCATCTTCTCAGTTTTGGGGATTTTCAGGTCAGAGTTGAAACATTTCAGATTTGAAATATTCCATGTTTGATGACTTCTGAAACCGAAATCTTGCTTTCTGTGTGAATACCCATTAAAATTCCTGTTTCAGCTGATGTCTGGGTAACTTTTTGTGAGTCTACATGAGCAGTGCTCCCAAAGTGACGTTACCAATTTGCAGACACTTTATTATCCAGTTTTTCACTTAATCCTTGAGACTAAAACCACTGGCCTCAACCCATCAATCCAGCCAGTCCAGGTCCCTCTGCAGAACCCTCCTGCCCTCCAGCAGATCCACGTTCCCACCCACCTTGGTGTTGTCTGTGAATATCCCAACCCTGAGAGCAAAAACAGAGAACAACAGGTGGGAATTTGTCCAGGGAAGATGACCAGCTTGATATTTTTCACCAAGGAATGTAATGGAATAAGAAGATCCTCTGAGTAGGACAGAATTTCCAATGGAGGGCATTTGAGGATAAATATGAAAAACACCAGGGCCTGTTTGGCTGGTGGTGGGAAGGGAAATGGGGTAAAGCTTCTCAGCACACAAACCTCTCACTACATTACTCAAGAGACAACTTTATACCTTCAGAGAGGAGCAAAGGGAATTTCTTGCTTCTTAAATTCTCTGAGCAATAGGACAGAATACACAGAACATGGCTGAACCTGGGGAACAACTTGGGTCACTTGAAATTTAGAGATGCTTTAGGGCTGCTCTGAAGTGTGCTAAGTTAGAGCAGCTGCTGCAGAGCCATTTTATCAGCAAAGAAAGCCCAAGTGCCTGGTATTCCTTATCCTCTGGTAGCTGTTCTGCACTTCATTCCTCCCTTTCTATTCCTCATCCTCTCTCCTCTTCTCTTTGCTGCCCTGAGGATTGTGCAGATATCTGGCAGGAGCCACTACAGGGGCAAAGGATGCCCCAGGGCCCTGATGTGCTGGCAATTTCAGATTAGAATTTTGGAATAGGATGCAGCTCCCTTGCCACAAATAGCTCTCCCTCATCCTCACCACTCAACTAATGCAGTGATTCCTCTCAGGCAAAGGATCTATTGCAATTCTGTCCTCAGAATATGGATTTCAGAAAAATCCCATGTTCCTGTCATGGCCAGACCTCAGTGTGTTTGCTGAGTGTTTCCTCTGCAGTAAAACACTTATTTGCACATTCCTTGGGTTAGGTCTGGAACAAACACTTTGAGAGATGAAAGAGCATCAGCAGAACAATATACTTGCTGCCACCTACAGAAAGCAAGATGTGACTACCAATGAGACTGGAATCACTAAGACAGAAAATAACTCAGGGCTAAGGACAGAAACCTTCAGAACACTGACAATATCAGAGGCCAACTTGGATAAAATATTGAGAAATAAGTGATTGGCTTGAGATTAAAAAAAAACCAACACTCACAGTAGCCCAGAGCTAAAGAGTTATGAAAATTCATAGGATGGAACTGGTGACACTGTAAGATGACTTTGTAAAGAGCAGCTGTATCATACAGGGAAGGAATTTTCAGTAATGAACCCATCATGGCTGCTTCAAAGGATGTTAAAAGTTATTTTAAATCATGTAGAAATGTTTGTTCATTTAAGCACAGCTCGGTTCCCTAAATTCAGATGGATTTGCAAGACACCAGATATATATTGTGTATTCAATGCAGCACAACACTGTGAAGGATCTTTGAGAAAAATGGGAGATTAGCAACAGATTTTCAATGGAGAAAAAATAGACACCACAAAAACATCCATAAAATCAAATAAACAGCCAAAGATTTTAAAATACAGAGCACATACACTTATGTGTTTACAGGAGGTACAGCTCCAAGGAAAACACTGAAGAGGCGTGAGGAGTCAAAAAAACAAGCAAGTGAAGATGAAATATGATGGCTTTCTGATTTTTATAAATATCTGCAATGCATCAGTACAGACAGTGCTGGACAAAGAATCCAACAGGAATTCTCACAAACAACTTGCTCTGAAACCTGAGAAAATTTGAAGTCACATTAATGGACTTGGGCTGATCAGAACCAAACAGAAATTGGAATAAAGCTCCAAGGAGAAACTATCAACAGAATTTTCAAAAGAAACAGTGAAATAAATTTGAAGTTATTTTTAATGGGTCATAAGAACAGTGCTCAACATGGACACATGTTGGGTTTAACACATGTCAAAGAGGAAAGGTGGATTTTTTTTTCTGAATGTTCAGCTGTGAGCTTTGTGCAGAACAGCCATCATTCATCTCACAAACATTTTGGAATCTATAATTTTTTCTAGAGCTGACAGAAACATTTCCAATCAGTGATTTTCTCACCAAAATATCTTTTCTTCTACTGTAGCATGAGTGTTATACACTGGGCCCACCACAGTTGGTTTTTTTTTTGATCAGGAGGATTTTTCTGATCCAAGACAGAATTTCTTATCAGAACAAGTTGCCAAGAAAGATAATTCCGTAGCAGATTTTAGAAAAGAAACACCTTGCTGAGTGTTTTGGATAAATAGCACTTCTAATGAAAAATGGGGGATATTGATTATAATTACCAGTGAATAAGAAAAGTCCTACTCTCTCTCATTATCTACTCATAAGAAATAGTCTCTAACCAGATGGAACCTCAAAAGATGGTTTAACAAATTTGTTGCTTCAGACTTTTCTTCCTGCAGGGAGCAACTCCTTTCCAATAACAAAGTCCTGACTGGAACACGAGCCTATGACCCACAAGATACACTTAGATCAGAAAGGTGTTATTCTTCTGATCTTTAATAGGTTTTATCCACATTTTATAGCTTAAAAGAACTGATTTTCTTTGTATTGCATTTTTAATAAATATATTTTATGGCAATATCTGGTCAGTGCACCAGCTGAAAGATCCACAGATCACAAAGATAAGCTCACTTGAAGCAATCATCTGCCTCCTCTCACAGACTAGAGCCACCTTTCATCATTTTAATTCCCCAGAATTTCAAAGAACCTCCATGAGAAGATGTCCTTCAAAAGGAGCTTTTGAACTCCCCCTTGTACCAGAATTATTTTCCAGGCTGGTCCCCAGCTGATGTCAGACACCACCTGCACCTGGGTGCTTAAAACTGCCATGCCCAGGAGGCAAAGGGTTTAAATCAATTAATTCATTTACACACTTTGAAAGGAGGAAACAATGGTGAAACCATACCAAAACATAAGCAGAATTACTTTTTTTTCCTCCAGATATCCCAGACGGGCAATGTTTTTATTTTGTTCCAAATAACGTCTCTACAAACCAGTGTAACACCAATTATCAGACACATTCCTACTGAGCTGGCTCAGGAATCAAATGTCCATTTTCTGGCACCCAGAACCATCATTGAAAGAGGCAAGATATGGAAACAACAACATAAATTCATCAAATCATTGTCAGAGTACCACAGAGCTCTGCTGAGTAGCATGAACAAAGCCAGAGTCATCCCCTAGGAAGAAAGAGAAAAAAGGTTTCTGAGGCACAAAAGCCTCAAATTTCTGTTTTCCAATAGAAATAAGGGCAAACCTGCTTTAAAAGGGATGAGATTTTGTCTGTTTTCTTCTCCAGTACAAGCCCAGTCTTGTCCTTGCTTTGATCTGTTCATCATAACAAAGAGGGAGCACCACTAAACTGCATTGTAAAAATACCTGAAATAGCAGCTAGAAAGATGAATTGTGTGTAATGCCAAGATTATTCAGGGAAAAGTAGGCTACAGAATTCACACATTCTAACTGCTCCATTAATTCAGTGTACCTGACCTGGTGATCTCCTGTTAACTGGTAAAGAGGACACCAAAAAAAGTGAAATCCCTTTTCCTGAGGAAGTCAGACTCAATTGATCAAGCAGCCATAATCAGCACTGGCAAATGTGATGTAACACAAAGACTCTTTTGTATTTAGAAAGATAAAATGGCATAACTCAATTTGGCTGAAACCAATCTTTCCAATTTAAGTTAAGCAACTAGAGTCAAAAAAAAAAAAATCTCAGTAACATTGCCCTGCATTTTATGTAAATGCTGGCACTGCAAGGTGCTGCTTAGCCTTGACAATCATTTTTAATTTAAAAAATACCCAAATCTCCTTTTGACCCATTGACCTCAGTGTGTCTGTTTTCTTCTCCTTTTTGATATTCTTTGGATCCTGTAAACAGCAATAATCATTGTATTATTGCTCTCTGCATATAGAACTGACCGCAGCTGGGGTGAATCCAAACAGAGTGAAGGAAACACAATTTCAAACACATAAATCTACTGCCCACTAAATTTCTCTATCATTATTACCCTATTATCTTCTATAATTTCCTCATTATTTCTGCTATCCTTTTCCCTTCAAAATCAGGAAATATTAGGTGCAGCTTTTTCCCCATTTCTCTTTCTAATATTGAAAGTCGTGTCTTTTTTTGATACTGTAGTAAATCTAAAGCCAAAATTATGTCCCCTTTAGGGCAAACATGACAGCTTGATGTTCAGAGAACCAAGTAAAAGTTAGTACCCATCAATCAGTTTTCTGAAAACTGGGAGTCTTTTGATCAAAATTATACAGCTGCAGTTTCTAAGAAATAAACCAATACATAATATCATGGCACTAATTAAAGCACTTGGAAATGAGGGCAGAGACAAAAATAAAAAGAGTTTCTTTGGTGCTCAGGTTGTCCATATAAACATACAAAGACTATGGGAGTCAAACTTCTTGAGCATCAGATTTCAATCCTTTTTTCCTGTGAAAAATCTGGCTGGAGACAATCACAATAAATGAACACAGAGATAAACTAGCCCAAAGCAATGAGCACAATTCTTGAAAACATAAATTTTACAAAGTATTTTCTCCTGTTTTAAGAGATGAAAAAGGTTACAGAGTCATACATTAGTCATAAGAATAAGGTTCCCAACCCTAAATGAACTATATATGTAATACAAGTACAAAGCAATAAAATGTTTTTTCCATTTTTTTAGCATCATTAATAGCTGAAATTTGTATTTTACACAATAATCCCAGAAAAGCCTGTCCACTGAGACACAACAGTTCAACTAAAAATATAAACCAAGATTAAAAAAAGTTGATAAAGGTGGGTTTGTTTCAGTGAACCTGGAGTTTCACACTGAGAGACCACATCTCATCTCAAGGTCTTAGCTTAGCCATAAAGAATGTGTGAATTAGTATTTGGAAAACTTTTTTTTTTAAGCAAATTATATTTATCTGATCCCTCTCAGTTGACTGAAAATCTATGAATAGAGACATTTATTTTGCTGAATTCAGGAGGTTTAGGAAACATGAGAGTTTTCTTGTTTGTGACTCCAACCACACTTTTCATCCAAAAATTCCCTAAATATTAAATTCCATCTGTAGATTTTCTCCCAAGGCCATGACACAAATTGAGTTTCTTATTATTCCCTTGATTCCTCTCTGGTTTTATTTTTGCTGCCCTGGTTTTTCTCCTCTAACCAGTGACACCTCTTCCACAGAGTGATGGAGGTGAGGGGTGGGAAGGGAAGAGGAGATTGCAAAACTATTAAATTCCAGTCCCAGCATTTACATGATGACAATCCCTTGGCCTTTTTCATCTGTCTCTAAGATCCATTTAATTGTTCATTACTTTCAAGTAAGTAACAGACATCCAGTATGTGCATCACCTTTAAGGAGATTTGTGGTTGCCAATAGATCAAAAAAAAAAATACATGCTGGAGGCCGCCTAACTCTGGTTTAATATATTAAAAAAAAAAAGATTTATATGGCATTTAGGATATCCCTGTGAAATACAGTAAGAATGATGAGGCTTTGCCTAGATAACACCAGATTATGACAATAACAAGGCAGCAGGATGTAATAAGAACAAGTTAGCAGGAATAAGTAACTGCAACACTCACTGAGCAGCAATGTGAAATTTGTCACAGTGGTGATTATTTATATTGCAGCATCAAAGTAGCAGCACTAAGATTAAAGTCCCCTTACAGAATTCAGTTTTAATAAGAGCTTTAACCTTCAGCTTGTTGGAAAAAAATACCATTAGAATGGCAAAAAAGTCAGAACATAAAATAAGAACTTTGAGTGGTATTTTAAACTCTATTTTTATGTTGGTTGCATGAAAAATTTATTGAGACATCAAGCATTAAATCTCCTAAAACATTTTTAGGTTTTTCATTGTGTTCATTAAAAATAGTGTTGTACTAGGAAATCAAGGCCATTTTGACCATCAAATCAAGACCAGTCAAGATCAGCAGTCAAAATTTGGCTCATGGAAACTTCCTCCTGCAGCAGTAGTTACACATCAGTGTGTTTTCTCTCTTGCATTTTAGTCTCGTATTCAGTGTCACAAACCATCATTTTAATTTCAGAGATCTTGGCTGTGTTAAGACAAAATGATTTCACCACCGTGTGGAATATTGTGGCATCCCTGTCAGGGAAATTGCTACCTGGGAACAGAAGGATGATGTTAAAGGTGAATAACAGAGAGCAAATGTTGGAATCACATTTCAAATGTAGTCACTTTCTAAAGAGGGAAATAAATGGAAGCACTGCTGGTCCCACTACAGGCAATACAAACAGGAAGGTGTGCACAAATGTTTCCTTTTTAGCTTTTACTTCCTACACCTTTAGTCATAAAAACGTTCAAATTTTTTATTATTACTATTATATAGTAACATCACACCCCAATATTAACATCATTAAATAGATCTTTGATAGTTAATTGTAATTTGGGCCATAAAATTGATAGTTCCCAGAGTCTAATCAAATAACATTTGGAAAAGGTAATATTGCAGTGATATGGGTGGAAATTATAGGGAAACTATAGGGAAATTCTGGAAATGGTGGAAATCTTGAAATGTTGCAGGGTCCCAGTTTCAGCCCACGTGGGATTGAGAGCTATTCTGATTTTTGCACAACCTTTCCCTCAATGTCCTTGATGATTAACAAAAGGGCCTCTGCAGCTGGTGTCTCTCAGCAGAGAAAAGAGACTCAAATCTCTTTGAATAAAGAGAAGAATAGCTCGTCTCTATTAAATATAGTCCTGAAACAGGAGTAGGTGTTAAGGAGGAGAACACTGTGACATTGTGACATTCAATAGCATGACATTGAATTGAGGCAGCATGGTGAGACACAGCCCACAGACACTGGTCACTGCCACTCTCAGAAATGACAGTGGTAAAAGATTTCCAAGATGTATTTTCATCTCTCACACTCAATAGAGAACAGTGATCTTGACTCCCACATACCTGACACAGTGCTGGGTGATGATTTGAAGAGAAGAGAATGAAATAATATTATCTCACTTTGAGAAAATAGAATTACTTTTGAAAATGTCATGGTTTGCAGAAACCATACATTGATTTCTTTATTACCGTGAAGCCGTGCCTCCACATTTTGTAAATCAAATTAAAAGCACTACAGTGGTAATTGCTTTTCACCACTCCTAATAATTTTAGACCCTGGGTCAAATAAAATAATTTTTCCACAAACTTTTCATAAGGCCTTATCATGCTTTGCTATAGCTTTTGCTTCTGCGGTGCTTTACATCTTTTTCTCAAAATAAGAAAAAAGGGAGTTATCATAAAACAAATGTGGATTTTATGGTGAAAATGCTGGGGGAGAGCCCAGGGAATTACACTGATTTGGGAAAAAGCAAGTTAAAAACAATCCCTCTGTGGGTCAAGCAGGGTTCTTGCCCTTTCCTTTCTCTGTAACAAGAGCTCATTAACTGCTTGTTTTTAATTAGTCCGGCAGCACCTTTGCTGCTCTGTTTCTTATCACATCATCAGGGCTTGGGGGATGCAGCAGATCCAGGTCCCTGGAGCTTGAATTGGGAGCTTGGGACTTCCAGGGACTTTGATATTCACATATTTTTCCCAGTTTCAATTAGGTTTCGATTTAATGCACTTGCTTCAAGGTCTGTTCAGAAAACTGAAGGTGTGGAAATAGGTTCAATCAGGTTTTTAGGGACATTTCCAGTGACATAATGAGCTGCTCAGAGCTGCCTCTGACTGGCCCTGTGAGTGATCTGTGGACATCAGCTTTTTGTCATCCTCCTCAAGCCCATTTGTAAATCCTCTTTTTTCTTAGTCATGGCTCTATTTGCCAGTAACTCACCCCCCTTAATGGAACAAGGTGACTTTTAGGGATATTAGAAAGAGATTGGTTTAAAACTTTAGAAATAAAGCACAGGAGCTGGGAATCCATTCTCCCCTTTAGAGCATGCTTAAATAAACAGGGCCCAGTGAAGGCAACAGCATAATTTTCATTTGCTTTGACAGATTATGGGTGGGGAATGTTAATCACTGGTTAATCTTGGGAGATATGACACAACCTTACCACATCACAAACTTAAAATCTTAGGGTAGTGCATACATCACAGCATTTACAAACCTACACCAGCAGACAAAAGAAAAAAAAAAAAAGGCAAAAAACCCCAAACCACAAAACAAATTTATTTCCAACTTCAGACAAGTAAAGGTCTTGCATTCTCATTTGGTTTGAATATAGCTCATAATAACAATAAATATTTCATGCCAGGGGCAATAGTCTTACACAGCACTTGCTGCAGTCTCTCTCATTTCTTTCCTCTTGACCCGTGTTCATATTTGCAAGGCAGATACTTCAGGGACTACCCATGTCTACAGGCTATAAAATGATGTCAGGTTTACAGCAAACATTCATCTTCCTTAAAAATGCTCTCACTATTCTTCAGCAATATTCCCAATTATTAACTTAGGGCAAGGCTTTACAGCATTTTGGTAGCACTGTGGAACAGAGCTGTAAAATTATTTTCCTGGGAGGATTCATTCCCATTAGTGATGTGTTTACTGTTGCCACCACATGCAATCAAATCACCATTTATGTAAACTTTCCCTTGCAAATCAAGTGTTTGTATTCAACATCCCTCAAGCTGTTGCTGCTGTCACTGTGAAAATAACAAAATGAAAGGATTCTCCTGGGATACTCACTCCTGGAGTGGGTCCAGTGGTGGGCTACACAAAGATGTGAGCCTGGAAATTCTCTGTTATTTGGATGGGGATACAGAGAATGATACTACAGATTCACAGCTGTGCAGCCACATCCACCTCTTGGCAGCTCCATCCAACTTTGTCCTGCTTCAGGATCTGCTCATCTAACACAATTAACAATTCTTTACTCGATTAAAAAACAAAGGGTCACTTTGCACCCAGTCTATTTTAAAAAGAGCCAACTTGCAGGAAACTGTGCAGACTTTGAAATTCCATCTAAAAAAGAAGGTTAAAAGCAGCTGAAATTTTTAAAAATCCCCATTTTTTCTCATACAGTTTTTCAACATTGCTTTCCAAGATATTACATTTTACAGCCAGCCAGTATTACTTTATTTATATCCTATTACAAATGGCATTCAAATTTAAACATCTGCAAGGTGTTAAGCATCCTCAGCAAAATTCTGAGTAAGCTCAACTCCCACCAGCTACAGATGGAGAGGAGGGGGCTGAGAAGTACATTGCAGGAGTCATTCTTGAGTACATTTAAATTACATTCCTTTTTGAGAGGTGTTGTGCTTTGGGGCCACCAAATCACTCTCCACATTTAGAAGGCTGACTCTTACAGCAGCTGAAAGCTACACTTCAGCCTCTCCTGAAGGTCTGCATTTCTCAGAACTTTCACACTGTGGCTGCTTGAGAGGGTCCAAAGTATAAAATCCACCATAAAAAATCCATCATAAAATCCGTAAAACTAGGAGAAGTATAGCACAAAGTTATTTTTTGGGTTTTTTGGGGGGTTTGTGTTCTTTTTTGGTTTTTTGTGGGGTTTTTTTGTTTGTTTTTTGTCTGGTTTTTTGGGGGGGTTGTTTGTTTGGGGTTTTTGTTTTGGTTTTTTGTTTGTTTTGTTTTGTGGTTTTGGGTTTTGGAGTTTTTTTGTTTTGTTTTCTTTTTTTTCCCTCTAGGTATAACTTGAAAGCAAAACAGCTCCCAGCTTTTGGAATCTGATGGCAGCTTGTGCCAGTTGGGTGGATTCTACGTGGGCAAGGTGGATAATTCAGATTTATGCAGAACATTGTTTGTTTCTCACCACAATTCATTGCTTGTGCTTTCCATTGGCTAAATAACAATTAGATTAGGATTAGATTAGGGGTATAAACCAAATAAATTATCAAATTACAGACTCTTGTTGAACATATCCTTGAAAATTCCTGAGATATATCTCTCTGTATAGCTTAGTAGTACTAAATTACAGGAAGAATTGCTACACAACCTGAAAAACAAATTAAAATATTCACCTTTTCCATTAACTCTGTTTAAACAGATGGGGCCAGGCCAGCCCAATCCAAGACTAGAGCAGTAACAATACCAGCACTGTGAGCAACTTCTTTAGGAAAACACATTTGTACTTGACGAAACTGAATAGACTGACAACTTTGTGACCCTTTGCAAACCATAAATAATAACTATAATATTGTCTGTAGATTTTAGTAATTTATGAAGCTAAAATATCACAGCAGAAGCTTTAAGATGCACTCTACAGTACTGAGCACATCCCAGTCCTGATCCCTGCCTGGGGAGGAAGGTTGGGCTCATTAAGAAGATAATAGAACATGAGAATCTATCTTGTAGGGTTTGTAAACAACTTCATGAGTTATCCTCAAGTTAGAAGCTTTCTGGAGATCAAAGGAGCTCCAGATATCAAAGCTTCTGGTACATAAGGGAGGTTTAGAATATAATCAACATTCTGAGCATCAACACAAAGGCTCAGGAGCCAAAATGCACCTTCCCAGCTCTCAAAACGTTTGGGATAAATTTGCTCTCAGCAATTTTTGAGCAGAAGTGATTTGGGGTCAGTTTGGGTTTGTTTGGGTTATTTCCCAAAGAGTTTGGGTTTTTTTTCCAAAGAGTTGTATTTTCCAAAAAGGGATATTTTCTCACTAAAGTGAGAGCATCATGATGTCAGGAAAAGGTGTACATAAAAAACCACTTTTTCATTAACATCTTGATTAGAATACCAGTAAATGCACAATTAACCACTTTTAAATTTAAAACTGCTATGTGCCATTTTTTTTGAGCTTGTAATTGCACCTCAGAATCCAAAGAGCTTAAATAAGTTTTGCCCATACAGCATTAAGTAAAACAAAAAATCCCCTGGTTATAAATCTCAAGATAAAGATAAAATGTGCTTTATATGATGATAGTCTAGTCAGATGCAATAGAATTAAGTCAAGTTATCTCAGCAGGACAGCTAAAGGCTTTAGCATAGTTTGAGGGTATGGGTTTGTCCTCTACAAAAGCAATAAAAACCTGCATTTGGGAGAGGTCTTTAGAGAACCCAATGGGATTTTGTGCTGTTGCTGTACTTCATGTTATTGTCTTTTAGCAGAACACTGCTAAAATATTTCATTAAAAAAAAATTATAAAATATACTAACCCACAAAACCCAAAAAATCCCCATCTGAGAGCTGACTCCAAATTCTTGATGAGGTTGTAGCTGCACTGCAGGCTCTATCCATAAGCAGTAACTCAAAGATAAGGACTTTGATATCTTGAAAACCCAAAGCCCAAGAAAACAGGAGGCATCAACCATCCTGAAAAGCCACGCTTCAAGGCAATACTTGGGAAAAAATTACTCAGCAAATACCATAAAATGCTTTAATAACATTATTTATCTGTTAGAATGATGGTAAAACCTTCAAACTGCTCAGATCACAGCCAGTGTTTCCTAGCTTTTCTAGCAAACCCACAGTGTGCCTTTGCTCCAAAGGGCTTAAAATCAGATGTAGAGACAGCAGAAAAAAGGAAATAAAGGATGTGAAATAAAGGATTTCACTTTAATGGTGCAGGATTGAGGCACTGGGAGTTCAGAGCACTGCCTGGGTATCACACAGATCTCTGTGCAATGACACCCAGAGCTCCAGCTAAGCTCCCTTTGCTTTAAAAAAATCCTTTGCAGGAGCTCCAGGACTGAACCAGCACAGGCTCCCCCAGTAAACAGCAAAGAATAGACACAGATAAAAATGTGAGTAGTTTACACCAGGTATTTCAATAACCTGGTTTGAAAGACTCCAATTAGGCTCCAAGAATCCCAGAGGATTACAAGACTATTTCACAACACTAAATAATACTAAATATCACACAATTACTTTATATATATATATATATTTAATACAATTTCCTTAGCATGTACAGGGTAGAAAAACGAATAATGGGCAGTTGTAGCACATGGCTCATTAAATCTCAGGCTGAGTTCTAATTATTTTTCAAAAAGAAATGCCAATTGCAATGCTACTTGTTAATTTAGCCACTGAAGTGATGTATTAAGAGCAACATCTCTGGGCAGAATGACAGTAATTACCCATATTGCAATAAAAGCTCAGCACAGCACATCAAGGAAATCTTAAGTATGGTGAAACAAAGTCATTCTGCAAAGATTTTTGCAGGCTTAATTCTTTTGGATGTTCTTTCCTTGAGCAACTGATGATTATTCTGCACAGAGATAATTACAAAAATCACGCTGTGAGAAGAGCAGTGTCAGTTTGTGGCAAATTCTGTGGAAAATGTTTCCATTTATTAAAAAAAAAAAGTCTTTACAGTTTTTCTGAAGCATTCACCTTCTGTTGAATGTACATTCATAATCATTAAACTTGTCAGTGTCCACTTCCCTTTCAGTTTAAAACAAATGAGCTGATATTTTATCTGATTTATCTGCAAATTCATAAAATATTTATATATCTATCAACACATCCTATGTACCTGCCAAAATGAAGGCAAGGCTACATTTCAATATATTTTTTTCTGTTCAGCTGGTGCATTTCTCATAGTCCACTAATTGGAATGGTTTAAAGAGGAATTTTATTTGGTTTTTATATTTTTAAATTTTATTTGCTCAGATTTAACATTCTTTTCCCTCACATCTACCATTCTGAGGATTTTGTTCCTCAGTGCCTTCTACAATGGCTTTTGTACTTACACAGAAATATTTTAGCACTCTAAAAATTTAAAAAATCTTACAAAACTCTTACAAAAACAATCACATTTGAAGGTGTGTGATCCCTGCCCCAGGATGTGATGACAAGTAAACCACTCCTTTAGCTGAAACAAGCTTCTCTTCCACTCACAGTGTGTTACATGACTGAACCTTCCAAACTCCTCAGCTTTGCTGCCAGCACCAGATCCTCTCCATTCTCACTTTTAAACCAGCTCAACTCCCCCGGGCTCCATCCAAGTCACAAAGGATCAGCACCTGATCTCCCCTTCCCTGGTCTTTTAGCTTCTAATGACTTGCTGCTTGTTGCATTAAAGTCAAATTTTGTAGTGACAGAGAGCTTTTCTCAGTTCGGGAATCCCAAAAACGTTTGGGAGGCATAAAAACACTTAAAATCACAATTAAAAGGCAAAGCAATGAATTACAAGTTCTGGCCCAACCTCAAAGGATGAGGCAATAAACCCTCGAGTCCTAGGACACAAATTTACATCATAATCCCTGGATACCCCCAAAATTAACAGTTTCTTCAGCAACCTCTTCAGACCAAGACAGATTTTCAGAACCTTGAGCATGATGTGTGTTCTATCCTCACACACAGCTGAGGAAAGCATAGATTTGAAAAGAAGGTTCAGCTAGAGCAGATCCCAGGCCAAAATCCCCAGCATTAAAGTGTGGTTCCACCTCTTGTTGACTCAAGTCTCCAACTAATAAAGGGAGGCCCAGCTTGGTAATAAATGCAGGAGATATTTGCCTGTAATATGCAGGTATCTGACAGGATTAATTTCAGTCCCTTTTTTTGATAGCAGACACTTATCAACAGTCCAATTATCTTAATGCCAAGCCATAAAAATTAAGAAAAAAATCAGAAAAGACAGAAATAACATGGCAACGATGATTAGAAAAGCACTCCATTTGCAGGAGGTGCTTTGACACCCACAAAAAAGAGCAGTGACATCAGAAGCAGCAAGACCCTCATTAGTCACTGAGGAGAAGTTTTGCACAAAAAGCCAAAGCCATCACGAAAACAACAGAACCTCCTGGTGGAATGAGGTTGGCCCCGGGTTGTTCATCATTCAAGTTGTTTTCCTGTGCCATATGGTCAAAAATGAGAAGCTTCTAAAGTGACTAGTTATTGAGAGAAGTGGAGAGGGCTGGCTGGCCTTATACAGAGAGCATCCTCCATGTTCCCTCTCCTGAAACCTGCCTTCCACAAAGGGGTTTCAGTAACAAAATCAAGCCTTTGTTTATTTGTAGCAAAACCCTTTTCTTATCATTTTGCTCACAGACTCAGGCTTGTAAAACCTACCTCTTTTGTCCCACTCTTGGAAGTAGCAAGGAAAAGGAAGAGATAATTCATGTGGTTCCTTTATTTTAACCACTGGAAAAGCTTAGGTGCTGCTAAGCAGTGTAATGTGGAGAAAGAGATTTACGGAGACTTGAAAGAGGTTGAACAGGGATTTAAAAGACCAGTTAATTGCTTATAGAGTTGTGAAGATCAGCCAAGACTGAATTTAGTTGTTAGGACTGCGGGGATGCAAAGGGAACTGGAAATTGCAGCTGCTGAGATTGTCCATGGTCCATAAAATGTTCATCACCATTGGGGTGGCCTGGGAAAGTGGGTTTGAACTTGTGTGAAATATGGAGTTGCTTGTATGGGCAGCATGCAATCACAGACTGGCACATTCTTCAGAAAAACAGCAGGAAAAGCAAGGAGAGAAGTGCACAAATGTCCCGTTACTAAACCAGCCACAGAAAAACCACCACAAATCTTTATTTTTTTGGCAACATTCTCACCTTAGTGATGTTTCTCACCTTGGATCACTCCTGTTCATGAGTAAGGACAGGGAAACTCCATTTCCCTGGGATTCCTCCCTTGAGCCAAGATGAGCTTTTGCTCCTCAGAACAAGATCACTTCACCACAACTCCCATGCAGATGTTCCCAAGCACTTGGAAATCAATATTCTACAAAATAAAAGAGCTACAGTGCCTCAGTGTCAGTCCCAGAAGGTCAAAGCCTCCCTGCCTACATCTCACACTCGCCCTTCTACAAATGTTTTCCACAGGGAAGCCAGCTGAGAGCCCTCATTGTGCTTCTTTCACCTGCCCAAGGAGGCAAAGGTCACCCCTCTTCCATGTAAATTATCACTTTTATGGCAACCTTGTGCTCATGTTGCTTCAAAGAGTGGAGAGCAGCTCAGCACAGTGTGCAGCCAGACCCTCTCCTTGAGAGCAGAGGCAGAGCCAGCTCCTCTCCTGCAGGGCTCCTTGGCAGCTGGGGGTTTTTGTTCCTTGCTGCCTGCACAGACCAAGAGATGAGATTGAGTCATGTCTGTGTGCTGTGGTGCTCTGGTGTTCAAAACAAACCTGGCAGAGTTCAGACAGCTCCAAGGTCAGGAGTTCTGCCTTTAAAAGGGCTGAGTTTTGAAATACCTGCTGAGGCTGAATTCAGAATTTTGGGGTTTGTCCACTCTAGATATCACAGAATGCAGTGTCACCAGTGTATTCGTGCAAAAAACTTCACATTCACAGATTTGAAAGTTCACATATTTAAAAATTGACATCTATGAAAATTAGATAGCCTCTATATGGTCAAAATTCCCAACCTGTTTATCTCCACTCAGCTTCAGTCATCAGGGTGACTACACCACCTGACAGTCTGAACACAATAGCTAGTAATCTGAAATTCAGTTACATTCCGGAAAAAAAGTCACAAGCCAGGGTTTTATATTGGCCTGCAATGACAGAGAAAGGACAAAACAGGTACACCAACTGTTGAATATGTTTTTTAAAAAATCACAAGGGAATGAACAATAGCCTGCATGACTGACTCCAGAATTTCCAACAGCCTTTCTGGGTTTTCCACCAAAATAAAAGAAATGCTCTAATTCGCTCATCGTTATTATGTGACAAGAGTTGTAACAGATTTAAAATACAATAAAATTCTGGTAGCCAAATTATTTTTTTCAAAATGGATACTTGTATTCAGTTGAAAGTATTATATTTAAGTCAAATGTTCCCTTATGAGCAGCAGATTGGGGATATATAGCAACAAATACACAATTATCTATATTACCTTGTTTTCATGTCAACACCATGCACACAGCAGAATAACAATTCCAAAATCACATGGAATGAAGTAAATATTTGCTATTAATATCATTACCCTCCAAGTATATAGAATTTCTTTTTATGATTCTTATATAATCAATTCAGTCCAACATGGTGGAAGTGTAAAAATGCCAAATCCAGTGCATAAACAATATTGTGCCCTCGAGTTAGTCAGTAGCTGCAACACATGGTTATGTTTTGGAACATAATGGAGCTGAGCCCACACATTTCTCTTTTTAGCATGTGTGATTCCATCAAATATGTTCAAAACTCGATTTCTGGTTGTGCTCTCTACTGACAGCTATAAAAACTAATAGCTCTACTTCAGGGTGGAACATTTGGGTCACTTACACCAGCAGAAATCAAGAATAATTTTGCCATGGTGCCTGAATACCTTCACGTTGAAATCTCAGCTGGCAATTTCTGTGAGTAAAAAAACAAATCCAAAGCAGGACTTGATGGTTGGGAGGCACATGGAATTTCTACTGTGGCTTCTTTTAATAATGACATTCATTAACCACTCTAACAAATGACCAAAAAATGTGACACATGACACAAAATATGACACAAAATATGAAATCTCCTATTAGGTCCATATGGATTTTCTGCTTTCAAAGACCCCTCTGGTCTGGCCAGAACAACACCACCACCTTTTTGTTGCCAAATTTGCCAGGCACAACATGCAATCATTATGTTTTTATATTTCTCCTTCTTTATAGGGAGAATCAACTAGCTTGTTCCAACTTTTTTTTTCTGAAAAATGTGGTTTGAAAAGGTTTCCCATCTTTTACATTATGTCACTGAGTTTTAAGGGAAAATTATTCCCTTATTCAAATTCCCTGTACTGTGTTGTGTTTAACAACGTGGTGTCGTGACAATGAAAATCAGTAAAATAGCAAAATCACAGCTCAGAATTTTAAGGGATGACTTAGAAACACTGTTAACATCAGAGAGGTTATTCTGCTCTTGTCTCTCAATAAAGACCCCAAGCACACAGCTCAATGAGGATTTAACAGTGATAATTTAAAATGTCAGACCAGTTTAAATCAGTGTATTTGTTTATAAGCAACTTCTCCAAGCACCACAAACGAGTCAGTGCCAGCTCCAGCTTCACAGACTGAGCAGGATTTTATAACACTGCTCTGCCAAATTATCAGGGCTTGACCAACATGCAGAGATGCAGGCACAGGACATCACTGGGATCAGAGGCTTGGAAGCAAAAGACCTGCTCGTGCAGTTGTCATTTTTATACCTCTGGTATAAAGATAAATATCTTTATCTAGAAAGATCTTCTACCAAAGTGCTCCTGATGCAAAGCTAAAAGCTCCTGACATTTTTATCACATCTAGAGGCACACAGGGAAAGGGCTGCAGGAATTCCCAGTTGTCCCAGTCTAATTAACTTCTTGTCCTCCAGGCAAGAAGAAATCCAGGCAGTTTGTTTCTGTGTGAGCACTGGAACATTTATCCAGATCTCATATAAAGTGAGGTGGTGTTTTTTCCACAATGTTGGATCAGGTTCTATTAAAAGGTCTCTCTAGGTGGGTAATATTTTACAAAATCTTTTCATTCCCTTGAATTTTGTACTAATGCCCAAATAAGGCTTTAGCCAATAATTTATTACCAGTGCACTGTTAATAGATATATTTTCAGATATGCAACACACCAATAATATATATGTCTATCAAACATATTTCTACACATCTATATATATTTAAAACCATACCAGTCTTTATTGAATTCAAATGCACAGTACAACTTTACTGAAGCATGCGGATTTTTGGCTGGGATTTATTAACTGTTAAAGCAGCAAGGAAAAACTAAATTTAATTTAGAAACAGAGCATTAAAAAATGTGCCCATCTTAACAGGTAACACTGAATCATATAATCATTTTGGTTGGAAAAGACCCTTAAGATCATAACATCCAAGACTTTAAATATAAGCTATTCAGACTTGAGCTGTAGTTTTTCCAAGCTGCCAGAATTCAAAACTTTCTGACCAGATTCTTCTAGATATTCTATGAATGCAGGGTATGATGTGTAATATCAAATTTTAAAAAACCAATAAATTTTATCTAAATAAAACAAAATATTTCATTTAAATAAAACAAAATATTTCATTTAAATAAAATAAATTTTAATAAAACAAAATAAAATTTTATTATATTTTGTGGTCTGTGGGATTTTTTATTTGGCAGAGTGGTACTGCCATATCCTAAAATCACCATACGAGTGTAAGGTAAGAAAGTATAGGAATTGCAATCTGCAGTTCAATCAATCCCAACAAGAGCCTCACTGTACAGCAGATCTGTAAGGAACAAAACAGCAATTCTCTAAAATGGGTGTTATTCAGGCACGACTGTAAACATCAGCTTTTATTTGTCTATGGTAGACCACTATCAATAATTGCTCTTTTTTACCAACCTCCAGGCCTCCCTAAATCTCTGTTTTTCAGCATCTCTTTCTATTCTGATGGGTGTCAGGAGAGCTTTCACAGGTCTGCAGTGCCTCTCTGCAATTGTGACATTTTTTTGTCAGACGTGCAGGTGGCCACTTGCTGAAACAAAATTATTATGTGCGTTTTCACTCGCTCTGGTGATGCTGTTAGGGAAGAATTGTAGCATTTTCTACTGGACTGGATAATCATCTCTTGGCCTTTCCACAGTAATGAGAAGCAGTAGAATTTCCAAAGGTGCTCAGAGTGATTTCCCAAAGAAAAAAATATCAAGAGGTATTTAACATCTGTCAAATCTCCCATTTTTGTGCAACTTACAATAACCTGACAGAAATCAATATTCTCTCTATGTTCTCTTAATTATTATCCTTTGACATGCAGCTGATTAGTAAGTAGTAGAAGGAAAGGTGAACTGAAATCACTGCCTCCTTCCCTAATAAAAAAATCACTTACCAGTGCTTTTTACATGAGAAATGAACCCAGTTCTGTGTTGCAGTAGTATTTTCCTTGATCATCTTTGAAGGTCAAATTTCCCTGACTCACAGACACAAGGAAAATTTCCTCCTTCTTGAGGAATGACTTCCTCCTTCTAAAGGCACAGCATAAGACAATATTGAATTTTGTTAATCAGCTAGGCATGCAGGTAAGGCTGTAGAAGATACACAGAAAGTGGTTTTAAGAAGGCTTACATCAATTAATTTAAAAGCATTTCTGTTTAAAAAAAAAATTAAAATAAACAAACAAACAAATAACTAAATAAATCTCTTTCCTGCTCTGCCTTTTCTGCTGTCAGGATCTAGCCTTGCAGGAAACATCTGCAGCATTGCAATATTTTAGATGAGGTTCCACCCTTGGAAATAAATGGCAAAGTGGAAAAGAGGACCCAGCTTGTCCCCCAGCCAGCTGTGCTTCACCCTCCTTGAGCTGAGTTATTTAGTCCTGTTTTTACTGCAGGAAGTCAGAGAGGCTTCACTGGTTGTCCAAATACTCTGCCAGGGCAAAAGAACTATTAATTGCTGCTACATCTTCATCCCTCCTGCTCTCTGTGCTATCTCCATCACCACACAACTGCCATGACTGAAAACTGCCTTTCTGCTCCATGAAAACTGCAAGAGAACACACAAATAATGCAATATGCTCACAAAAAAATGAAATAAAAATTCTGTCATGGAAACTTAGTTGGAAGGCTTTGTAAAACAATCTAACTCAGCAATTGTCACCTTCATTGGATTGTCCAGCATCTTAAAAAAAAGTCAATTAATATAGCAATTTGTGCCATATTGAAAAGCCTGCTTAAAACTTAAAGGGCAATTATTACTTTTCTAGCACTCAAAGAAATAATGCTAATGCAATTTCATCCAAAATAGGTGTTCAGTGAACAGGACTATGTTACTGAAAACAAAATTGAGGCTCTGCTGCAGTTCTGCCGAAGTAATAAAGATCACTAAGAAAAAAGAGAAAACCCTGAAGGCCAAATGATCTCTAAAAATACCATTTCACACTTTTTACTAGGAAAGAACAAAAACACTAATCTAGAAACCCATTTATATAGTTAATACCAATTCTCTTGCCCTACAAACAAACATGAATTTAAGTGATAAAGCCAGTAAGGTTTAACGCAGGAATTCAAAAGAGATTAAGCACATTATCTCACATGCAGGTAGATAACAAATAGAATATGAGCCATCAAGCCAGAAAATAATGCCATGAAACCCAAAATAAAGCAAGGAAAATTATCTCATTTTAACAGTGCTGCTCCTCTAGACTGCAGATTTCTGCTGAGACCCATTCCCTCACTTCACACAGGGCCCAAAGTGCAACAAAACCTACTCACATTTAAACCAGGTTTAAATTTACTGGTCTGGGCAAGGACTTCATTCTCTGCTGGAAACAAGTGGCACAACACAAGCACTGAAGGTCCCAAAAATCTCATTATGTTGGATCAATGGATGTTGCAGTCAGCGGGAGATCATAGAGATTAATCAATGTGATTAATAAGTATATGTCTACTTTATTTCAGGCTGCGTTCACACTTAAATAGGGTACAGAACTACGTTCATGCATATTCCAAAAGCAAGCTTAATATTGGCTACACAGTGATGCTAGCCCTGCCCAAAATG
>JBBMKD010000217.1:30505803-30550330 GCA_037834095.1 Argya squamiceps | reverse complement strand
TTTTTCGTGCCCACCGCCCGAAACTGCAGCGTCTGACATTAAAGTTCTGATCTCACTCTATTTCTTGCTGCTGGACGCCAGGAACAGCTTACTTAGCTTTTCTTTTCTACCTGATCCACAGGGCCACTGCTTTAAATCACTGTCTTTTAGGTTTTCACCTCTCTCAGAGGGGAAATTAAGCAAAAGCTGCGGAAATCTTAGCATTCATCTCAGTTCCAAAACTTTCCTCTCTGCGCTATTGCAGCTGACTTTCCCTCCACAGGGTTTGGCGCTGCCGCGGAGTCTAATTTCCCGCCCCGTGTGGCTTGGCTTCTCGCCAGGGACTTTGAAAACAAATCCTGTGCACACCCACACGCCAGCCAGCCAGTTAATTCTTTACGTTAAGTCCGTACTCTCGATCTGGCGCTTTTCTAAAAAGCAAGTAAATAAATCATATGCTGCTTGCCTGTTTATAATGTTCCGTTTCCGTGCAGCGCTGTCGCGGCCTTCCTTCCTTCCCAGGCGTCGGCAGCACGTTTTCAACGGCTGAGCACTCCGATGAGTTCGCTCAGGGCACGATGCTTTCCCTGTTTCTTTTTTCGCATTTATTGCCGCCCCGGCCGCAGGGGCCCGTTTCCCCCTATCGCCACTGCAACCGTGGGCCCGACTTCATCACGACGGAGGTCACCATTATGTTGCAGTCAACAGGAGACATATACTTATTAATCACATTGATTAATCTCTATGATCTCCCGCTGACTGCAACAAATGGAATGTTTTTTTCACCCACACATTCACACAGTGTCTTCCTGTATCCCCATTGATCACATTCCTTCAGCTGAATAATGTGCTATTAATCCTGGGGGGCATTCTGACTTCTCCTGAGGAGTGCATATTTGAAGTGAGAGCAGGAAGACTGAAATGAATGTCAAAATCTTCCTGTTTGGAAGCGCCTTTACAAAATGCACAATTATATCAGGATATAACTGCAAGAAAAGGGATTTTTCTGTCTCCCAGCAGCATCCCAAGGGCAGTGCTCCAGGGATAGCAAGAAGCTGCTGATAAAGACCAGCTGACAAGGTTCCTTTCAAATCTTGAAAGAAGCCAACCTGTACCTTTCATCATGGGAGAAATCATGAGCTAACCTAGAAAATATATATATAACATCATAACCAACCCTACAAGCAGCTTCAAACCACTTCTAAAAAGAAATAATACGCATTAAACTTAACAAAGTAGTAGGAAATGCAAGAATTAGAAGGCAGTATGAGGAATTAGGAAACAAGCAAAAATACTTAGTCATGCTCTGTGAGCTGAAGAAAAATCTACAATCTGTTTCTGAAAACCTTTAAGGGAATTGCACTCGTTTTTATTAAAATTAACACATTTTGAAAAATAGTGACAAACAAATTTTCCAGTACCAAAACCAGGTTCAGGCAACCCCAAGATAAAAAAAGGCACTCTTCTGGGTGAAATTGCCAGATATCATTATTACAATGTTTAAAATTATCACAATTTTATTATCACAATGTTATAAAACCTCTTTCACCACTTTTTCCATGCTGTCCTGCAATGTTTTAGTCCAGCCCACCCTATTTCTCTGTAGCCATGTCCTATCCATCCTTTTTCTCTGTATCCAGGTGCCACCTCCCTCAGTCTCTGCTCTGGTTTGGCACTGAGCTCACTCAACATCTCAAACAAAATTAATGTCAAAACCAAAGGAAACCCTGACTGTAAAAAATAAGGAAAATTAAATATTTCCACTTTTTTCTACAGGACAATTCATTAGTGTCACTCCCCTGGATTGCTCAGTTGAATAAATTTCGTCTGCCCAAGGGAGAAGGAGATGATTACTACAAAAACCCAAAAAAGTAATGAAATCTGTGGTAGCAACAATCATTAATTTCGAAAGAAGTGATTAAAATATGCCAGTGACATATTTATATTCTCAGCAATATTTCACTGAAAAGGGACCCAATTGAGGAATGGGCACAACTTCAGCAAAACTCTTCTAAATATTATTTTTTTGGCATGCTTAAAGGATCAGTTGACAAGATTCCTTTCAAATCTTGAAAGAAGCCAACCTGTACCTTTCATCACGGGAGACATCATGAGCTAACCTAGAAATTTTATTGAATAAAATTTCAGTAACTTTCTATTTGAAGTTACACTGTTAAATTCACTCAAGGAGTGAAGTTCAGTACCACACTTTTTGAACTTTTTGTTTTGTTTCTGGATGTACTCAGCTTGTAAAACATTAAATAATCAGGAAGTCAAATCTTCAGCTCATCTTCCCCCACATTCAACATGGAGAACAATCACTCAATCTAATTACATTTTTTTAAAGAATGTGCTTCACAGTAAAAGGTAGCTCTAAAATGATTTAGAAATTCTTAAGTTGCTAAGTGGTGGCTTTTCACCTTTTATCTGACTGTAATAAATGCTGATTTAAAAAAAAAAACACTGAATGCTGATTTTGCAGGGGAAATAAAGAGAAATGTCACTTGGTGCAGACCTTCTCTCAGGTAAGCACATGCTACTTCAGTGCCAACCTAATTAAAACCAAGGTTTTTTAATGTCAGGTGTACCCTGACTTCTCCTTTCTACATGCCCAGCTGAGGATCACCTTTCTTCACCTACTGAACTGGGACACTCTTTGCATTTCAAGAGAAAAAGGAAAACACAGTTTTAACATTTAAAATGAACTCTAATTAACTCAACCTGCCTTTATGTTAATGAGTACCCTGAAGCTCAAACATCACTCAATCGTGCCATTCATTAATTCACCCCAAAATTAATTGCATGAAAGAGTTTCCATATCTGCTCTTATAGAGTTTCACTTTGCAAAATAAGTTGATTCATCTGTGGGTGCTGTGCACGTGTTTGGGAACACAGAATGGAGCAGCAAATGCTGTGCATTAACCTCACTACTGCAACTGCTCTTAGGCTCTTGCCAAATCAACCCTACAGACTTTTCTAGTGAATATTCTCTCCAATGAAATAGGTAAGTGAAATGAGGGAAACAATTATTAAATTATTCTTTTATGGGTTGTTTTTGGTGGTTTTTTTCTATAAAGGCCAAACTGGGGGACAGGCAACAGTTTTCTACAGATAATAACAACACATGAACATCAGTTGGTGTAACTCAGCATAACACAAGTAAAATCATGGTAATTAAACCTGCTAGAAGACTGAACTATCTGCTAGGCCAATTCTAGAATCTCTTGTTTGATAAATAAACTAGACCAATAGCGATCATGTGATGGAATAGCAATTCCCACTTGCCTTTTCCCAGCACTTCACAGGCAGTAATTGTCTCTGACATGGTTCATCACCCTCATTGTTACAGCAGCAGCCACCCCGTGTTCCTAAAAGGAGCCAGGAACACCACTGAGCTCTGCAATTAATTGTGGCAATTAATCAGGAAACTCATCACCTCCATAAGAGCTTTCACCTCCACTGTGCCTTGTAAACATGCACCAAACACAAGTACATTGAGCTAAAGGAGGAATATTGATTATCCTGTGTTTACAGCTCAGGGAGAGATGAGATTCCTGGAAGTGTCCAAGGTTGGACGGGGCTTGGAGCAACCTGGTCTGGTTGAAGATGTCCCTGCCCATGTCAGGGGTTGGACTAGAAGACTTTATAGGTCTCTTCAAACCCAAACTATTCTCTTCAAACCCAAAATTGGGGGGAAAAACAATATTAGTATGTTAATATTAACCAATATTAATATGTCTCTCTGCCAGGGAGAGCCTGCAAAGGACAGTTCCTGCTCTCCATCCTCATCACATCCTTCACCTCCTTCTTCAACCCTCCTCTTGCTGGGGTCTGTGTCTCTTCATTCCCACATTTAGCATTCCAGGCAAATGGATCTGCTCTAATTTTCCAAAATTTGGGTGGTTTTCCCCTCCCAATTTTAACAACATTTAAGGAAATGAGTGATTAACTGTCCATAAAATCAGAGATTAGTTTGGGTTTGAAGGGACCAGGAAAGTCTTCTAGTCCAGCCCCTGACATGGGCAGGGACATCTTCAACCAGACCAGGTTGCTCCAAGCCCCGTCCAACCTTGGACACTTCCAGAAATCTCAAAAAGCAGGTTATTTCCTGCATTTTTAGGGTTTTCCTTACACAGCCAGGTCTGCTGTACTGTCTCTGTACTGCTCCCAAGGAAATGGAAATGGAAAAGAATCAGGTTGTGACTTCCCACTAAATGCTTCATGTGTTTTGAAACACCCTTCTATCTTTTTATTCCAAATTAGGAAAGACCAAAAATCAAACAAACAAAGCCACAAGCAACCAAACAAACAGAAAACCAAAGGAAACTAAATAAAAACTACAAAAGCAAAAGCATTAATCCTTAAACAAAACCAAATAACTGCACTGAAAATGTCCTGCTGACTTCAGCTTGTGCCTGTGACCTGCAGGTGCACACACTTGCAAACCAGATCTCTGGCACAGGTAGAAATTTTTGCTAGTTAATTACCTTGCAGTAATTAATTAAAATTTTCATCTCAAGCTGCTGACTTTCATTTCTCTGCTTAAGGGAGGTCAAAAGGCTCAGAGGCTGGGGAGGTGGTTCTGTCCCAGAGCAGCTGCCTTGCTGGACATTCACAGTCCCACAGCCTTTAGGGAACAGCTGCTCCTCTCCAAGGCTTGGGAAGAGAAAGCTCTGAAGATCTGCTACAGGACAGCTCAATATTTTTTATGTCCAATTCTAAGTGCAGAAATTCAATGTGAATTTAATGGAATAAAAATTCTATTTTCAACCTTCTTGTCAGTCCTCTCTGTGCTTTCTCAGATAAAATCCCATCCCAAGCTTGGCTCCTCCATGCTGCATTGAAACCACCTCAGCTTTCCTCCCAGCTCCAGAGCAAAATCCTTATGTGCAGCATCACAAAATAATTCAGGCAAGGTAGAAAACTAAATCTTTTGGAAAAGGTTTGGGACAAAAGAATATGGAGTTTCTCCTTATCACAAACACGAAATTAACTGTAGGAGTTGCCAGAAAACATGGAGCAGGGAATACAGAAATTGGTAGCAACATGGAAACTTTAAAGGGCAGAGGAGTGAAGGGGAAAAAAGCAATTATATTTTTGATATTTTTGCCTGGCAGAGAGCAACAAGCAATCACATTTCATCCTGGGGGGTCTGGGGAGCAGACAGTGCCAGGTGCTCCTGTGTGAAATGGAAAACAGAGGATGCAGAAAAGCACACAAAAATTGCTTTTGCTGGGGAAAATGTGAAAAATCAGACATGTTTGGGCTGAGCATTGGCATGGAATTGAACAGAGGAGCTGAAACAGAGATTTTTATGGACAAAATGTATTTCACACTGGTGTCTGCATTTGTATGTGTTGTTGTCCCAGTGTCCCCATTGCAGCTGGGAAGGAATCACAGCCCAGACTGGGACACACTGGCTGGAAAGGGGCTCTGCAGGGAATGGCCTGGGCAGCCCTGATGGAGCCACCAGTCAGAAAAGCTGTTGAGCATAATAATAATAATAATAATAATAATAATAATAATAATAATAATAATAATAATAATAATAATAATAATAATAATAATAAATAATTTGACACTTGATGCTCCAGAAGCCTAAAACAAAACCTAGAAAATGAAATTATTTCTTTTGGCTTTGTAAGGAATAAATAATGAACAACTCTTCCAGAGCAATGAGCCAGTGCACACCTTGCATATTAAACTTTCACGTCTGTCACTATCAATAAGCACTCCCACTTCTTACCAACCTGTGCATCAAATTACAGCTGATCAAACAAAGCCCTGTAGAAAATGGCTTAATAACTCCTTAATCATAATTAAGAAAGCCTTAAAATCCCTAGAAGAGAGTCTCAAGGGATTTAACAGAATGGCAAAGTGACAATGAACATCACAAACTGTACCACAGCAGCTTACAGACATATTCATGTCTTCCAAGATTTTAAATTTAATTGCATATCTAGATTGAACGATAAACATTGACATTAAATGACCAAAAACTTTAATTCAACTCCCAAAACTTCAAGAATTCTTCACAAGGAATTAGCTTGGAGGATCTGGTCCCCATTTACAATTCTAATATAAGAGAATGAGATAGAAATGCTAAAACTGGTGGAAACAAAGCAGATTCAGGAGGTTTAATTCTGCCCCAGCACTGTAACATCACCCCTTCAGGGGGCAAAACACTCCTTACGGCAGAAGGACACAAATAATACAGTTTCCAGTACATATTTATGTAGGAATCTCAGTGGCTATGGGATCTAAACCTCTTTTTGGGGTTGTAGTGCAAAAATGAAGAGCAGGGCTGAAGTCTCTCCTGGTGAATTTGTTACATATCCATGAGAATTAAATGTGTTCTCTGGATTCCAGAAAACATCAAGGTCATCCCTGTGAATTCAGAGTGGAGGAGGAAGGCACTGACAGTGCTCTTGGGCAGACTTGGAGGTTTGACAGGACTCAGAGGCACATCAGGATCAGGTGAAATTCGAGACATCGTGGGAGTGCTCTGGCTGCTTTCCAGGTCAGAGCATCTGTGGAGGTGTGAAAAAGTCATCTTTGGAACAACCAGTGAATAGCAAACTGATCCACTGCTGGATAAAATGAGCAGTAGCAAGGGGTTTATATTGAAATACTTGAAAAGGACTTTATTTCTACCCATAACAAAGGGAACAATTTTATATCTAAACTGCTTCACTAACTCAATTTATTTTTTTTTTAATAGAAGGAATGGTGATCCTCTCTCTTAAACTCCTCCAGGAATTAAAAACAAACACAAAACTTCAGCTATACATCCTTGGGTTGCTGCTAATGGCATTCTGAAGAATCTTTAGAAAAATTCCAATGTTTTTATGATATTTCTTGCTGGCTTTATCAGCAGCAGTAATGGTTTTTTTCCTTCAGCACTGCATATATGTTGTGTATGAAGAACAGGTAAGAGAGATGTTCTTTCATTTCCAGTTACTCAATTATAATGTATTAAAAGGTCATTTTTACTGTATTGTTACTTAACTTCTTTCAGCACTTTTCAAATAATAACATATAAGGAAGTAAAAAGGAAGCAGGCTAAATTTTCTGGACTGTTTTGAAACTAAAGCTACAGCAGTAAATAAAACAAGATATTCACCAAGAAATATTGTGGCTTTTTCATTATTGCTATTATTAGTGTTCTTGTTATTATTGCTACCATTACAAAGCTCAAACATAGTTGCAACAAAATACATTTTTTTTCAGATTGCTTTTTGTAGTAGAATCAACATTTATTGATACTAACCCATCATGCAATACCACCAGTCATATTCAATGTCAGATCGTTTAAAGTTTAACTTGTGGCACCAGTAGGTTAATTATTTCAATGAAATATCTTCTATTTTGTGTTCATTCTGCCTCACAGCAGGAAGTCAGAACTTGGCCAACCAACATTATGGGTATCTACAGGGCAAAATCAAAGAAAGAAAGAAAGAAAACCTCTTGCAGCAGCATACCTTAGATGAAAGAAAATAACCACAGCAAATAAAATCAGAAAAATTGTTATATGGAGACCCTGTCTGTACAATATTACCTTATGCTGGGAAAAGCCAGTCCCAGTGGAAGTAAAATTTATGAATTTCAAAATAATCTCTTCGGTCTAGAGTCTGAGCTCAAACAGGCTGCTCAGATCCTCAGAAATCATTTATCTGACAGCCCATGCTTGAATTTTCCACCTTGGTCACCTCCCACAGAATTCACTTGGAGGGACAAAGGGAGATAACCCATAGCACACAGAAGGGTTTTCCTGCTTTTAGCCTTTTTTCCCTGACATCACCACCAATTTCCATACAGAGCCTTGGCTGTGCAGGATCCCAGCCCCTAATTCACTGCTATAAATCCTCTTATGTTTCTCTCCCACACTTCCAAAAACCAGCTTAGCAATGAAACTGTAATTATGTCATTCCACATAACTACACCCTGCTCTTCTAAGTGTATTTAGGAGCTTGCATTTCTACCCTAAGTACCTAAATCAGTCTAATTCAAGGCATCCATTACTCTAATCCCAGCTCTGAGAAGCTTTCCATGAACAATTTGCTTGTTCCCAGCCATTGCTACAAGCCCTCCAATATTCTAATTATGAATTTTATTTCTTCTGGTCATGTTACCCGAGCTGTTCCATGCTATTTAATAGGTACTTTCATTGATTTAGGTTTTTGGCTTTAGTATGAGCAGTTTTTTCCAAACAGCTTTTCTGTAAAAGCCACAATTTGTAACTGTTCCCTGAGCCAGATGTATAATTTGTTTGAATTCTGAGAGAAATGAGAAACTTTATTTCTGTTCCTGAATTCTTATCTTTCCAGATCATAAGAGCCAGAGAATCTGCTTTCCCACCCTAATTGATTCCCCATAAAATTCCTATTAGTTATGCTGAGTAGTAGACACTTATAAGCTAATGGAATTGGGCCAGTTAATTACAAAAACATTTTAAATAATCATCTACATCTGTCTATTGCAGCATTCCATGTTACTGTGGCTAGCATCATCATGATGCTGAACATAAAATCATTCACGTGCAATATTGCACTGGGGTCTAAACCTTTTCCTTTTGGAAACAGGAAAATTGAAATGTCTGGAGTTTTCCCACAGTTTTGAAGGACACAAACCAACCTCATTCACTCCACACTCACCCTGCCCATCATGCTCCAGATATATCTGCAAAGAAAGGTTTCAGCCCAAATTAGAGAACAAATTGAGGGCAACTTGGGCACTCCTCCTCCTCCTCCTTGTTCTTTTTCTAGCAAAGAAATTCAGATTAATTGTAAGCATGGAACTTCTCCATTTCAACTGACTGGAAAATCTAATTGTAGTTCATTAAACACCTTTTCTCAGAGATTATAATAACCTATTCCTTCTATGTACAGCTTTATATACCAAATGTAGTACTTTTGAATAGGAGAAATTTCTCAAATTTAAACTATTTACTTATGCCTAACACTATATTTAAAGTGGAGTCAAACCCTGTTCACTTTTATTTGTGGAAAGAATTTTAATGGTGCTGCATGACACAGATACAAATTAATTTGTGTCTAAGTTCACATTCTCTTCTTGATTCATGTGAGTATTTTGCTCATTTACAGATTCAGTCCCCATGACTGCACTTTTTGCATCAATAAGGTGAAACTGTTTCTTAGTCCAACTCTTTAGCATTCTGAATATTTTCACAATCTTAGCTGTATATAACCTGCCGACCTTTAAGAAGTCAAATATTTAATTTCATTTAATCAAAGATATTCCTTGAGAAGACATAAATCCTAAATCCATTGAAGCTGGAATTTCAGGAGAAAAATATTTGGCAACCTGTTGTTTTGTCAGACCCATTTATCAACGTTTATATTTTAAGATAACCTCTTCATATAAAAAGCAAACTGGGTGAAAATTACCTTTCAAGAAATATCCAACACAAAAATAATTGCTTTGAATGCTATAAAATTTAAAATACCATGTCAGTGCTGTAACCAGCAAAAGAATTTGAATCAATGACACATTGAGTAATTTTCTGTAAACAATTAAAATTCCAATCCTTTCAAATCGTTGCACTGATTTGGCATTAGGGAACTATTGCACCAATCTTCATATCCACATATCAGGAGTGCAGCTTTTCATGGAGTTTTCCTGTCATTTGAGGATCAAGAGTTCAGTTTCTACTTTGAAACAGTCCTTAATAGCAACAGCAATACCCAATGTCAAACTTTTGAATGATTAATTTCATGATTTTTTTTTTATTATGGCAATTATAGTAAAAGGAGGAGGAAATGGGAAAACAATTAATTCCCCACTTTGTAGTGGGACTTAAAACTACATATTTCCCTCAAAACTTTCAATAATAGAAATAACTAAGATAAATAATACACCCAAACCAGCTATCCTGGGTCAAAATATTTTTGTCCATGAAGTCAGCTGGGATGAGAAACTGAGGAAGTCCATGACAAGTGTACTGGAAGAGCTTGAGCTGAGCTGTGCTTGCTCCACCTGCATGTCCTCCTTGATTAGAAAGTAAATATGCAAAGGGCTCTGAACCACCTAAAATTATCACAAATCACTCACTTCCATCTGCAGATATGTATTTTTTTTTACACATTTCTATTTCTCTTCAGGTAACAGATAAAGCTGCTGTGTTTTCTACACCTTTGGAGCACATTGCCAGAACCAGAATTATTGGCAAGGAACCGAGGCAAGAATTTCTCTGAGCCTTCAGGAAGAGTGAGGAGAAAAGCTTCAGTTTGAATTCCCGAGGATATTCACCTCCTAGAGCAGTGCCTTTAACATCTGCCACAAGGCTTGTAGAAAAAGACAGAAAATGTCACTTGTTCAAGCATTAAATTTTGACCTTCCCAAGAGAAGAGGGCATCTGGGCTCAGGGGCATTGCCAAAGACTTCTCCTGATGCCTTGGAAGGCCGACCTGGAGCAGAGACTGGACAGAGCTAGAGAATAAAGTAGATATTTATTGAAAGGCCTCCAGGATCCACCTTGGGCAGGACAGGACCAAGACTACACCCAAGGTAGACTAAGAATGGTCACAAAATGTCTGACTGATCAGGAGGTCTCACACTTTTATAAGTTTTGGTCCATTTGCATTTGGGGTTTAATTGTCCAGCTTCAGGTTGTGGGGTCTCATCCTTCTTGTTCCTCCCTTCAGTCCACTGTTGTTTGTGCTTTTGGGCATGAAAATTGTCCTTGGTGTGCAGCAGGAAAAGGATTTGTTTTGTCTCCCTGCTCTGTGAAGAGAGCTGAGTGACACTGAATGTGAGCTCAGAACTGCACCCCTGGGCAGCACAGAATCTGAAATACAAGAAAACTAAAACTTAAGGCATCACTCCCAGGTCTCCAGTGCCTAACAATTGAGTGGCAAATTGAACCTTCACATCCTCAATATGCAGATTCCCAAAGGAGATGAATATTCAGAACATGCCAACAATTAATTCACCTGCACTAAACCAGACACTGGGAGAGGGGCAAACTGAGGTAAAGTCTATATGGACACAAGTAAGCAAGTGCATGTTTGGTGCCATATGGCTTCCAGGTCAGAGGCAGATATTCTTTCCAAGCTGGAAAGGCAAAAGCTGTGCAGGAAAATCTGCTTCAACCATATTAACATCCTACCCATACACCACATATACACTGAATTTGAGGCCCATCAGAGCTGCTCCCTCACGCCCCAGTGCAGGGATAACTGCAAATTGCACAGCTCAAGCAGCCAGAGCTGCCTGCATCACAGCCTGGTTGCCTATAAAACCAACAAGTTGATTTTATACATCTGCAATGCACTAAACAATTATCTGGTAATTTTCCTAAATGGAAAAATGAATTTAAATTACTGAAGCACAAAGTGCCTTCTGCACACTGCCTTGCAAAGGCCAAGCCTGCCACATCTAGAAAACAGCAGTGCTTTACTCTAATTATGCCAAAAGTAGATGGTATAATTTCAGAAATAAGCTTTTATACTGGTAAGACTGAAGAAATGGCTTCATAATGTTCGTGGAACTTACTTTCTCCATTTTCAATCCAACTGAAGGCAAAATTTAAATAAATAAGCATTTCCTTTGAGAACGTGCAGGGCAGACCTCAATTCCACACACATTGTATTCTGTTTCTTTATTCATATGGATAATTCTATCAAAGGCCATGAAACTGCTCCCATGGACACACCACAGATCAAATCTTAATCTGAGTTGACAAGGTGGTGATCAGTTAGAGGCTGGACTCAGTTTTCTTAGAGGTTTTCTCCAACCTAAATTATTTTGTGATTTTGTAATTTTTACTCCTTAATAACATAGAAAGGTATATATATATGTTACAATTAAATGCAAGCCATATCCTGATTTACAAGCAGCAAATGCAGTTAATGCTTAAAGGAACTAAAATGTCTCAACCTTGTGCTGCAAATGCTCCCATATATTCTGATCCCATGCAGAAATAAGAGAGGAGAGTCAAGAGGCTGATTTTGTGCCAGTGACAACCACCCTACTCTGCTGCACAGCGAGAGGGACACCTTGAGTAGCAGCAGATCCATGAGAGAAATGTTCAGAGTTAATCAGGATTGATTCACTATTGACCCATTCCAAACACAGCTCAGCCCCTACACAGCAGAGCACAATGTCATGGATAAATCAGGTGTAATGAGACTGCCATTGACAGATTCAGAACAGTAAATGCAGTGTGAACAAAGAATCCAGTCCACTAATCTATATTAAAAAAGCCATTTTTGTTTTGTAGACATAGTAATTTAATTTACTTCATGTAAACTCTGCAAAGAAACAAGGATGATCAGTTTAACATATGTATTTTATTTTATGATTTGTATGATTTAACAAAACATTTATGCATTTGTAAGGTTAGTTTTAAAAACTGGAAATTTAACATACTCATGCCTTGTAGCTATTTTTCAATCCTTTTGGCTTTTCAGCTGTTTCTTTGAAGCATGCCGACTTTACATGAGTATGTAATTGCTTTACAAATTAATGAACAGAATTAAAATCTACTCTGAACACTGGATGAGTTACTCAGCATTCAGACTTTGAGAGTGTGTCAGGGGGATTTACTTCTTGGGGACTCTGCCAACATCACAGCTAAATGGATGGATTATACTTCCATATTTTGGAATAGAAATCTGTTAGGAGAGGTTCTCAGGAATCAGGGGGGTCTCTGTGGCAGAATATTGTCTGGATCAAACCAGACATCTGAAGGAAGGAAAGCAAAATGATCCTGTTGTGTGACTGAACTGTGTGAATCAACTGCTCCAGCCCTGCAATATTGACCCTTCAGCCCTCTGCCCCTCAAGCCAACACACAGATGAGCCCAAAGGATAAGGAGAATCAATTTAGAATATACCACATTAAAATTTCAGGTGGAAAATGGAGCTAAATGCCACCTTAGGACAAAATCTTGGGGAGATGGACCACATCCACACATTCCTGCTCTAATTCAGTCTGGAAAGCATCTTCTTTAACATAACAGATATAGGAAGTCTTGTCCCAACTAGGGACCTAAATCCAGAATTTACTCTTAAAAATAAAACAAGGAAATAGATTGTATAAAGATTAGGAGAATTTTCCCACCTTCACAATAACTTGAAACACTAACCAGTTTTAGGGCAGCACAAAGCCACCGTATCTGTCTCTACACTTGATTATATCTGTAAACTTCTCCTTCCTTGTTAGGAAACTGGAAAATATAGGGGTTTTTCCATATTTTTTGAAAGAATTTTTCTTTCAGGAGCTTAGTCTGGCTGTCGTGCTCACACCACACACCAGTGCGTGAGCAGTGTCACCACAGCACTCCCTCCTCCCTCTGCCCTGCACTTTGCCTCACTCAGCTGCTGGGGAAGGCTCTAAAGCCTGGTGTCCCCACAGATCAGGGGTGACTTCTCTTTTCCAAGGCCTAAACATGAGGAAAAACAAGGCTTTGAGACTCCAGATGAAAAGATTCAGCTTCAAAGACAACTCCAAGCAAAGGAAGCATTGATGGGAGCGTTTCGGATGGCAGCAGTGGTGCTGGAAGCTCAGGCTTTGATTTTGGTCTGGGTTAAATACCTGTGTGCTTAATCATTTACACTGATTTCTGAAGGGCAGAAATACAATAGAGACAGATGTGGGAGGGTGCTGTGGGTTTAGGTTTCCTCCTTTTCCTCTTCTGTCTCTGCCCAGCACCACACACAAGCAATTCCAGGGTCTCAGCAACAATCCCAGACCAGGACTTTTCTCCACTTCTTTCCATTTTAAAGCTCTCCGGTTTCAGGTTTATTTTGCATTTTGTTTGTGGGTTTCTTTGCTAATAATTCACATTATTCATCCCTCAAACATTCAATGAGACTCCTTCAGCACTTTTCACTGTGATTAATCTCACCCTCTGGCTCTTTCATTTTAACATAATCCATTAGGTTTGCATAATTTCTTGCTCGAGACCTGGATTTATTCAGAAGGTTGCATTTTTAAGTGAATTTCCAATTACCATTTTGTTTTCTGGTTAACAAAGTGATTGCTGCTGGCAGCCTCAAGAGATCTAGCAAAGAAAAGCATTAAGACAGAAATGTGGGGTTTCTTGATTAGCTAATGTCACTGGCTTCCCCAAAACAGCATCTTTTATGTTGATCTTACATCTGCTTGAATCTGAATTATCTATTTCTTCTATTTCTCAAACTTTAAAGCCAAAACAGCCTGCCTGCTGCTTTCTCTGATGTGTCCAATGAAAATACCACATGAAAAATTAAAAATAAAAAGAAATGTCATGCTGCTATACTTTGATGCTTGGTTTGTCTGTTCCCTAGGAAATTGAAATCTTTTCTTAATAACAAGCAAAAGCAATTGTAGCTTCTTGTTTTTTTACAATCAGCTTTTAATTTGTTGAAAAAGAACTGGGGTTTATAGGAAAATTATCAAAATTAGTAGGAAATTCATTTATTTATTTTTTTTAGGAGACTAAACTGGGTTTAACTTTCATTATCACTTGATTGCTTGGGGTCCTTTTGGCCCCACAGTCACTCAGACCATTTTCCTTCTTCATTGGGTTGAGACAAAACTGAATCATCATTACATCCTTTTCTTAATTAGCTACCAGAGTAATCTCACACCTTTTCACCCATACAGAATGAACATCTTCCTGTCTATACAACTGCAGGAGCACAAAAACTGCCACAGGAGCCAAATCAGAGCAAAGCACTCCATGGTTCTTCAACTGAAAATGTTCATTTAGGAGAAACGAACATTTAGGAGCTCCTTCCAGGGAGTAACTCTGATCCATCTTTCCTCCTCCAGGATTTTTCCCCCTAGAGTCTGGTTTTATCTCCAAATTCCATGCCAGCTCCTGTCATTGGATCACTGTTACTCCCCGTTTAACTTTGGTTTTGGCAGAGTTGCTGTTAGTCAACCTCTGCTCTCCAAGGAGTCAGGATTTTCCCTAATTCCAGCAATTTAATGTTTAGTTTCTCAGTGTCTTCAATATTGAATTGTTTTTATCTTCCAGGCAAAGTCTCTCTGATAGACATCCTATAAATCTATGGGTCACCCTTTGGCAATTGTGATGTGTGTGGAATTATTATCTCAACCTTCCTGAACATCACAAGCTCATTCTTTAGAGCTGGTTGGGACACAGCTGTGAGCAGCTCCCTCTTTTTTGTGGTTTTGTACTGTTTTTCCTAGTCAGTATTGGTAAATACTCTATTTCATACCCTACTCTATAATTCTTAGTGCTTCTCCTGTCCCATGTAATGCATATTTTCTTATTCATATGCTGTGTCATATCTGATAGTCTCTCAAACACTTATAAGGATATATTTATAGGATACCTTTCTGTGACTATCATTATACAATATACTTATTACAATCCCTTTGCAGTGAAAACAAATAATTCAGGAACTGTGGCTGTTTAATCTAGAGATGAAAAGGCAAAGAGAGACATCATTAAGTTCTTGAGTGTGTTAAATCACACTGTAAAAAAAACCAGGGCAATTTACTCCCCATATTTATAATGAACGATCATTTCTGTTGAAAGCACAGAAAACTTTTTTCTGTTTGTTTTTTAAAAGAATAACATTAGCCCAGAGCATGCCTAGTCCATGAAAAAGGTAAACACCTCTCTTCAAAACATTGATTGCCTCTATCTTTCATGAATATGGAGAGCTACCAACAAAAGCAGAAGGAAAACTGTATAGGAAATCTGAAAAGAGAGAAAAATATTGTTCTACAGTAAGATTTTTTTTTCCTTATTTTTCCTTTTGCATGAGGTATCACTTTTACTCTCACTCAGAAGTTTTGTTGTTCTGTAGAATGCATTAATTGATTTTTCTAAGGAAGTTAGATGCCTGGCTTTGATCTGATTGGATAATAAAGTCCAGGAGAGACTGCACAGGTATAAAAATTAACCAGCATCAGTAGTTATGATGGTCTATGTAATGATAAATAAAACAGTTATGTCAAATGTTTAATTTAACTTATGACAGAGGCTTGATTTAGTAACACACTGTAGGCAGTTCCCCTTCTGACCTGACTTCCACTTTTAATTTATATGAAGAAAGGGCTGGGATGAACATTTCTCTTTGCGGGCTTTATTCATTTGTTGGAATCCTAGAAACTTAGAATTTGGAATTTAGTGTATAGTAATACTTATGAGTCAAGATGGAGGATTTTGGGTGTTGTCTTTGTCCTTCTTCTTCGCCTTTTTCTTCATGTGTTTGGGTGGTTTTCTGTAATTGGGTGAAATAAGTCTGCATTGTGGGTGTTGGGTGGTCATTATTGGATCAGAAATATAAATAACATAGGTGTCACCTCGTTATTGGGTAATTATCACTTAAAAGACCTTGGAAAGAGTTAGAAGCTCTCCATTTCACCTCATTTCCCCAGCTTGCTGGTTAAGCTCACAGCTCATGAGCCTGTAAATACTGTAAATAGATAAGACATAATAAACAGTCCAAGTCTGAACTCGACATCTTTGTTTCCCATGTCTTTCATCCTGACCTCGGCAGAGAAGAACAGAAGCCAAAACCATCACATTCCTTCACCTCTAGGAGGGCAGAACAGTCTCCTGCATTCAGTGATGGTCACAGGGATGGAGCTGCTCCAGTGACTCTATAAAACCCCTGCATGAGGCTGCTCTGGGGAGCTGCTCCAGCTCAGCTGCTCACCTCTGAGGGTTACACTGTGCCCTGACACCTCCAGGACTCCTTGGAAATTCCTGGCACAGGTTCTTCAGGATACCTGATCCTACACACTTTCAACATGTCAAATAAAACTCTCTTTTGCCTTTTATCTTTTCATATTTTACCAGTGAGGCTGCTTGTAAGGGAATCTATTATTTCTTGGCTAATAACTAACCAAACCATTGTGTTGGCACAGAAATGGCAAGGAAGAAAATGAAGAAATCTTAAGAAAAAGTAAATTAAGAAATCTTTGATTCACACAGGCTGCCTAAGAGACAAAGAGAACTGTATGATTGGGTGGACTGTGCCAAACTCACTTTTCCATGGATACAGCAATGATTGGAGGCATCAAGATGGGCTTAGCACCTACCCAGACTGAGCCAGCTGGTGGCAGTTTGGTCTTCAAAACATTGATTTCTATTTCTTTAGCTAAAAAAGCTTTGTAATGATTGGTTAAATTGGTAAGGACATGACAGATTCTCAGTAAAACTAAGAAAAAATAATAGAGAACTTCCACAAAAGAACAAAACTACTCACACATCTTTCAACAGGGAAATGTATTACAAGAAACTGTGTTTGTCAAGCAATTATTTTTTAACATCTGTCTCAAATCATGAGTATTCTGAATGAGGTTCTAATGAGCAGTGCTCTTATTCTGATTAAGCAACTCCTATTCTTTTTTGCACAGTTGAACCACGAGCTTGATGTAGAATTTTTCGTAATCTTGGAGTTTTCTGATGTATCATTTCTAAGAGCCAACTTTCTACTTTCTTCAAGCCAACTTTTTATCTTCTTCAGAACAGTAGAAAATTAGAGTGATACCAATCTTCTAAAGGGCCAGGCCCATTCCTTGAGGAAGAGGGTAACCCTGCTGTGAATGCTAGCAACAAAAAAACCTTGAGAAATTGTCAGCTGTTGTCTCAAGCTCCTCAGGGAGTTGCAAATAACCATTATACTCAGTTGATAGATGCCTCTGCAGGAGTTACCTATCATGAAGTCCACATTAAAGACTTATTTATGTCCTTAACAGGAGAAGTCTTGCTGATCTGAGTGTCTTTAAATGAAGGATTAATTGCCTCTCCCTTGAATATCTGATTTTGTTCCATCAATCTGATTACATCAGCTTCCCCAGTCTACAGCACAAAACTTCATTGCAGCCCAACCCCTGCAAGCAACTCTATTACCATAAGAGCAAAGCCAGCTGTGATTGCAATGGGGCACCATTATTCAGGGTGATTTTTGCTCTCTCAATTCATCCCTCATGTTTGCTTACCCCTGGGATTTACAGTCTTGCAAACAGGGTTTAAATCTTCCAGGACAGGGAGTGGGAGCAGCAGTCAACACACATAACATCAGGTAATGTGTCTCAAGAAAGGGGCATCAGTCCTTTTCTTGTGCTTGTAACTGGTCACTCATTTATTAAATGTGGGAACTGGGCTCTTACCCAGATCACAACAGAAAAAGAAGAGTTTTGTGTAAAAGAAGTGTTCCAAAAGCCCAGCACCTGCCTGCTCACTGCACAATCCATTAAATTGTTCAGCAAATAAAGGGTTAAAAGTATTCTGAATTAGAAACAGCCAGCAGCAAGCCTGCTCCATTAAATTCTGCTTCTTCCTCTAATTTCTGGTTAAATATTTTATGGAAATATGTTGAAATTATGTGGAAATATGTTTAGATATGTTCTGTCCCATCCCTGGAAGTGTCCAAGGCCAGGTTAGATGGGCCTTGGAGGAACATGAGACAGTGAAAGTTGTCCCTGCCTACGGCAGGGGCTTGGAGGGAAATGATCTTTAAGGTTCCTCCCAACCCAAACCACTCCATGGTTCTATGATATCATCAAATTTCTGCTTCTCACAGCCCCAATGCCCTTCAAAATTAACCTATTCAAGTTCAGTAGAAGATGCAAGAAACTAAGGAGATCCTCCCTTTGCTTTCCTGGTAAATGAAAATACATTTATTTCTGTGAACATACCCAAAGTCTGATCATTCTAGACCAGGGATACCTTTGCCCAAAGTTTGGCCAAAAGTAACACATTTCTATAAAAACTTTTCACTGGGAAGAATCAGTGGTCCTAATTAGTTAATCTTGAACTGAACACCCCAAAAGGAGAGTTTTCAGTGCCAGAACCTTGTCTTAACCCAACCACTCTTTTACAACCAAGTCCTAAAGGACATAAAAAGATGGAAAGGTGGAAAAGCACATTTATGCATTTTAGAAGCACAAATTGTACAATTCAACCTCCAGTGCCCTGCCTATATTTCAAAGTAAGGGGCAGTGAAAGGGACTGATTGTTGGCAGAGCCAGTGGCTAAAATCCAGCATCTGCCCCACAGCAGGACCCCAGGACACCCCACTGCTCAAATCATTCCTCAGGCTCCCTGTGAGCATTATCAGGAACAATTGCTGAGAACCACATGAAAAGAGTGCCAGGAAATTCACTGCAGCTCCTTGGAGAGCCCTCCAGAAGGGTTGGAATTAGACACAGCTCAAGTGTTCCCTCTGAGGCACATCCTTCAGTTCCCCCCTGAGCTTCCCAAAATCACCGTGCCTGGTCAGCCTGGACATTCAAAGGCTGATTGCAATAATTTTAAGTTCTCTATCAAAGATTAACAAAAGAACACCTCATTGAAAAGCAGTCTGCTTTTAAAAAAAAAAAATCACAATTTCTTCATCCAAAAAAAACCAAAAAAAAGAGGTAAAAAAAATATGTGACTTCACATTTCCCCTGCTCCCTTCTCATTTCAGGGAGCTTTTTTTTTTTTCCCAGTAGCAAAACTAAAAAGGGAAGAATGCAATTTAAAAAATACACTCAAAGCAAAATCAACGTATCTGTTCTAAAAATTTACAAGTAAACATCTCTTTCACAAATTCCATGAAAAACTACTAGCAGTTTTTCACTTTTGTTAATGAAAATACAATTTAAAGGGTTGCATTGATCTGTAACCAGTAGTTTTTAGCTGAGAAGACTACACCCTATCCATTTACCTCCTACCCACACCTGAAATGTGATACTTTGCTAAAGTACTAAAAATACTTCTGCATTTTTAAAATGGCTTTCTGCTCTTCCAAAGATTTTCACACACACCCCCAAGTCCCAACACTGCTTGAAATGGTTCAGTTTTATTTTTGAAAATACAGCACTACAAAGAGCCCTACAGTGATGTCTCTATCCAAATCCTAATGAAGAGTCATCCATAAAACAGATTACTGAGAAGTGGCTATAAAGCCATTGAAATCAGACAAGAAGGCTGTGGTAGTTAATATGTAGATAAATTATATTCAGTAATTAGCAGGGAGGTGCAAACATAAGCCTGACAAGTATCTGACAGCATAAAATGTAGCAGGAGCTTCTAAGAATGAGCAAAAGGAGGAAGATCCTCCAGGAAAAAAAAATGCCTTATTTGTTAATCTCAGAGAAATGTCTCCATCTTTCTACACCTCCCTATTAATAAGGAGAAATGTAAAAGGTCAAAAAGAAAGAGAGAGAAAAAATCATCAGCTGAGGTCTGGAATGGCTTGGCTTAGATGCAACCAAGCTAAACAGGCTTGGAATTGTCACCCTGAGGTAGAGATGCTGAGGGGAGACATAGCAAAGGGATGCAAAAAAGGAGGCAAAATCTGGAATTCCAAAGAGACAGGGCTGTTTGTGCCCAGTCACTTCAGTATAAGAACTGGGGACGCCAAATCAAGGTTCACAATGGATAAAGAGAGGCAGTTGCTCATTCAAACCATTGTTCATATTAAAAATTCCACATCAAGAAACAGATGAGGACTGGCTGAGGATTGCTAAACACACACAAATATCTGCTGGAGGATTTTGGGGGCTGCCTCAGAGCCTAAAGCCATTTGCAGTGGGGGGATGCTGGATTTTCCCTCTTTCTGACCCAGAGATGGGGCAACTGAGAGGCATTTTAAAAACTTTTATTCCATTTTTTAGTCTCATATGAAGGGTGAGACAATACAGATGTTATAAATCATGCTATCACAATTAGAAGCTAAGCTATTTTTTAATTACAATACATTATAATTGTTTTCTGGCCTATCAGCTTTTGCCATACAATGCTGTAAATGCCTTAAAGCCAACTACCTAAAATCACCCCTCATGGGTCCTACTACAGTGCACCTTTCACAGTTCTATTTCTCCAATGTATCTAGTCTTATTTGCAAGGCCGTCATTTGAAACTTGTTCCTGGTTCCATTTCTCTCTTAACAATGTCTGTCCTACCCCATGGCATTTCTAACTCAGCATTTTCTATCTGGAAGTTTGCATACAGATACATACTATGTGAGCCTTCTGTCAAGCTTTGAGAATTCTCTACAAATCCATTTCCCACAGGGGGAAGGAGCCTGTCCTCCAAGGAGCACCCCCCTGGCAGAGGCAGAGCCATCCTGCCTAATGCCCCACTTGAATATTCCTATTTTCTGCCCTGGACACTGGGGAGATGGTGAACACCACTGTATGCCCATCCTATTTCCCTGCTGTTTGGCAGTCAGGCTTTTTAAGCACTCAGATGTGTCTGGATATTCAGCTTTTATCCTAATTTGCACTGAAATAGAGCAGAACGAGGAAGCTGACTACTTTTGAAAACTTCATCCCAAATTCTGACAAGAACAACAATCCCAATGACTGTTGTCATGTCTTTATCAAAGTATTCCATGTACAGAACTCTTCAGAGCAAACACTTGCAATTTTTTACTTAGAGATCCTACTGGAAACTATGATCTAGATAATGGTAATAAAAGGATATTTTTCTCTTGAAGCATTTACCTCTCCCCCAAAGAAATTCCTCTCTTCTTCCTCTGGGGAACCTAAAGCAACTTGAAATGGTTCTTCTTTATTTTTATAAATACAGAGAGCTAGATGTTATGCAAGGGTAGACCTACACTTTATTTTGAGTGGCTAACAAATGTATTTATTTATCCTCTCTTTCCACTCACACAAGAGTTCTCTGAAGCCCAGAAAATTGCTGCCCTAAGGCAGACTAGATATGCACAGCCATGAAAAGTAATACAAAGAGCCACAGCTCCAACAACAAAAAAAAACCCAAAAAACTCCAAGTTTAAAGCAATATAAACAATAATATATATAAATATAATAGATTTTTTTAAATATAATATATAAAATAATATAAACCCACCTACACTGGCACCACCTTCCCTGCTTTCAGGACCTCTGAGCTCAGAGCTCTTTCCCCAGTTTGGGCAGAAAATATTCTTGTCCTAGGAATTCCTGAAAATGCTTAGTGCTATTTAAATACATTGTGCTTAAAATATTCAACACTAATATCTATACTACGATACTACAGAATGTTTTAAGGATTGACTAAAAAGGCAGTTTGGTATAGTCAAGCCTGAACTTCTTTTGCAGATAAGAAAATATTAAATAAAGAAAGAATAGGAAACAAAATAGTATTTGGGTGATTTTACATCTTTCTACAAGGTGATTTTGTTCTTTTGTTTATTCACTGATCTCCCCACCCGCTGCACGGGATTTACTGTATGTGCTGTACACCTTGTTCCCCAATGACAAAATTAATGACTGTATTGAAAAAAATCTTTATGTAAACAGAAAAATAAGTAGTGAACTACAACAGGAATAATTCTGGGTTATATTTGTTGTTTAACTTCTATCTTTAGAGGGAAAGTGAATGACATCTCACATTTAAGTTCCTCACTGTAAAATCTTCCCTAGTTTACACCATTTGAGGATCTGCCTCACTAAAAAAGTAGGTCCACTAAGAGCCATCAACCTTTAGATTATTTAGATTAAAATAAAATAGTTAACCTGAAGATCAATTTGAGAAGCAAAAAGAAAAAAAGTTCTAAAGAGATGTGAAAATAAAAACCAAATCAATTGTGTTATAATTATGTTTTTAACAGATACATTCTGAATCTAGCCACTTCTCTAATAAAAGTTGTCACTGGGAGAGAAACTTCAGAATTTTTACAAGCAAAACTAGGGCAAGTCCTAGGAAAACAGTCGACAGATGTGCCATTTGGTCCCATTTCTATTTCACTGCCTATCAGCCTCAAAGCTAAACTCCATGAGTTTATTAAAAAAAAAAAGGGACAATACAACAAAGAAGAGATTTAGAGAGAGGTTCTAAAAAACACAATAAAGTAAGCAAAGACATTTACAAGGTCACTGAAAAATTATGAAACCTTGGGAAAAATACATAAAAATATTTGTCTGAGCTTGTAAAATGCAGATGATTGAGGCTGAAACTGATTGAGCCTGGAGAGAGAACCTAATGTGCTACTGAAGGAGAAATACTTTAGAAATGTTTTACCCAGACATGCATGGTACAAGCCAGTGGCTGTCTTTAGCCACTTTAACTGGTAAAAAAAGTGATTTTTTTTATTTCCTGTTCTTCTTTCCATAGGGGAATTCACATCCTGTTTAATACTACCTTGGGTATGTATGAAAATTTATTTTGTTGTCTCAACACCTACCTCTTCAGGGATTACCTGGATTTTATGCAGTGACTTCAAAACACAATTCAATACCATGGTACAAAACCCCACCTTCTGCTTTTTGAGCTGCCCCTAAGATGGGGGGCTTCTCCCACCAGCATTGTCCCGATGGAAAAACAATGTTGGCAAGAGGAGGAGACACATCCTACAGGTCTCCTCCAAGCAAATGATTCCATGATATCTTGGAAGAGCCAAGCCAAGGGTGTTGTACTTGCCAGGAGGTGGAAATAGAGCAAATAGGAACTAATTCCTCATGTGGAGGGGGAGCAGAAGAGGGGAAATGGCCTCAGGAGGAGCAAGAGGCTCCCTGGTGGTTCCCAGCCCTGAACATGTGCTGAGAATCCCACTAGGGGCAATAACCTTCCTTTGATTTGACACAACAATATTTCACTTCAAATTTTTTGTACAAAATATTTTGATACTAAAGTAAGATGCAGGTGAAGAAGCAGATGCAAGTATCTCAGGGTGGCTGAAGAACACAAGAGTGGCAAATGTATTGTTAAGGCAGTTTTAAGCAGTGTTTTCCCTCTTTCACTCCTCCCTCTAGTCAAATATTGGGTTTTCTTTAGATTTGAGCATTGGGCACAAGAGATTTGGTAAAATCTGTGTGTCATAAACCAGGGGGGGGAAGTTCTGTCTCTTTTAAGCCCAGGGGTAGCAGGAGATGAGCAATTGAGATGATCAATGGCTCTTGAACAGGTATTCTGACTGAGTTCTATTATACAAAATAATTTAAAAGTTGTATTCTCTGTTCTGGTGGGGGGCACAGGGTGATGATAATAATTTTAAAACTTATTTTCCCTTAGATGCCTTATGTAGTCCCTGTGGATATATAATTCCTGGAGTCCCAAAATTTTGGGTTCAAGTGAGAGTCCAGCACAGAGCAGGCCAATACCACAAGGAAGGGGTCATGTCTGGTTTTCATCTCTCCTGTTGGTGCTTAACAGTTGAGTTTCTTCTGCTGGAAACTCTACAGAGCTCTGCAAAGAAACTCCTACCACTCTGCATATGTTGGGTAATTATGAACTGCAGAGAGTAATTACTGAAAATATATTATACTTCCATGCTTTGAGGCACCAGTGGCTGCAGGAAAAAAAAATGCCTTTTTGAACTCAGTTGCTGTTTGTTTCCACAGTGAGCCATATGTTGTTGGCAATGTGCAAAGCTTTGTCCCCAAGATATATGGTTTTATCTATGGGCAGCCTCTGGAAAACAACACTAATAAATGTGTCACAATGAAGTACTCTGCAGAAATTTTATACATTTATAATATTGTAGCACACTCTGTTCTTCCTGCATCAACCATCTTGTATTTTCACATTTATTAAGTGCAAAAAGAAGTTGGAAGAATTTTCTTCCTAGGGGCTGCACTAGTCTGGTCTTGTGTGGAAAACTATTCACATGGAACTGGTACTGAGAACAACTGAGACACTTCTGCATAATCCACAGCAAGTCTTGTGGCAATTTTTGTTGTTGATTTAATCCATGGAATACTTTTCCTTCCACTGATTTCAGTAAAACTTCCCTTCAAGGATGTCCTTGCTTTGCTGGATTTTGCTGTTCCAGCATGGTCCCTGCCACAGTTACCAGAGAAGCCACCAATAAATTGATTTAGGCTGTATCATGGATCCTGATCACCATCTCTGCATGCCCTGGGTAGAGGTGTTCTCAGCCTGGTGCCCTGTTGGCTCGCAGAGTTATTAAAAACCCCAAACCAACCAAATTAACATGCTTATAAACCAGAAAAACACCTCTGAGATACATTAACAAATTCACATTTGGCATTGCAGTAACACGGACATCAATATTTTGGTTATGTGTAACAACAACTGAGAACATGGCACGAGGCACCTTCCCTTAGACTACATGACAGGGAATATTTATTTCCTCAAAATTTTATTATAGAAATAATGGGATCAGACTCTTCATTGGCCTTTAAACCCTGGAATGCTAAGCAGAGCTGATAATGAATAAAAACAGCAATATTTTCATGCACATGGTGGGCTTACAGCTGTGGAACATTGTTCTTCTTATTAGTAATTAAATCTTGTTCAGCCGAGCTGAGATTATTAAAATGCTTGACATTCAAGCTCCATAAACACTGTTGCATGGCAATTGCCTGGAACAAGTATCCTGAGTGCCACAACTCTCACCTTCTTCTCTGGTGCATAGTTTGATAATGTCAAGAGAAAAGCCCAGAGGAGGCACAAGAAAAGGGACATCTGTTAATAGCAGTGGGTCAGGGATGCTCTATCTGAGAATGTCAAAGTCTAAAGGGGAGCAGAGGAAAGAAGCTCCTGGCCAGAACATTGACTCTGGAAAGGGTTTGGTTTTCACCAAAGTGAAGTACCAGGGCCAAAGTTCATATTTCCCCAAGCCTGGAGAGTTCTCAGATGCAGGCATGACCCCACTGTGATCAGCAGAGATAACTGGAGACCCAAGAGAGGGAAAAGAGAAGGCAAAAGTGAATCCTGGCTACAGAAAGTGAGGCAGGTGACAGATCCCCTGGCAAATATTTTATTTCTGTGTGAAGCAGAGACAGAAATAAATTTAGGTACACTGTTAGTCACTGTCAAACCAACATGCCCTACTAGAAAACCTAGAATTTTGTTGAGACAAATAAAAAAATATATAACATGCATGCATGGCTTTAAAAAAAATTCTGCAAGCTATTCCTCAAATGCTTAAAATATATTTTCCAATACAGAAATGGGCAGCTGTCACTGTAAGTTGAATTGAGTGATGTGTGTTGAAGTGTGGAGGTCTGAGTATTTCTATGGTTCCTCAGAATCTAAGAACAACTATATTTGTTGTAATCTTCTAGTAAATTAAAACACAAAGAATTCTGGTGGAGTAGAAAGGAAGTTTTGTATCTGCTTTACACAATGATGATTTAGTAGGATTCCTAAATAGCAATAGCATGCCTAAATTGGTTTTGCATCAATTTTGGAGCAAAAAAAGTCCAGTTAAAGTAAAACATGAGGAAACATGATTTCATTAGCACAGCAGCAAGTACTCACTAAAGTTTCTGTGTCCTAATAAAAAAGATCAAAGGGGAGAGATGCAGATAGTTGAAGTATATTGTCTAAAGTCACAGGGATGTTTAACAAACAACCACAAACAAACAAAAAACACCAACATGGCAAAAAAAAAAACCCAAATCCCAACTGGTTTCATGCTGTCCACAGCATTTGTGGAAGTCAAAAGGGCCCCTGTGAGGTTTAACAGTTTATTCAAAAGAATAGCTCAAAACTTTGTGTTGCCTTTCAAGTGAAGTAAACTCCAAAAGGAAGCAAAATCCTTTTGTCCCCTAGGAAGGCAGTGGGAGATGCACAACTTTCTCACACATTTGTTTGCTCCAGGTGCTGCCCTCAAGCTCTGCTCCCCTGCCAGCAGCTCTTCAGAGCACCCAGGGACACAACACTCAGCTCCCACACACACAGAGCTCATGGCTTTGCCTTGTCATCTCTAATTAACAAGTTAACATTTTCTTCTCACCCTGCTCCTTTCCTTCCAACTCGTTTTTCCAGTGAAAAGAGATTTTTGACATCCTGTTTCATTTTCCCTAAACCTGACTTTGGAGAGATGGCAGGATTTCAAGCTAGGATGTGTTTAAGGTCTGGCAAGAGCAATTAAATGGTAACAGGCTATTTTAAATACATATAGATAGATAGATTTGGCATTGCCCCAGACAATTAATAATGTATAAAAAGCTGAAATGTTGAAGTTTCCTGCCATTAAATTCCCATCTCATTGCGTTCAAAAAGATTTGTGTTTCAACAATCTGAAAATTCCACAGTGTTCAGACCCAATTTTGTGTAAACTGGTAACACACAGGTTTTGGGAGAAACATTATCCTCAGAGGCCATTACACAGACTTTTTCCAGTGAAAACTAAGGAAATAATAGTTATTGCTGTGGATGTTGTAATTCTAGTTACGAGATACAGCACAGCGACGCTCAGGGGTAAAGCCTGACAGAGCAATAAAGCAAAATGAGTCCATTATGCCAAGGAAAAAGTCCCTAATTCCACCCAGGTTCTAAATCAGTATTGTCACCATCAACAACCCTAGAATTTACACAGACATTTCCACCTCCAGAGCCCTCCATGCACATTAAAGCAGTCAATGCTTGCAGAGCTCCTGTGAGCAAACTTCATTCTGGCCACCACTCCACCCCAAAGAAATGAAGGGATTTTTTTTCCACAGGCTCACCTGCTGGCTGACTCAATGCTGGCTCCATTTACACCTAAGGGGTCAGGCTGCAATTCCATCCCACAGTCATAATCCCCCTCTAGTCACACTCCATGGCACAGCCCCTTCCCAGCACACCCCACAGGCTGCACCAGAGGAAAGATTTCCTCCCCATGTGCTTATTCTGCTGTTCTCATGTACTACTGCCAGGGAAAACTGCCTGACACACCCCATAAATCTGCACCAACAGGAACAAGGATGCTGTGCAAGCCAGACCAGGGAAGAGTTACATCTCCACCTCTGAGACAGCCCCGAGCCAGTGTTTTATTGTCATTGCTCCTCCAGGCTCAGGCTGGCAGACAGGGAGTAGATGGAACATTTGTCTCTGAACCAATTGCACCAAGCAGAGCTGTGAGCCAAAGGCAGCCCTGAGGTGCAGCTTCCCACCAGAACCCATGAGAATTGACCTGCAGGTGGATTATCCATGGTCTGTATGCACATGGACTGCCTGGAAAATATAAGGAGATGAGCTGTTGGAATTCTGGAGACTTAGATTTCAGAGTTTTAGTGTATAGTAATACATATAAGTCAAGATGGAGGGCTTTGGGCATTGTCTGGGACCTTCTACACCTTCTTCTTCCTTCTTCTTCATGGGTTTGGGTGGTTTTCTGTAATTGGTTGATGGAGTCCACATTGCAGACTTCAAGTTGTTAGTTATTGGGTTTAAAATAAAAATAATTTAGGTGGCATTTCATTATTAAACAGGTTGTCCTTAAAAAGACCTGGTAGAGATAGAGGATTTTACCTCGTTTCTCCAACTTGCTAGTTGGAGCTCAAGGCTCATGAGTCTGTAAATAGATAAGAAATAATAAACATCCAAGTCCAAACTCAAAACCTACATTTCCTGTGTATTAATCCCCACCTTGGCAAGGAAAAAAAGAAGCCAGAACCTTAACTGTGGGTCTGGGGTTTTTTTATGGTTTTCTCTTCAGGCATAGTCAGTGCCAGCAGGAACACAGTCCCTAATTTGGGATCAGAGTTTACACCACATCAATCTCCACAGTTCCAGAGGAGGCTGTATGGTCTTCTCTCTGCTCCTTTTAAAGCAGCAAGTCTTTGACCCCTGCTCCTGTTTGTACCAGGATCATTTGTGTGTGTCCTTGGACAAGCTGTGAGACAAAGGTTGGGCAAATTCCTCAGGGAAATGTGTGGCCCCAAAACTGAGTGTCCATGCCCTGGCACAGCTTCAGCTGCTCTCTCCAGCTGATGGAGATAAATCAGGTGAGGTGCACACCCAGCACTGCAAGCACAACACATCACACCAGCTCTGTCAGAAGCACATCCCTTAAACCTTCCTTTCCAAGGCATTGGATTTGCACTTGGAGAGCACAGCACTAATGATGTAGGCTTTAAGGTGGCAAGGTCAGGCAGGAGGAGCAGGCTTGCCTCTGATTTGAGGTTTCAAGGGGTTTAAAGTCTCATTACAACACAAGTTTAAATGGTTATTTTCCCCCCATCTTTTCAGCTTCTCTGTGTGGTTGGGTTGACCTTGGCTGGCTTCTGGTTGCCCATCAAGCTGCTCTATCACTCCCCTCCTCAGCAAGACAGAAAATAAGATGGAAAAAAAAACCCAACCAAAAACCCTCATGAGTCAAGAAAAAGGCAGTTTAATAAAGCAAAAACTAGTGCAGAGGAGTGAAAGAAAACAAAAGATTTATTCTCTGCTCCCCAGCAGCAGGCAATGTCTAGCCAATTCCCAGGAAGGAGGGCTGCAGTACCTGTAGCAATCCCTCCAGAAGACAAATGTGGTAATAATGAACACACATACACACACTCCCCTTCTCTTAGCTTCCACTGCTGAGCAGATTTCCTGTGATAAGGCAGATCCCTTTGGTCACTTTGGCTCAGCTGTCCTGCCTGTGTCCCCTCCCAGGATTTTGTCCCCCCCCAAGTGAGGAATGTTGCAGAGAGAGCCTTGACACTGTGCTCCAAAGCACTGGAGTGTTGTCAGCTCCTTCCCAGCTCCCAGCACAGCACTGTGAGGGCTGCAGAGGGGAAAATTAACTCCCTCTCAGGCAGACCCAATGTATTCTGTTTAGCCAAAACCCCATCAAGATCCCCAGGATGAGATAATGAGATAAGCACCAAGCCTCTCCCAAGGTTTGTCAAGACTTTTGTCTGGAAAGCAGTCCTGCCCTGGATTTGAAGCTTTGTTTGAGATCACAATGCCTCAAAACAAAAACATTTCAGATTCAGAAAGGATTTGGGGCTGAAATTTGGCTTTGTCAGAAGAATTCTGAGCAGGTTCCCTCAGGACACAGACAGTGCTCCCTCATTTCTCCTTTCTTCCTGATTCACTTTCATTGCTCCACACCCTTTAATTCTTCAATTTTTTCTGCTCTGGGGACAGCAGGGAAAGAACATCTCAGGGCTGATTCTTTCCCTCTCTTCTTTTACACTGTGCAACCAAACCAACAGCAGCTTCAGGACCTTGTAAGACTGAAATAGTAATTAACAAGACTGATAAACTCTAATTAACAAAGAACTAAACACCAGGCTAAGAGGCAGGAGGGATGGATGTTTAACATTACCTTTTTCTCGCCTGAAGACAAACAGATTGATTTTTAGGATTCACCCTCTCAGTATTTCAAACAGAGACTTCATTAGTATGAGACATTGATCTAACAGCCCAAGATGTCTCTATTGTTTGAATTCTGCTGGCTGAGCCACCTGGGTGTAACAGCTTATTTTCAAAGCTCTGTACTCAGAGGGAAGTCAATATATTGCTTTGCTTCTATAATTTCATATGAGCTTGTGCACTGAAGACAAAAAAAAAAAAAAAGCCTAAAATACTCACAGTGGGCTGCAAAGGATTAACCCCTTCCAAATTCAGGGCAGGAGGGATAGAACTTTAAGGATCTTTAAGGCTCCTTCAAACCCAAACCATTCTCTATCTCAGGTGTTCCCATGAAGAACACTGACATTTTCTGACTAACTATATTTTAAAAAAACCAAAAAACTGTTTTAACTAAAGAATTTGCTGCAAACTCAGCTGATTTCCTGCACACACTCACATCCAATCCTTTTGGAATTTTAATAGGCATCCTATAGTTGGTTTTTATAAGGATTATCTGACTAAGAAGGCATATTTCAGAAAGAAACTGCTAAATCTGGTTTGGATTGTAATACCTGGCCTGACTGATGTCCTGCTGTGATTATTCAGCAAGTCCTACGCCATGAAATAGATAGAACAATATATAATAACAATTTTTGTTCTGTCTGAAATAAAGCTCCCCTCCAATCCCCCTGATATAATCCAATTTGTTTCCCTTGCAGCTTTTGTTTTCTGCCCAAACATCCAAATTAATCATCTTCCTTCAAACTTAAAAAACATTATGAAAATCACCCAAAAAGCGGAACCCAAGAAATTTTCCTGCTGGCATTTCATTCTCAAGATAAATTTAGCAAGTCACAATGTGAAAACCAAATCTACTCTGCTGAGCTTTGTGAAATGGGCTGCACGAAATATGCAGCAACAAACTAGAATCACTGCAAATATTTATACATGTATTTTTCAGGAAAATGCAGTGTAGCTCCCAATTTCACCCACATTCATTAAACTTTTTCAACTGATGACAACTGGAGAACAAATTAAACTAAAACATGGCTTAAACTGAAATCAGTCAGTACCCTGTCCAAAAGAACTCTCTAGTTAAGAATATTGTGGAAAGTTTTTATTAATTCAAGAAGAAATTTCAGTCTTTGATTAACACAGACTTTTGTTTTCCCACTGCAGCAGGCTACAACAGAATAAATTTATGAACTTAATCTCTTTACTTCCCAACAACAGCAATATGAAACAGGAAAAGGCATCAGAAACTTTAAGTTTTATGCATGTTCGTTTCAACCACTCAAGATTGAAAGGGAAATTAATTATGGGGCTTTTTCCTTCTGGTTATTTTTTTGTTTGGGGATTTTTTTTTAGCAGCCCAAGCAGTGTAATCATTGCTGTGTCTTTTCTGGAGAGCAGGGTATGTTTGCCTCAAAGGGTGGTGAAAGATAAGCAGCATCTAAACCTCCATGCTAAGCAGTAGCCTGCCAGAAGTATCCAGGACATTAATATTCATCCATTAAATATGGATGGAAGGGGGATCAAAATGAATCTCTTACCTGTGGGTCAGGTTTGAGGCACTTGGCAGCACAATTTGGGAAACACACACTGCTGCTGCTTGGTGGAGACACAGAGACCTTCTGTCTCTGCCAGAGCCCATCTGGCATCTCCCACAAGCCCTGAATTCACTTACCCAACACAAACAAGTGAATAAGCCCTGTGTGTTTAATGCTCCACAGAATTTCATCTTAAAGGGAGCTGGGGAAAAAAAATAAATAGGAAGGAAGGAATCAGTCTGACTATTTGTACAACAGACTACACAGTGTTCCTCTTGGCCAGGGCTAATTCCATGCACTGATATCATTATTTGCTTGCTTTGCTGATTGGCATTGGAAGAGAGACATTATCTCATACAAATTGAAAACAAGTAAATGAATATGGGTATTTTATCACCATAAAATAGAATAAATTTGAGTGGTTTATTCAGATGAACACTATTACTCTGTCAGTCCCACCTCAGTTAATAACTACTGTTATTTGGGAAAAAATAGACACACAACTTGGTCAACAAGCCAGGATTCCTTTAAAAGAAAAAAAAGAAAAGCTAGATTTTTATATTTTTCCTCCCTTTGCTTTGAGTGGTAAGCAAATGGGCTGTGAATTCAGCTGCAGAAATAAACCTTGCTAATGTATGAGGTCGCCTAATTTGAGGATGCATTTAGTCAGAGGTGTCTGACAGCCAGATCAGTGGATTGATGCCCTTCTCACTCAATATTTAGGAGTGTTGAGACAGAATGTGTCATTAAAGGCCCATTCCTAAATGCCATGACAGCTGCATCACAAGACTAAGGAACAAATTTATTTATTTATTAAAATCCTCAGCTGCTCACACCAGATTGCCCTGTAAGAATCTTCATTTTGTTCAAGGAATAAAAATTTCAGTCTTGGGATGCTCAAAACCAGCTTTTTTAAGAGGCTGTGCTCCTTTACAAGAATAAATCATCTTCCAGGATCACAGATAAACACTCTACTAGCCCTCCTGTGAGCCCTCTGGCACCTCTCAGCATCACTCAGAGGCATGGGATTTACAGACATAATAATCACTTATTTGGCTTTAAAGTTTGATTTTTTTTACTCCACTGGCATGAGATTGTTCCAGGCAGTTGTGCACAAGATGCTTCTTAAAACATAAGTACAGTGATCCTATCTCAGCTGTTCCTGTTAGTCAACCACCATAAAGAACTGGGTAAAGTCAAGTTATTATGCTCATAAAAGTACCAAGAGAAATTAAAGTAGAAGATCTGGTTAGGTAGGAAAAAGTTGGGGATTTTAACAGAACAGAAAATAAGAAATACAAGAAGTATATATTGAACTGCATAAATAATTAGTTTGGCTCAGGTTAGCAAAATCTTTATCCCAGACCATGCAAAAGGCAGCTTAGCTGAGGCACTTGGCAAGTCTGAGACAGTTTCATGGGTAAAATAACTCATTCCTCCTGTATTATTACTGATCTGTACTTGTAGCTCATTTCTTTGTACCATCACAAAATTTCCCCTTGCCTTATTCACATATCACCATCATTAAGTGATTACACTTAAAACTTCAGAGAAAGAACATTCAGCACCAAAGCCAGAGCTCTTCTATGATATTTATTTGTTATTTGCTATGCAACATCAACTATAATTTGAGTCATGATCAGTCTTCTTTAACGAGGAGGCAATTTACTGACAGCAAATGAGCTGGGACTAACAAGTTTGTAAGTGCATATGTCCAAGTCATCAATACTGTTTCCTATCAGTAGAGAAATCAAAAAAAAAAGGAGGGGAAAAAACCCCACCAAAATTAATTATTGGACTGTTGTTAATCTCAGTTCAGAACTGGGTACATGATAGAAGTCAGAATCCAAAGTGTTGGCCACAGCATGGCATTGACACACTCCTGGCCCTGCTTTGGGTTCACTGTTTATCACAGGCCAGTGTGAATATAATGAGCCCCAGCCCTCCTACACCCCCCAGGAGAGGCCAGAGACCCTCAGCAGGGTCAGATTTTCCTGTTCTGCATTGGGCCACACAACTCTTACCACTTGGTTTCTAAAGTTTTTTGTCCTTTTCTCTTAATTTACAACTTTCAAAAAAGAAAGCTTTAAGGAGTGAAGCTCTAAATCTCATATTTCATGGGAAGCTGGCCAAGTTTATGCTTCAAATCTCCTTAGACATCCCAGGCTGTATGTTATTTTACTTGTTTCCACAACTCTGGCCCATTTTCTGTTTCTTGAGTCCATCCTTTCCTGGAATTTCTGATCCAGCTGTAGGGGGTTTAAGGAAAATCTCCATGGATTGGAGCTCTGGAGAGTGAATGGGCAAGGCTGGTGAGCCCCAGGTGCTGGGCAGGGTCTCTGGAGGGTTCCTACACCAAGGGAGGCAGGTTGGAGAACTAAATATGTGATTGTGGTCATGTCTGACAGCAGCACAGCACAACACAGTTCATCAGCTCTCCCTCCATGCCCGGGTGGGTGCCGTGGGTGAGTTCACAGGGGACAAGGATGTCACAGCCCCTCTCCTGCTGCTCCAGGCTGTTCATTCATTTCCCACAACAAAAGCTCTTAGCTGGGAGAATCAGAGCCTTTGGGACACCTGGACCTGGGGCCAGGCCACCACAAGTTGCATGAAGGTTCAAGTGCCGTTTTCTGGCTCTGTCACTTGCATGTCACACCCCCTCAGACTTTTTCCTGTGTTTTTTCCTAATGCACAGTTTGCCTGTGTTGTCTATAAATCTGAAGCCCTTTGGGGCAGATATTTTTCAGATTGCCTGTTTGCACTGGCAGAGGCCTCAGCTGGATTCTCCAGAGCTTAAACTCATAATTCTGCCTTTTTCTGCCTCAAGCACTGGTTTTTTCTTTAAGTCAGTGAGCATTTTCAGAACATGAATCTGGAAATCTACATATTGCTTTATTACAAAAATGTTCATGCTTTTAATTCTTCCTTCTCTCTGTATAATGAAATTACAAAGCAGGAATCTTTGATAATAAAATTTGATGTAGATATGCCTGGAAAATGAAATCAGAAGGCAGCAGTGATGGGAAAAGCCACCATCCATCACTGCAGGCAGACTGTTCCCCTTGACAGCAGTCAGACACAGAGGTAGGAAATTCAGTAATTTGATAACAGCTGCAGTAGAAAACGGGGAATAAACATTCTGATGCCAGTCACTACATATTTAGCATCAGATCTGCACATCAGGCTCATGAGCCATGGGTACAGCAGGAACTGCATCGAAGTCATTGAGCTGCAACTGCTTATTCAGGGCTGAATTGTTCTTGTTCTCAGTTCCCCTGCCTGAAGACAGTAAAACCCAGTGCTTTTCTGTCACCTGCTTCCTTCCATGCACCCCCAAAAATAATCCAGGGGGAGAGGCACAACCAGGTGGAGTTTCCCTCATCTCACTCCTGGTGAACTGACTTCTCAAGGGTCAGCTTTTCTCCACTGACTGTAGAGATGCCTTACATTAAAAACTTGATTTTAGAATTGGTGTTTCACACAGAAAAGCTTCCTCCAAACTTTATTTGAGTCTTAAATGGATAAAATACTTTTATGCAATTGACACTACAGTACTTAAACAAACACAACCATTCACCTCAGCATTTATAAAGCATGAGAGTTGAGATGTCCTCCTCTCCCCTGCTCCACGAGGAGCATCTGAAACAACTGTTTCTCCAACAGAAATCTTGGCTCTGAACAGAAACTCAGGCTTTTTATAAATTTATACCCATTAACTCTTGCACAAGATTCCCTGCACATCTTTTTTTAGAGACTGGGAGATGTGCAATATAGCAAATTGCTCTAAATGCCCAAATTTCTTTAGTTGTCTTCAAACACAAAACCAAAACCTCACAGCCTTCTCCCATTCATGGAAGAGAAGGAAAAGATTGTAAATTTCAGCCCCAAGTTCAGGACTTATAAAAACCAAAGAAATAAATCAAGGTTTAGACAGACAACAAGATTCTTGTTAGAGTTTCCAGTTCTGTTTGCAAGTTGTTTGTTTCAAAAACAAAGGATAAAGACTGATATTTTTATAACAAGCCAAAGCAAACTCTGGCATAAAATACAATAAAATTAAACACAAACTATTTTAAGGCAAACCCAAATTCTAATGTTTTAATTCTAATTTACCCTAGAGAAAATGGCAAAGACAACCAAAAGACAGCCTCAGAAAAACCTCCAAGGGCCTTAATGAATGATCCTGTCAACAAGAAGCATTCAAAAATCTAAGTATCAAACCAAAAAATATTTTGCTGCCATTTCCTGTGAATTCAGGCAGCTGAAAATCATTTTATTGAAAGACAAAATACTCATAAAACATATCACACATCTTCAGACAAAAAAAGTCAGTCAGAAGTTATGACTACCCATTTTTTTCTCTCCAAGGATCTCTGCAACTCTTATTTCCAGACTTCTTTCTTTCAGTGAAAGAGAGAAAAATATGTCGGGAAAGCACTGGGTTTTCTGGAAGAGAAAAATAGATTTTATTGTCAGTAAGAACACACCACTAAGGTCATAGGTAATCTCTTGAGAGAGCACTCCTGAAGCTTTAAGCCAACAAATGTGAAAGACAAAATATTCTTGTGGAAAAAAGGTATCCTGGACTGGGTCCTTCTGGTGCATTAAGGGCCATCAGTCACTGCTTTCTAATATAGGCAGCATCAATACATTGGAGAATCTTTTGTCTTTGTCACAGGCAGATCTGAACCTCTAAATCTAGGAATGAAAATAGCACTTCCTGTCATGGTGTTGCAACAATTTAATATTTAACCACCCCTCATGACAAAGTAGATTTCAATCAAAAAATGAAAGCTGTATTAAAAAGATATTATTCCTCACTAAAAGGAAAAAAAAAAAGCACACAATCTTTTATTTGATTCTGATTCTTCTTTTAGTGTATGTTAATAAATCTATCTTTACACCCTCCAAGTTTGAGCCTGCTTGCTTTTCTCCAAATCCTATCTCACAGTAGGAAAAGAAATAGTGTATGTGGAACCACTACAACTTATATAAATAAATATGGAACTGGGAAACTCAGTGGTGTAAACTGAGCTCTTTAAAAAAAACACAACAATAAAAAATCAATGGACACCAACTCAGCCACTCCATCAATAAATCTTACAGACCTGATTTCAGCAGAAGCCAAGTAAAAGAAACCAACTAGGAATATATTACAGGAAATTTTGCTTGACAGAGGGAGAGAATTTGCATTTTACGGCTGTTTATGTATATTTGTGATACATTTAATATGCTTTGACCTTCAGAAGTAATAAAATTTGAGTTTTCATCCCATCAGAAACTATTTGGCATGCTGCACATTGCTGAGGTAGGTCATCACTCCAAACTGGGAAGCAATAAACTTGTTGGACTTATTTCCCTGAAGCACCCTGACTCCTGGCTGACACTTGGAGCAGCCCTAACTAATTATAATTGCTCCATAAAAACAAGACTTAGGCAAGGGCAACTTTTTAACAAAGTATTCCCTTAATAGCTTGGCAGAAATATATCATTTTCTCTTAACTGCTTGGAGATATCTTTAGGTGAAATCAGGTGAGTTACCTCTAGTTTCTCTACTATGAAGTTTGCAATAGCAAGGAACAATATTTCTGCTCACCTTTACTAATAAAAATACAGAGCAAAATTGCCATTGCTATAAATCCATGAGCAGCAATAAGACTAGGCTGGCAAGTGAAAAAAATAACATTGCAAGCAGTGTTTCATGATAAAATAATTTTATTTTTTTCAAATTGCATTTGTAACTTCTTGGCCTGGAGTGGTACTGTTAAATTGCATGTGATTTAAACCCCAGTCCTCTGGAATTTGTTGGATATTTGTCACCAGGCCACATAGTTTTTCCACAGTGCCTTTCCAACACAGAGCAGGGACAGCAGATAAGTTGATCACACTCGTCAGAACAAGGCACAATTGGTGATTGAGCACAGCAAACTGTTTGAAGGCACAAATTATCTCCTAAATTTGCTTTATTTATAAGGATTCCCTAGATAAGGAAGCTGTTTCTACCCTTCCTCCATAAGATGCTGGGTGCAGCACCTAAGAAGAGAAAAGTGCTGAGCCTGGGAACCATCTGGCTGGATCAACAATGTAAAAAGACATTGATAAATTAGTCAGGGATAGACTAACCAACTGTTTTGCTGGAATTTCCCCAAGAAAATATGTAACTATCTCAGTTTGCTCATCTCATTAGGCTCCCCAAGCCCCACAGTGGGAGCTGAAATATCTCCCTGATAACTCAGCACCAAAGTGTGGCAATTATGCTTCCCACCCAGTTATTTGGTGATTTACGTCTATTTGTACAAAACCACAGCAAAAAACTGAGACACAAGTTGTGGTTCGTGTTGTTTCAGAAGACAACTAGTTGAGTCTTTAGTTTGTAGCACTTTTGCCATAGTTCAATTACTTTTAAGCTCAAAATCCTTTGAATAGCTTCTCTTTAAAAGAATGGACAGTATTTCTTACAGGAACTGTTTTTCTCCCCCCACGAGCCTTGTCACATCTTTGCCAGCTCTAATTTAATCAAGGAGATAGCAGAGAAATTAACCTCTCCATAAAGGCAGAAATATCTCTCTTTTTACCCCACTGGAATTTATCTTCAGTTTCTAACAACACACTTCCATTTTTTAAGCTGTAACCAGACGTGCTATAACCTGTCAACTTCACTCAACAAACAGTTAATGCCTTATACAACAATCCTGTTCTTGTTTTGAACAAGACAATTCATCAACAGATAAATTTCGCACACCAACACATCACGTTAAAATTCTTTCAAGGTCATAGGGCAAGGAATAAATTACAAGATCCTCAAAAAAGCACCTGAAGGGCTCAGCAGGCCCAATTGTGGCTGCTGGTATTTTCCTTGTTCCCCCATAACTTCATTGAGTAACTCAGAAGAAGATCTCTTTTTTCCCCCACTTCACAAAGATGATATTCTTTTAAGTGTATAAAAAGTGAAGGCAAGAACACTGAGCAATAGAGGTCACTCTGTGGTCACAGGGGTTCCACCCTGACAGCATTAAACTTTGCACCAGCTCCCTGTTTGCTCATTCAGTTCTTAAAAAGAGTCAGTTTTCTCTCACAAGCCATCACCACTGTGTGTGGGGCAAGGCCCAAAGGCAGAAGTGAGGTCTGAGGGGGAAAAAAGCAGAAGGGGTAAGAGGAAAACCAGGAATCCTGGTGTCAGCAGAGTTAATTTTGAGTGGCACTGCTGGCTCAATACATCCAAGGTCTGAGGATAGGCAGCTACAGCCTGATGCTCTGCTGTGTTTATTTGACAGTGATTTTTAGGGCTTGGCTTAAAAGGCAGATCCTCAGACACTTCAGGCTGTGGGAAATTCCCAAAAACTGCAGCTGGCATTGAGCTGAGCTCTAAATGCTTCCAGCAAGGGACAGCCTCTGGAGCTGTGCAGTCACAGCCAGAGCAGAGCTCTTGCTAACCCAGAGGCTCTGGAGGACACCACTCCCTCTGAGAAGGCATCCTGTCATCTCTGGAGCATTTGCCCAGACTCCAAATTTTTTTATTTTTCCAGACATTTTGTAAGGAAGACCTCATAAACAGGGTAGAGGAAATTAAAGGCATGCAGATTTATCAGAGGTCAGCCTCCATGCAATTAACATTTTGTTTTAATGCTGTCATTTGAGGAAACAGGAACTGGATACTGGACAACATAAAAGTCAGCAAAGGAATTCATGATGTTAAGGATAACTAAGGGCTTTTTTCACAAAGAGGATGGGAGAAACATTCTCTCAGCTGGAAGAGATAGAGAGGAAAAGTTCTGTCATTTTGGGGGTGTTTTTACCAGAACCTGATTCATTTGAAATAGACTTCTTGATTTACAGGAGACAGAGAAACAAGTAACACCACACCTGCTACTCCTTCTGTATGGGGTTATTTTTCACCACCCACAGATTTCATTCACCTACTTAAATAACTACATACCCTGGAATTAATAACAAAATAAACCTCACTATTCTTACAATAGATATTCTAACCAGCTGAATAAGGTGTTTATTAAATAACTGAGATTAGGAATCTTCAGTCCATCAGCATTTCATTTCCTTCTCTAACCAGTGTGTTTTTCTACAGAAAAATAAATGTAGCTTTTTGCTTTGGGAACTTTGAATATTATTATCGTTGCAAAGTAATTTTCCTGCCTATTACTGGACCATGTCCCTAGACCTTGAAAATTTGTAGATGTAGGAGCACAGTCAATGTGCATAAATATATACATATTGCTTGCACTGATTTCTGTTATAAAATTAACTTCTTTGACAATCATGTGTCATAGATTCTATGGAATAGATTGGGAAACTCTCACAAGGTTCATGTGTAATCTCACTGGAAATCCTGTGTCATTTAATAGAGACTAAACACCCTCAGCTGCTCCTCATAAGAAGTGTTTTCTAGACCCTTCCCCAGCCTCATCACCCTTCTCTGGACAGCTCCAGCTTTCAGATGAGTCTTTGAAAAACATCCTCCTAAAACTAGCCATCTCCCTTTTAAAAAATAGCAAATATCTGTATTTAAAAAAATAAGAAATAAAAAATAAAACAACCCCTAAATCACCAATTGTACAAACTGTGCATTTCTGGTTAGTCAGAGTGCACAGCCTGAATTTCACGCTCCTTTCTGTCAAATTTATGCCCACTGACAAAGCTCCAGGCATGGCACAAAACCTTCCTGTTCCAAAGCTAATCCATAAACATTCCTTTAAACAAAAGCTCAACCTTCCAAGCAAGTTTTCTCTGATCAGGGCTTTGTGTCAGGCACTCACAGCATTTCTGATCCTCCATCACTGATTGAAAAGCCAGGTTTTATCATATCATCAAGCCACAGCTCAGCCTGCTGCTAAGCCTTCCCACCATGCAGCTGTCTGAAGTCTGGCTGATGATGAAAACATGGTTTGAGTTCCAATTTTTACCTCTTTGATCCCCGTTTTGTCCAGAAATCAATTTTCAGCACTAAAATGCTTGCATCCCAGATGTGAGCTGCCTAAATAAGGCAGTGGATAAATCTGTAACCATTTTCAGATCTTTTGTTTTTTTCCCCTCATGACTAGGCACATGAAATTTTAAAATAGGAAAGCAATAGGGATTGTTTTGTTCCAGGAGTTGCTTATACATTTGAATTTCCCAGAGGTCTGATGGATTATAGCAGGTGCCTAGAGGAGGTTGAATAGTTTTATTCCCATAATCCACACTCATTCTTTTGTCCAAATTTGTGTTGGCATTGCTCCCCTGGTACATTATCCGGCCTCTACATTAATATTGCAAAGAAATTATTTCTCCAAAGTCCAAACTTCTTGTTGTTGCAATTTTTGCTTTATTTTACTTAAAGGAGAAGGTATAAACTGTTAGTTTGTCAGGATTACTTCATGAACCTCTGGTACGGGATGCCCAGAGAGGTGGAGGATGCCCTGGAAGTGTCCCAGGTCAGGTCAGACAGGACCCTGAGGAGCCTGGTCTAGCTGAAGATGCTCATTGCAGGAGGGCTGGATGAGGTGACCTTCAAAAGACCCTTTTAGACAAAGGGTTTTTTTGATTTTATGATTTTTTATGATTTTGTGATTCTAACTCACTGAGCTGGAGACGCCCTTGGCACCTCTGGTCATCTCACGCCTGTGGTCTCCCAGTTTGGAATGCTCTCACCCTTTCATAAATTGTGTTAAAATTTATTCTCCTGAGCCCAGGCATGACTGCAGATCCCAGGAGGCACTCCCTGTGCTCCATTTTCCATCAATCCATGCACAACTTCTTCTATTTCAGATATAAATTGTGCATTCAGTCTTTGTCCACACTGACAAAGGCATCCCAGTGGCAACCACGGCTTCCTTGGGTGCCCAAGCCAAGGCAATCAAATCAGAGGAGCACATTTCATCAGCAAAACCCAACAGCAGGCACAGCTAATTAATCACTACAAACACATTTTCTCTTTGTCTGGCTGCTGAATTCCCTCATACAACCTCAATGCCCATGCACAACCCTTCCAAGACTGGTGACCTTCCAGCTCTTGTGACACATGAGGTGCCCTTTCTTCAGCAGGAACTCTCCCCTGCTCCAAGAATGGCATTGAAAAATTGATAAATGGATTTTCACTGGGCAGGGAATGAATAATGAGGGTTCACAGGGGAAAAAAAATTAAAGCACAGCCCCAAAAGCACCTCACAGAAGCTACAGATCCCCTTGCTTCCTGGAGAAGCCATTGAACTGCAAAACTGTACAAACTGTACAAACTTTTCTACACCTGTAAGTGATTTACCAAGGATACATTGCTGATATTGTCTTATCAGCAACTCTGCATATCTCTGCATAGGGGTGCCTTAATTAATTCTGGAAACTAATCTGTAGTATAAACCCCACTCATTTTAAATACACAGGTGAGCCCTCTGCACCCAGGCTGTAATTTGGCTTTAAGTCAGTTAGGAGTGGGTATTTGAAATCTTGAAGGTCACATTGACACTGCCTGCTGGACTTTCCTCAGCAAGAGGAGGACAAAAGAAGGAGAAAAGCACTGTGAACAAAACCATGCTGCAGTGGCCACTGGAGATCAGAAACACAGATGTTTGGGGGATTCCCTTCTCTTTTGCAGGTGTTTCTGGGTCACAGTCCTGAATTACAGCTCTTTCTTTGCTCTCAGGTGAGAGCAGCATCTCAGAACATCCCCAAGGAGAAACTGGACCACTCTGTCCTCTTGCTGCCTCCTGAAAATAGAGAAGGATGTGCTGAAGCACATAATTTAAAGCCTTTCACATTAGTTTGTTATTCAGGAGCTGGGCTGTGCAATGCAGGGTCTCTCACCAGAGAGGCTGCATTGGAAGAGAACCTTTGGAAAAATCCCTCTGCCAACTAAATACCTGTACAGACAAAGGGAGCTTGGAGTCATTGGAGGGAAATGGTACAGAAATGCCATGGAGATTGGAGCAATATGTTTCTATTTGCACGTGTGTACTTTATTTTTTGAAACAAGAATCCACAGGGCAGAACAAATGTATCCTGCACCGAAGCCAGCTCAAAAAACTGTCAGCAATTAGTTTTCTTCAATAGACATTATGCTCTTTTCTGTGACAATAAAGCCCTGTGACTATTCTGCCTCCCAGCAGATTGCAGTGCAGCTCATCTGTAAATTCCCCAAAGCACCAGGACGTATGGCTGTGCATGGTATTGCAATTAGGATGTGGAATGCTCTGCATGCCTGACTCTACCTTCAGCCATCTGGAGCCCCTCCTTTATTAAATTATTTCCAGTGTTTATACAGTCTCCTGCTAATTAATTGAAGAGATAAAGTAGATTTGTCCCATGTTCAGCAAACTGTCGTTCTTCAATTTAGTGGCAACTTGAAAGACTACAAAGTAATAATTATATCAAGTATATTGATATAAAAATGCAAGGCTATTAACTTAAACACCAAAAACACACCACCCACTGAACAAGAGCTTAAATTTCTGATTGCTGTGTTTGCTGTAGAAAATGGAGGTGATACAGATTTGTCCACATGAGGAAGGAGTTCTAATGCAGAAAATCTGGGCACTAAGCAAGGTCAAGAGAAAACTGCCACCCCATCATCCCTTATCACACGTGATCTGTAGATACAAGAGGACCCAGAACCCTGAAGGAGACCTGAACCTGCTGCTCCCATTTCCAGAAGCACAATGAGATCACAAAGCTGCAGAGGCCTTGAAACCCATCTAATACCTGTGGATTTAATGCTGCAATTACCAGTACCCCAAATAAAGCATGGGGATATTCCATATTTGGGGCTGCTGTTTGCCCTAAAGGTCTGCAGGATTGTGGTTGGAGTAGTTGATAAACCAGAAGCAGGTGTAGGGGTTTTTAGGGTGGTTTGTAATTGTTGCATGATTTTTTTTTCTTTAGTTCTTTTTAACAGAAGCTTGAATTGCATTTAATCAGAGAAAGGGTGATGCACATAATTACACCACAGCATGGATGTGCCATTATGGGCTATTTTTTTTTCTTTTTAATTTCAGTCAGTGATTTGAAGCATTGATAACCTTCCTAATTTTTCCTAACTAACATAAGCACAGATGCTAATCTTACTTACATAAGCAGCTCCTCTCACTGCTGTTTTCCAGGGACTAAACCAAGTTCAGCAAATTCACCAGACTGCAGGGGAATTGAGGAATCTGTGCATGAACATTTGATCATTTCAAACTGCACTCCAGCTTCTACCACCAAACCCTGCCTGAAGCAGTGTCCAAACTGGACTGTTTGTTTCTTATTTGGGCAGTTGGCACTCTCATAGAGGGTGTTATTCCTCTGAAAAATTTAGTTTCAAACCTCCAGAAATGTGTTTACCAATAACTATCCAATCCTAAAGTACAATTAATTGTGGACAATTAATTATCAATCAGTTGCCATAAAACCTAGTCAAGTTGCAGTCAAGTTGCCTTCACAGAAGTGTATCATTACACACTCTCTAAAGAATTTAGGTCATGTATTCTGCCATTAAATTTTAATTTCCTCTTAATGAAACTAAATTTGCTCATTACAGCAAACATCCCAAGACAAGTCCCTTATTGAATTCTTTTCATATTGATACAGCTTGAGGAAAAACAGAATTTTATTGGGAAATACCTCATGTTCTTCACTGGTAAGCCACAAGAATTGAGATAACATTACTAAAAAGATCTCAAAAGCATTTAATAGAAAGTCTTTTAATAGTGGATAGGTGTGAGAATTAAAAGAATCAACTAACTGCACAATTTACCTTGCAGTGCCTCCTGTGGGGAGGAAGAACATCTGTAAGTAAAAATAATTAGATCTGTTTTTCAATATAAGAGAACACAGTGAAATGTTTGGATACTCTTCTATGTTTGGATAATTCCAGGCTTAATTCCCCCTAAAACCACAAGCACATTGCCTTGCAAAGGCAGAAGAGTCATTTGGGTAGGAAAAAGGATGTTTGCAGGCTATGGTTTGTTTTTCCAGATTAAATTAAATGAAGAAAATTCTCAAACCCTTTGTGGGGCTGCCTGAAAAAGATACTTCTTATCTAACATATTTCTGCCCTCAAACCTAGTGCATAATTTGGACTTGCTCATGG
>JBBMKD010000217.1:30479407-30505703 GCA_037834095.1 Argya squamiceps | reverse complement strand
TACCTTGCAGTGCCTCCTGTGGGGAGGAAGAACATCTGTAAGTAAAAATAATTAGATCTGTTTTTCAATATAAGAGACCACAGTGAAATGTTTGGATACTCTCCTATGTTTGGATAATTCCTGGCTTAATTCCCCCTAAAACCACAAGCACACTGCCTTGCAAAGGCAGAAGAGCCATTTGGGTAGGAAAAAGGATGTTTGCAGGCTATGGTTTGTTTTTCCAGATTGAATTAAATGAAGAAAATTCTCAAACCCTTTGTGAGGCTGCCTGAAAAAGATACTTCTTATCTAACATATTTCTGCCCTCAAACCTAGTGCATAATTTGGACTTGCTCATGGGGTTTTATGGGCCTTTTTGAGGAAATGCACTAAGACATAAATACTAGCAAGGCTAGTTTTATTTCAATTTAACACTATGAAATCTGCCTAAATACACACAGGTGATTGGAAAAAATAAATACATGGATCACTCTTCTGACTTTTGTACAAAACCAGAACAACCAAAAGAACACCCCTGAAAGCCACAATCTTGTGGAAGGCTGAATCAGAGGCAACATTTCCAAGAATTCCAGAAGAACAGGATTAAATTGTGGGAATTCTGATAAATTACCTTTATCTTTTACTTCCTACAGATATAATCACACAACATTACAGTCACAGACACTTAAACAGGGTGATTACAGCACAGTTACTCTTCACCATCAATTTGTAAGTAGTTTAGGCTCCAGAAATCACAACTGTAATTTTGTTTGGCGTTGGTTGGGGTATTTTTAGGCCAAACTAAGGAAAGGTGAGCAGAGATGGAAGCAATTCTTCAGAAATAGAAAAAAAAATTAGTTCAAAAGTGCCATAAGTATTGTTGTTGTAGCTATACCAGACCAGACAGATTTGTCTTGCAGTGCTCCATGGTGCAGAGGAGCTGCCAGTTTATGTCAAATCTGCCACTGCAGAGCACAGAATCCTTCCCAGTTCCCTCAGAGCCACCCCATTTCCACCAAAAACATGGAATATATCATTGAGCCACAGCCAAAGTACATCCCAACAACACTGTTTACACTATATTAGACTGATTTCATCAGCATTAGACATCCTTTTCCTCTTCAATATATATTTTTTAAATCCTTAATCATATTTACTCATTGTGGCAAAATGTCAGACCCCATTCACTCATTTCCAAGCTTGTTTCAGCCACCCTCTACACCCCCAGTGCAGCATCCCAGGAGCCACAGCAGCACTGAGCTCACTTTGATCTCTTCTTCTTCCAGGGCTGAACCAGCTGCCCTTGTGAGCCCCTGGAACCACATGGGGCTGCAGAGATTGATATTGATCCTACTGCTCTGTGGTGCAGCAACCACACAGAAAACACAGCAAAAAAACAGCCAACAGCTTCTCAAAAGCTCCAGCAAAAGGGCAAACCAGGTGTATCAGGTTCCTCCTTTCACCCACTACCATGAGGTGTTGTACAATTATCTTAGTTCTGTGCACAACCTGAAAATAACATCTGAATTTTCTCTTGGCTTGCTGATGCTGGGCACTATGGGAAGCTGCACTGGGATGAGCAATATGCTTCAAACCATGAGCACACCAAATTAAAAAGTGCAGCCTGATGATGAACAGCTCATAAAAAGACCAGTGTTTGTTACTCCCCCCCAAAAAAGGGGCAAGAATGAGATTTTTCTTATCAACCTCATGGCACCAAGCCAGAACTTTGTGACCTTTAAGGTCTCTTCCAACACAAACCATTCTGTGACTCTTTCACAGGGGAGGAATGGGCAGCAGTGGGAGGGAAGTGGGTTTCTAAGCTGGTTTTGTGACAGCAGTGGCTGCACAGCCCCAGTGCCACCCTTCTGATGCCGTGAACTGAAGGGTGACTGCACTTCACTGAGGCAGCAGCACCCCTTTTTCACTTCATGAAATTCTAATGTTTTTTCTCTATTTTGACCAATAAATAGGAGGACTATTGCTTAAAATAATTATTCACAAAGTTGTTGCTAACACACATCATTGCCTTCTAAAACAGCCACTTCCTAAAAAAAAAAGAAGAGGAAGAACAGCATCATTACTGGAAAAACAAGTTTCAAAAGAATTTCTGTGTTTGGCATGGCAGACACACTGTGCCTTTAATTTGGTTTTGACAACCACACAAACGAGTCTGTTAAAGAATGAAGCAGGCATAAAATGGATGGTGCTCTCTTGAATCAAAACTTCTAACAAAGGTGGTATTTAGGTTTCAATTTCTTCTGCCACACTATCAGCTGTGAGCCTCTCCAAGAGTCAACCACTGGGAATTGGAGTCATTGGAAACAATTTCACTGCAAGCCCAGAGAACCCTCACCAAGGTGCAAGAAAGGGCAGAGTCTGTTCTGAAGCAAACAGCACTTGGGTGAAATTATTCAGAGTTAAAAGGTTCATTATGGCTTTTGAAGCACTTCTGCTTCAAAAGTAATGGAAAAAAACAATAAAAAATCTGAAGTCTTCCAGTAGGCTCTGCCTTTTTATGCAGTGAATCAAAGTGGATCTCATTTCCTGCTTCTTGGAACAGAAAATTGCTTTTTGAGCTGGACTTTTTGGCATTAAACAGATTTATAATTTTTGTCTTGTTTAGAAATAATTTTTAGCAATTTTGTAGAAAAGCAGAAGAAAAATAATTAAAACTACTTTATGTGAGATAACCTGTGAAAATAATTTTTCTGTACAAAATTCATTAGAATAACACATTAAAAATAATAAAAAATTTTAAAAAACAAAAAAACCAAAACAAAACAAAAAAAAACACCTGTCAGCCTTGACATCCAGAAAGTTTGTTTGATTTTTTTTTACTTATTTCAGTTTGAAATCCAATCTTACAAGATCACTGTAACCCTGTAACACTGTGACCCCGTTCATACAATGTGAGTAAGAGACCTGAGGGCTTTCTCCAGAATTCATATTTATCAATTACCTAATTTCTTGTCATTATTAAAAAGAAAATTCTGGCAATTTTGTGTTTCAATTATTTGTTGATACATTTGGCACACAGACGTTTCCCTGTGTAAAACTATGACACTTTCAGACAGGGATACATTGAGTGTTCTCTTGGTTGGGCACAGTGCCTGGCAAAATCCAAGCATTAAAGACAAGTTTCCCAACTCATTTTGAATGCTTATATTTATCATTCAGATCCCTTTGCTTCCAATATTGGAATAAAATATCAAAGAAAGCAAGGGGCGAAGGTGTCCAAGAATCTCCAACAATAATTGTATCCTGTGCTGTCATAAATAAATAAATAACAGAAAACCAAATAAATGTTGTGGAAAAAAACATTCCTAAAAGCGTTTCATAACTCATATTGCATTTTGAACAAATGGATGATGATGGAAAGCACAGCTTGAATACTGATGGTTATATCTGAAGGAGTTATTTTTCTGAATAAATGTTTTTTTTGGCTATTTTAAGCAAGCAGTTCCACTTATGTTAGGCATTTTTGAGTGATTACCTTAAAAGACCATGTAACTTGTTCCAACTTTTGCCTTGATTGCATAAATCAGCAGTTATTTTAATTTAAGTGGAAAATATTCCGACTTGAGACACAAACAGAGCAAAAATTCTGTCTGCTGAACCACCTATGTAGCTTTGAAAGCTACATATTATTCAGGCTGTCATTTCTGTTTACTGCAGTGGGGAAAGTTGTCTCTAATCCCATTTCAGCCCTGCTGAAAGAGCAGCCTGGAGGCTGCACCCTGTGGAACCAGCCAGAGCAGCTCCACTGGTGATGGCACTCAGCCTGAGGATTGCTGGGGTTTAATTACTGACACACAAAGCTCCAGAGCTTCCCAGGGCCTCTCCCTCATCTGCAAACTCTGTTGTCAGGAACAGCAGCTCAAATAAAAATCTTTTTCCAGGATGAGGTGGCCACCAGCACACCTGAAAGCTGCAGGAGTGCTCTGAATAGTGCCCTGGGGAGGGGGTCAGGAAGGATTTGGGACCAGGAGGATGAAGGTTTGGGGGAGGAGGGTCCTTGCAGGGAGCTGAGGGCAGTGCTTGGTGTGGAGAAGCTGTGAGGGTACCTGAAAAAGATCATAAAACCATGGAATGGGTTAGAAGGGACCTTAAGGGACCATCTCCTGCCACAAGTTCAGCGGCTTTCTGCTGTCAGAAAGTGTTGTAATCATTCAATTTCTGCTTTATCCTTGTCTCATTAAAATGAATACTGAAAAGACTCATTGCCTGAACTCCTCTGGATCTTGGTCACTTTCTCTGTTGTTGCTACCCACTAAAGGTACAAATTCATTAAGACCTTTTCAAGCAATAAATAACAGAATGATCACAGAATGGTTTGGGCTGTAAGGAAACTTAAAGCCCATCTCATTCCACCCCCTGCCGTGGGCAGGGACACCTTCCACTGTCCCAGGGTGTTCCAAGCCCCATCCTGGCCTTAGACACTCCCAGGCATCCAGGGGCAGCCACAGCTTCTCTGGGCACCCTGTGCCAGGGCCTGCCCACCCTCACAGGGAATAATTCCTTCCTAATACCCAATCTAAATCTGCCCTCCTTCAGCCTGAACTTCTTCACCCTTTGTCCCACCACTCCATGACCTTGTCCCAGGCCCCTCTCCAGATCTCCTGGAGCCCCTTTAGGCACTGAGAGGATCTCTAAGTCTGCCTGGAGCCTTCTCCAGGTGAACAACCCCAGCCTCTGCTCACAGGAGAGGTGTCTCAGCCTTCTGAGCATCATTTTTCATCACTTTTCATCATTTTTCATCACTTTTCATCATTTTTCGTCATTTTTCATAATTTCTCCAGATGTTTCACAGGCCAGCAACAAGCTCCTTGCTCTTTCTCCACAGGCTTCTGAGGTTTTCCAATGAGGTATAGAATCAATCCTCTCTGCTTTGCAAATAATTTTTCTTTCTGCTGCCTATTTTTGTTTTCTAATCTACAAATGAAGCTTCCAGGCTGGTGCTGAAAAAGAAGCAGGACTGTGGAGAAAGGGCTGGTGCCAAGTCCAGAGCCTGCATTTGGCTCTTCCTCTGCCCAGGGCTTGAGGAACCTTTCCAGAGCTGTGATGTGGATATTCAAACATTAAATTCAACACCATGACCCAATACTCTCCAGTTTTTCCGTTTCAGTGCAGCAGGCTCCTCACCCCATCAGGGTGATTTAGGCTTTGTTGCTTTACTTTTTTTCCCAATCCCAGCTGGATTTGGCCACTTAGTCACCAAACCTGATATGGTATCTAGCAATATTAATTAGTCTGTCTAATAAGCCTAATAAAGAGCAAAGCTTTGTATTTCTCTATCCTATTTCCTAATTAATTCACTCTATGCACTTCACAAAGTGTTTTATAAGGAAACAGATACAGGCTGCCGAGTCTTCTTCCCCTGTAAAATCCAGGCTCTGCTGCTTGTATTGGAAATAATTTTAGCAGGCTGAAAAAAACAGAGTAAGTCATTGGACAGAAATAAGCATTCATATTGAGAGATTAAATATATTCAAGTTCAGCCATAGGATTATGAACACTTCATTTCCACCAGTGTCTCATTTTATAAGCATATAGGTAATTTTGCCATGGCATGTGACTGAATTGATTTCATTGTTGCATTATCTCAGAATTAAATTCCCAAGTAAGGAACAGTGAGCTCTGGATAAGGGGATTTCCTTTCCCTCTTTCCTGTCCCATCCACAATCCCTAACGAGTCCCTGCTTTGCTCTCAGCCACTATCATAAGTCAGAATTTTTAAAAGTGAGGAAAAATATTGAAGTTGTTTGGTTTTGACACCCCTTACGGAAGGGGTGACACTCCACTGACACTCCTTTGGGGATGGGTGGAACAATTTATTTCAGTTTTCCATCCTTTCATTTCACTTCCCTGAACTTTCGTATGACATTTTTCCTTAGCAGATATCAACCTTAATGTTGATCAAAGGTTAATATAAATGTGATCTAGTTTTGGGAATTTATCCCTTTTTGGGAGAGGGACTAAATATTTTAGGGTGTATTTTAGTGGTTTTGGGGTGTTTCTTTAGAGCTTTTTTTTCAAATAAGACATTTGATGTGCAGAGCAAAACAGAGGCAAGGGAATTCTCCCTTTATAAGCAAATGTCATGCAGCAAGTCTGTTTTTATTTGGCACAAATCATTTTTAAAAGATATATATTTATTGGTTGACTCCACACGTTTTGTCCAGGGTCCAGATTTTATCCCATTGCTTCAGTCAGTCTGCCTTAAATAAGCTTTCATAGAGTAAGGAAAGAGTTGGGCAAAAAGTTAATTTGAAGCAATTTTGATTTATGTGATTACACATTGCTGACAGGAAAGACAATGGCACAGAACTAATAAAATGGGGAAAGAAAAAAGCTGGAGAATGGGAGAGGAAACAAAGGTAAAAATGGGTTTAATGCACTAAGATCTATCATGCAGAGATGAAAAGCCAGACTGTGAAAAGCCAATTAGTGCACCAAATATGAAAAGCACCCGAATTAAACAGAGAGAACATCATCAAAGAGAGCTGAGATAGGGATGTTCCCAGCATGCAGACATAAAGACATTTCAGATGAGTATATAAGAAAATGTTTTCAAAAAGAAATGAAATGCAGTGGGAATTCAGTAAAAACAAGCCTGTAATGGGCAAATGATAAGCTGTGAAATAAAGTATAAAAACCAAATCTTTATAGTGTCTAACACTGACAAAACACTTTAAGGCTGAGATTATGAGGTTCTGTGCCATAAACTTCAAAACTTAGAAGGCACATTTGTTGCTTGATGCATGTTTTTATTTACTCTCTTGGAGTGTTAATGAGCAAAAAGATAGATTCTAGTATAATACCCATGTTACCAGAGCAAAAAATAAGGACCAACATTAGCATTGATGTTTTAAATGATTAAAAAATGTCTTGAAAATTGTATCGCCTATTAAACAACTTGGATGCTCCTTGTGCACACACTGAGAACTCATTTGATATAAAAACTAAATTTGTAAGTAATTTTTCTGCATTTGGACTGGAGATCTGATGGCTTTTATACAAAGGAGATCAAACAGAAATGTTTTTTCTAGTCCTTTTCCATTTGGATAAAGAAAACTACTTAGGCAGTACAGTAATAAATAAAAAGTTGCCTGAGTTTCTAGCACTAACTGACAAAAATGGGTTTAAAAGCCCAAGTACAATGAGAAAATATTTGGGCAAAGTATTTACACTGAGATATGAGAACCTGAAGTAAGGAATGTGGGTGCTTCTTGCAGACTAAATGAATCCTGTCTCTATATCCTTGAGTATTTTATATTTCTGGAGGCAGTCAGTACCTCAAGCTAATGTCAGGTCAACACCCAGGATTCTCACCGAGCTCGAGTTAATATTTTAGTTCAGTCACCACGCCAAGATGATTTGCAGTGCATGTGGAAATTGTGCTATGCCTGCTCTTCATATGAGGATTTTTTCTTTCAAATAATAAATTCCCTGCAGTCAGAGGTTAGCTTTGCAATCAGGACAGTAAATACTGAATTTCATGAAACCTGAGCACTGCCTTAATCTCTGGGATGGGTTTTTTTGAATGTTTCACCTTTATAAATGTGACTGCTTCCAGAGGTTTTGCTCAAGCTTCAAGGATAAGACTGACCTGTATCCGCAGCAGGGGCTTGGAATGAGATGACCTTTAGGGTCCTTTCCAACCCAAATCATTCTACAATTATGAATTTACTGTCTCACTGATCTACCCTCACTCTGACACACCAGGATCTGTTTTCCAGCCCTGGCTCAAAGATTACATCATGAAATACAACGAGAGAGCTGGCAGGCCTTGGGTTGTTGCTCTGCTCAACAAACCACAGGGTCATAATATGCTGGATATTTCACTTCCCAGTGAAAGCAGCTCCATGAAGATTCCCTAAAGAAGTTAATTCCAGCTTTGGAGCTGAAACGACACAGCTGCAGGTTGGTTAGTGGAGACCTCAATGAGTATTGCTGCAGGAATGAACCTCCTTCAGCTCAGCCTTGGAGAAAACACATCCAAAGTTGCAGATGAACCAACTTTGACTGGGTAAGAAATGCCAATATTGCTGCTTTACCATCTCTGAAACTTCAAATGTTTGATTTCACAGCTCTTCAAGTGTTATTTTAAAGCTGTTGACTGAAGTCTGTGTTTAAGGTCCCGCCAATGTCTTTCAGTTTATTTAGTGTGTAAAATTCAAAGCTTTCCTATTTTTCTGTGACTAGCTCTTTAACCCACTGGAGCCAAACAACCTAATCAAGCATATTCTAGAGGTCTTTGATAGTTTTCTGAAGAATTTACATATATATGTGTGAATCCATGTAAAAAAAAAAAAAAAAAAATATATATATATAAATAAATTTATGTATTTACAGAACCTCCCTGCCTACAAATGTTTTTGGGGTGAGAGAAATTCTCTCTCTTCCTGGAAGTCTGTTTTGCTGACTGAATTTTTCAGACAGCACATTTTTTTTCCTAAACTGAGTATTAAATTCACTCCATTTTACAGAGCAAATAAAGCCCCTACCAGATGGCCAGCCAAGGCTATTACAGGCTGTCATTACTTCCCACACCCACTTGTCCCTCCAGATTAGGAAATATGACTGAAGAGTTGCTTTTCCTCATGCTCTTTTCCTATTTCCATTGCCAGTGAACAGATGATGCCTCGCAGACATCCCCAGCTCTTCCCCAAGCACTCTGCTGCCATTCCAAGGGGTTGCTTTGCTTTCCTGTCTCAGAGAAGGAAAAAATGGAAGTTTTAAAGAGGTACACATGCTCCCTGCAAAATGGAGCGCAGCATTTCACCACACAAATAAAACCTGGTTGAGACAGAGCTCAAAGAAAAATCTGATTTATGTCCAAAAATAGGTGCTTTCCCCAGAGCCATCAGTAAAATATGCCCACACCCCCACACCCAACAGGCAGACTTGTAATCATTCACAAAACAGACACACAGGTTGTTGTAACCAGACTCAGGGATTTCTCACAACACAGGTGTTTATTTCTTCATTTCCAGCTCCTTCCTTCTCCCCCCTTGCCTTGCAGGACACTGAGGCACAGCAGCACTTCCAGCAGTGGAAGGAAGCTCTGAGGCTGGGTGGGGATGGATGTGACACTTCCAGCAGCAGAGGGAAGCTCTGACGTGCCTCTGTTTTTCTTCTATTTTTTCTTTCTTATTTTCCCCTCCACAACATCAGTTCTACAGCTAAAATTTACAGTCAGTGGAAAATGAAAAGGTTGGCATAATCAGACTAGATGGGGCTTCCACTTGCTGAGAGTGATTTTTTTTTCAGCATGAGGATTAAGTAGATGTATAAACACTTTCAGAATTAGCTTCCAAACACCAGATGGAAAAGTAATTGGAGTCAATGTAGAAATCTGTATTCCAAATCACTGATGTACCTTTAATTCAGGGTTACAACAGGTATCTTGCATTTGCATTTTTTATCTCAGCTCTGATCTCTCTGGGCTTTCTCATGCTCAGTAATGATAAATCATAAGCAGTGAAGGACATGGCTGAAATTCCCTTTCAAAATGTCATTTCCAGGGCAAGCAATAAGGCAGAAGAAATGCTTTATTTTTGCTTATGAACTGAGCAAACTCACCTGGGAAGACTAACGTGACAAATAAATGTGCCATTTCCCACTGCCACTCTCAGAGTGACTTTCCAGAACAGAACCATATTTTAATTTGAAAGCAAAAATTACCTCTGCCAAGTAATACATAGTAAACAATGTGATTTTTAATTACAGCTCATTAATTTTTGTTTGCTGTGTCTGAAAGTGCCTAGGAGACAACAGCCTGTCCTGATGTTCATCAGATCCTTCAGGTGGATTACCACCCAAATCCTTTTGATACTAAAGGAATTAAAAAACAATACTTAAAATTATTAATACATGAGGCCTTTCAAGGGATCCTTTTTAGCCCATTAAGATTTTCTATTTGTATGTTTTTGCAGGCCCAAAAGGCTTGAGAACAATCCTGATGGGATCTAACTGCTCACTGAGTTCAGTGACAGGTACTGCAGGAGCAATTAAAACCTTGAAGTCCTGAGCAACTGAAAGAAAATTCTGAGTTACTTTCTTGTGCAGAAGGTCACTAAAGTGAATTTGAAGCTGGTGTGATAGTACTGGATGGCTTCTAAAAACCTGACACAGAGTTAGTAGAGTTTGACAGGGTGTGTCAAATGATTTCTGTGGAGCTCGAAATGCTCATTTCTGATTATTTTGGAAGAAAAGTGACACAAGAATATGGAAGTGCTTCTTCAAAGATAGATAGTGAAATAAGCTTTAATAATTTAAGATCATCCATGCCATGAATACCAAGCAACTTCCACTCTGGAATTTCCAGCCCAGAAGAGGAGGCCAACACTAGCTCAGCAAAAGATAAAAGAAGTTGAAGAAAATTTTTTTTGATCACAGAAGTGGCCTCTAAAGCTCCGAGGACACTCAAAAAGATAACATCAGCTTTTAGGAACTGTTTGACTTCAAAGAAATTGCTGTCACAGAAAACTGAAAATTGATGATCCCATTTCTCTCTCTTACCCAACCAGGTAGTTCAGAGCTGCTGTTGCTGTAAAGGGAGCATCACTCCATAAAATCCTAAAGCAATATTCACAGCCTCCCAGTAAGGGGGGGAAAAGTGAAATATTACCATGGCAACAGAAGAAGCTGGAATCTAGGAGACAAACCACTTTTGCACAGGCTGCCCCTAACTCTGGGTCATCCTCAGCTGGGAAAAGTCAGTGGCTGCAGAAGGCTGCAATGAGCAGAGCTTTTTCCTCTTTCAAAAAGTATTTTCCTTTTCTCTTTCTTGCTCCAGCTGACTATTCCTGGGCTCTACACAGTGAGCTGATGCTTCACCAGCCTTCAGGATTCTAATAATTATTTCTCTTTTCCCAGTCTGTGAGGTTTTCCTGTCTTGTTCCTTTTAGTTCAGTAGCTGGGCAAAAGCTAGAAGGTAGTGGTGTACCCCGTGATGGACGAATGCAATAAAACCCAGTTATATGCAAAAAAAAAGGAGTGGTTTCCATTCCAGAAAGAATGTGTTGGAATTTTACTCTTTGTTATTTATTCAGGGCTGCACTGTTTCTATGATTAGTGCTATATTTGGTATGAGTTAATTCTAACTTTTGTCCAGCTACTGCACTAAAAAGTATTTGTATTGCAAGCTGCCAATGCAAAAGGGTACAGCATAAAACAATCAATATGTAGATTGGAAGGGAATTGATTTTTATTTCCTTCTTCCCGCATTTATCAGTGCTCAGTGATACTCATCAGTGCATACCTCATTCAGAAGTATGAAAGATTATCTGACAGTTTTCAAAACAACTTCCATGCCACTTGAATCTGTGTCTTAAAGGATGTAAGCAAACAGGAAGGGATGAAAGAACAGGAATTACAAAAGCCCAGGCAATTAAAGGGCTTTTTTAAAGCAAACAAAGCTTCTGTGAGCATCACCCTCCTTTGGAACTTTAATTAGGTCTCTGTTTAAAGTATATCAAAGAAGAGACGGCTTTCACAGTTAATAGGCAGCTTGGAACCATTCAATATCAGTCATCCAATTCTAGCCAAGTTGGAACTTTCAGCTTTTTCCATACAGAGGCCATACATGTCCTCCCCTCATTGGTCAGATATTTACAGAGGCCAGTATCAACCAGAAGGACAGAATTCACTCCTCTTTTGAAACTCAGTGTCAGATTTAGGACTTTGAAGCAAACTCTACCTGAAGCACAAATCCTTAATTCAAGGATCCTTTATTGGGCCCTGAATCTCATCCATGTGATGGAAGAAATCCCAGAAGATGTAGCCAGGTTCAAGAAAAGGAACTGCAGTTTGGTTCTGCTTTTCCTTAATAAGTACAAGTCACATTGCTGAGCCTTAGTAATGATCCTCTGGGTTTAATCCCTGTATTATCTATTAACTTCTCAGGAAAGTTCTGCTTAAGTTTAATCACTGTCTGTGCTCCCTCAGGTGAATATTTTTACTCCTGAATTCTTTATTGGGCTCTGAATTAAGTGCTATATAATAACAACCTCTCTCCTCTTTCCTTCCAAATCCTGCAGACCTTAATGAAGTTCTCAATACCAAACAACTTTTACCAGCATTGATGAGAACTGGATGTTGCCAGAAACTGAAAAGGTTCAAGTCAAAGAACCAAAAAGAAGGGACCTTAAAGATCATTCAGTTCCACCCCCTGCCTTGGGCAGGGACACCTTCCACTGCCCCAGGGAACACCAGTGTCCAACCTGGCCTTGGACACTGCCAGGGATCCAGGGGCAGCCACAGCTTCTCTGGGCACCCTGTGCCAGGGCCTGCCCACCCTGCCAGGGGACAATTCCTGCCCAATATCCCATCTAAACGTACTCTAAAAGCAGATTACTGGTTCATTTTGGTTCATTGCCTTGATAGGGAAATGGCAGCAGGTTTTGGATGAAGACATTGACTTACAAAAAAATGATTGCACTGTGATCAGATCCAGACACTCACCACGATGTGGAGCCTCCCAATGCCTACAGTAACTCCCATATTCCAATGTGTTCATATTCTGGCCTTAAAACAATCTCATATCAGAGCAGCAATAATAAAGCTGCAACTCTTCATATGCCATTCGAAAATAACAAAAGAAATTGGATTTTTGACTGATTTCCCCCCCAAAAAATCTTGACTGCTTGGAAATATAACAGTATACAGCTTTGGATCTATGCATTTATATAAAATTTTATGTACAAATGCAGGCTTTTTATCCTTTAGAGGGAAACAGAAAAGAAAGTACTGTATTTCTCAAGGTGAACTCATTAAAGGCAGTATTTAGGACTTGAACATCTAACCTTTATTGCTATAGTAATGCCACGGTGATATTTATCATTGCTTCAGTTTGTTCCACTTACTTTCATCTCTTTTTTTCCATAAGCTATGTATGGAGAGACATCTCAGAGAGTGGATTTTTATATACAGATATAGGAAAGTGAACTTACACATATTTGTGGGTTTTGGCCCTTAATCATCTAGAAAAGAAATTACCAGAAATTCCTGTGAACAAAATGCACCTTCCATTTTAAAATAAACCAAATTGTAGTAAGCTGGCTTCAGACAAAATAACAATTCCTCCTTTTAATAGCTAAATACTCCAGATGGGCATTTTCCATTCTGAGAACAGAGACCATTATTTCTGGGGACATGTAAAGCCCAGCTCCAGCAGCCTGGTGAACAGTGATGCTTTGGTGAAGTGGATTATCTGCTATCCTGAAGGCTTGCAGGGAAATGCTGATGTTTGGAATGAAAAGCTGCCATCAAACAGCTGAGTGCTGTCCCACATAACCTGCTCTGCTTAGAAATATTCAGCTAAGTTGCATTTCAAGGTCAGTTGTTGCCTGACTAGTCTGGGTCTGTGGTTGGATGAGGTGCAGAGCTCCCTGATGGCGCTGCACTCCTGGTTTCAGTCACAGCAGGGCTGAACACAGGCCAGGCAGCTTTGCTTCCCTTTCTTCCTTTCCTTCCCCCAGCTGCTTGCTGTGGCTGTGTGGATCTGTTCATGCTGTTGGTGGGAGGGTTTGAGAAATGAAACTCAACAGGTGGTGGGATTGCTACTGGCAGCCCATTTATTGTCATTAGCTGGTACAAGGAAAACAGTGTTCAAGCAAAACATTAAAAAAATAATAAAGCAAGTGATGGGGCTCTAATCCCTGCATTTGGCATTATTTTTAATTTCAAGAAAGCCTCACAGGAACTTTCAAGTTATTTTCCTGGAGGAATTTTTTTCTCTGTGTACATTCAGAAGACAGAATTTGCAAAAATTATACTGATATGGTGTCTATTTAGAACAAAAAAAGGGAGAATGATCCCTTTGCTTCATCCCAAAGTGCATCAAGAGGGAGGCAATCATTCCCACTAAGTTATATCAGACTGAGACCAAAGACACACAACAAACATCAGAATTTAACACAGTGGAGTTCTGCTGATGTTAACAAAAGACACTGAACCCTGGGAAATATTACATAACAGATTGAACCCTAGATCAAATAAAATCGTATTAAACCAGCCTTCTAGAACATATTTTTATCTGAATTATGCTAATGCTAATTGGACAGATTTTTGAGTTCATTTTTCTTCTTTTGAGAAAGAGGAGCTGGTGTGGACAAGCTGAAGGCAGATTCCTGGTGGGACACTGGTCCTGCCTGCTTTAATCAAGTGCTGCTCCTGTAATAACCCCTGCAATTCCAGCAAAGCAGGCAGCAGAAAAAAGCAACACAAAATGGCTTTGGAAAGGAGCCAGCACTCCATAATTGTCCAGCTGAACCCCAAGCCTTCGCTGCTGCTCTGCAAAGTGCCAAAGTCACCTGTGAGTGCTGGAGAAGCAGCAGGGCATTTATTCCATGTCCTAAATCCACAGCACCTGTGAATCCACTGCTGCAAACTTCTCCCCACTCCTGGGTTCACTGGAATGTTGCTCTGCCTGGGATGTCAGCAGCAGAACACGCAGTGTGTGATGAGTGTAGAGAGGATTTTGGGGAGTGAACTAAAATGAGCCATCACAAGTGGCAAGTGCTTTGCTCCCAGTGTCACAAACATTCATTTCAGCAATCCACCAGCTCCCTAAGCATGTCCCCACACGCTTTAAAGACTCATTATTCAGGATACTTTGCTGCCACTGCTTCATTTTAATATTTTCTGTGAGGTTGTCTGGGCTTTGGGGCAGGGTCCCATTTTTTGAAGGTTTGGGGCAATGCAGTGTTTTCTTCAGTACTTAAAATGTGACTGACATGGCTCAGTGGGATAAGAGAGCTGCCCCAAATTGTTCCTGAATGAGGAATTCTCATGTTTCATTCACAGTAACTTCATTCTTTACACCTAAACTGAGTTTAAATAGAGTCCCTAAAGCCTAGGGCTGGGGACAGAGGTCTCAGGTGAGCCTGTTTTGATGCCTTAAGTTTTAGTTTTCATGTTTTTCAGATTTTGTGCTGCCCAGGAGTGCAGTTCTGAGCTCACATTCAGTGTCACTCAGCTCTTCACAGAGCAGGGAGACAAAACAAATCCTTTTCCTGCTGAAGACCAAGGACAACTTTCAGGCCCAAAAGCACAAACAAGGGTGGACTGAAAGGAGGAACAAGAAAGATGGGACCTCACAACCTGGAGCTGTATTTGCACAATTAAACCCCAATATACAAATGGACCAAAACTTATAAAAATGTAGGACTTTGTGACTGATCAGCCATTTTGTGACCATTTTGGGTCCACCTTGGGTGTAGCCCTGGTCAGGCTCCTGTCCTGCCCAAGGTGTATCCTGGAGGCCTTTCAGTAAATCCCTACTTTATTCTCCAGCTCTGTCCAGTCTCTGTTTCAGGTCAGCCTTCCCCAGGCATCAGTTTGGTCTCACTGAGGCTTTTTAGTGCCCTCAGAACAGTGACAGAGCTGTGCCAGGCCCTTGGGTGGTGCAGACCGGCTCCAGCATTGTTTAGGAGAGATGCAGACTTCTCTGCAGCATTTTTATTTACCCTCCATTGCCTCCATCTGCTCTTTGCAGGAGGTGAAAGGCAGAGGGAAGGGAGAAGGGGCTGAGGCAGGCTCAGCTTGTCCCCAGCAAAGTGTCTGTAGGTGTCAGAGGGCACTGCTGGGGGCCAGGACTCCACTCACCAGTTACAGAAAGGGCAAGAGCAATCAAAAGAGAGAAGTGAAGCTGATCTGGGTTATATTTTTTGATCTTTCTGCTTTCAGGTCAGAGAGTCACAGCTGCAGCTTATAAAGGTGCCATGTAAGATTCAGTTCCCCCCGAAGCCCCATGGTAGCTTTGCTAATGGTTCATGATTTGGGAAAATGCTGATGAACAGTGCCAGGAAAAGGAGAATGGAAATCCCTTTCTTACCTCTTAAGATTAGTTAAGAAAAAAATCTTTGTTAGCTCTGAAAATGTCATAGCATGATGAAATACAATGGATTGTTGCATGATTTTCATCGATTCGCAGGATTTTAGGGAGCATACCTGGTCTCACTTCCCTGCTCAAGCAGGGCCATCCCAGAGCACAGGGCACAGGATTGTGTCCAGAAGGTTTTGGAACATCTCCAGTGAGGGAAACTCCACACATCTCGTCTCTGCTCCAGTGCTCAGTCACTGCACTGGGCAGAAGTTTCTCCTCATGTTCAGGTGGAACTTCCTGGGCATAATTTTCTGCCTGTTGTCTTTTCATGCTGTTAACAGCAAAGAAGATAATAAAAAAACCCCCAACGGCTGCTGGTAGCAAAGTCATAGTTAATGATTTTGCAAAGACCACCCACAGCAATTTTATTTACTGTCCTGTTTGGCTACTGAGCTTGCAGGAAAATGGATCCTATTCTACACTAGAATAGCCCAAATTTTAGCAGAGTAATGTGGAGAAAGAGGATGGTGACTGTTGGCACAATCCCACCCTCTTTTGTACAGACACAGGTACTTTTACAGAGTTAAAGCAGATCAGATCACCAAGAGCAACAGGGATAATCCTGCCCTGGGCTGGAAGTGCCACGTTGCTGTTTGAAAGCAGAGTTGTTGCCCCTGTAGGACCAGTGAAACTCAAAAATAAGTTTTGGCTGAACTTGTTTTCAGACTTTATTTTTAAAGGATCCTGAAGGTGCTGTAAAATAATCTTATTCTTTCTTATGTACAAAGATTGCCTTTAACAGTTTAGATTGTCAGTTCTGACACATGTGTAGATGAATTTATAGTTTTATGATTCAGCTGAATTGGAGAGAAAACATCATCATATGCTGACTGGTAATAGTAGAAGCTGTATACTTGTCTCATCAGTGTAAATGTATTTGGGCAAGAATTTTTTTCTAAACAGTTTAAGGATTTTTTTCTAATTATTTTGTTATATTTTAATGAGGCACTTTGAATGAAGTTCAACTTTAATATATGTTGAGTTTGCTCTGTTAATTAGATTACTTCCATCTATTTTATATGAATGTTTTGGTTGTAGGTTTATACTTTCTGCAAGAACACATTGCAACCATTACTTCTTATGAGATAATAGAAATGTCATCATTTCATGTTCTGTATTAGATGTCATAATTTCATGTTCTGTATTAGATAAATGGAGCTGTCATGCAATATTCCATTTCTGACAAAAACCAATAAACCAAGGGAAGAAAGAAGGTAAAAACCATTAAAAATAAAAATCCAAACGAAGCTGTGATTGATGGGCACATAACTGAGCTAGGATCCCCGTGAATAATGTTAGTTACACAACATGCCAAAAGACACAGTTTCCAAAGGGAGTGATTTTGTGATTAGTTGTAAATTGTAATCAGGACCAGAATAGTTCCAGGAATTAAATGCTGCTAAGCACAGAAATGAAGGAAATGGAAAATCATTCTCATGTTAAATAGGGCTTTGTTTTTCTTGGCATCATATTTTGTGGCAGCTGTCCTGCCTATAAAGTATTGATTTGGGGGATTTTTTAAATAAGAAATATCTTATTGAAACAAAGCCCAATGTGTGCTGCTGGTGGTATTCCATGTTATTAAATCTGAAAGAACTTTTTAAAATCTGATTTTCTCTTCAGTAATTTACCAATCACACATTAGATGTCTTGGGCAATAAAAACATCTGTCATTATTTGCTTTCTGGAATGCCGTGTTTTGACAGGGGTTTGTAACATGTGAAATGCTCAGAGAGGTTTGTAGGTAAAACCATTCCTTTCATTTCAACAAAATGAAAATACAAGAAAATAATTCAATCAGTATTTGATCCTACAGAATGAATTTTGCCTTCTCACAAAACATAACTTACCTGACAATATTAATAGATACAACTGAAGTGCCTAAGAGAGAAAACTTCTGAAATTTGGTCTTCAGGTCTGACATGACAGAATAATTAAGACAGGCCATCCAGGTTGCTGGAATTTCAGCTTGTAATTCTTTCCTTACTGCTCAGAGTTAAAACTAAAGGAAGAAAAAAAATTGTCAGCTTTTGGTTTCACGTCTTGCACACAAATTCTCTTACACAAGGTCAACATTGCGTGCACTGTTCTCCCATGGATTGTCTGCACTTGCTGATAATTCATTCATTTTCTGGCTCATCAACTCTTCCTTCCAAGAGATTAAATGGCCCTTGTGTCTCCTCTGGAAATATGAGAGAGCTTGATTGCACAGGGATGACAAGAAGGATGAATAGATTGAATTTTGACATGGTTCCTTCCTTTCCTTCTTTTATTTCTCTGCTTCTTGGGAAAAAAGCAGAAAATCCAGTGCAGGAAAAGCAGGATAGATCCATTGGGAAGTTTTGCTTCCCAAAAAACAACTTAGGCAGGTGAAATTTCCCTGTGAAGGAATTTCTCTGGACAGGAGGCTGTGGGGAACTGGCACAAATAGGAGTCTCTCATACCTATCCATTTTTCTCTGGAAAAATTCTTGCTACTGGTCTTTCCTTCCCATGTCAAAGAAGAAATTTTAGTTAATTTCCATGGCTCTGTTTCCCTGTTCCTGAATAAAAATGTGAATGAAGACCCCACCCCTGAAACATGCCTTCTCAGGAAAAGTCTGTGTGAGCATAATCAATTTATGCTGCAAGACAAATTATTATCTCAGAGCAACATAAAGGTATTACATTGTATTTGACCTCCTTTACTCCTAGATCTGAATATTTAATGCAAATTAACACCTATATTCCCTTTTACATCTTAGATCTTAAAAAGAAGGGACCATCATGGGTATTTTCACATTCAAATAGGACTTCTGGTTTTGCTGCACGTTTTTGTAACCTGCCTTTGCAGAGGGGTGGACTGAACAGGCCAAGGAGAGAAGGGTAAGAGGTTGTCAGCAGGGCAACCTCTCTGAAAATGTGCCAAGCCAGATCTGAATCCCACTGAAGCACTAACAAACTCCCATTCTCTTTCAACTGGCTTTCCATTTCTGATATGATTAATCCTCATTTTATATAGTACTGCCCACATTTGGTACTAGGCATGAAAAACAGCTAACTCTGCTCAAGCAGCCTCAAAAAGATAAAATTATAACAAGTCCTGCAGTGTATATATATATATATATATATATGTAATGGCCAATACTAACAGGGCTGCTAAAAGCCATAATTCCCCTGCAGAGGGAAATATCAGGGCTTCTCTGCCACAGTGCAGGGCAGCACCTGGTCTGTGAGTAGAATACACATCAAACTGCTATTTCTGCAGGACAGAACACACCATGGACGTGGAGTACCAAGGTGTCTGTTTTGCAGCACAGGTTTTCTCATGGGCACCGTCCCTGCCTGAGTATAGGCATTGTCATTATCTCTAGGAAAGGTACTCAGAGTCATTCTCTGGTGTATATTAATAATGACACACTAATTGAATCCTGAAGCTCATTGCTCAGAAGCAATGGATTCGGGGCTGATAGTAGTATTTTATAGTTCTGGATAGAATGCAAGTGAGAGTGTTGCCAAGATAAACTCAAGGTTTGCTTTTATTGCTGGCAGGCATTGCTGGAGCTCCTTTGTTAGAGCTGGAGCTCTGCAAAATATATCAGCACAAAGCTCAGCCCCAAGTGCTTAACTCACTGTGCTGAAGGTGAAGTCCTTAATAATCTGAGCTGAAATTCCCTTACTAAAAGAGAATTTAAGAAATTCCTTTCCCTCCTGAGGGAATTCTTTCTTGAAACTCAGCACGGAAAGGTAAAGATTGTGGAGTTCATTGTTGTTTTAAAGTGCCCTCAAGAGAGCAAGAAATGAGACATTTATTACCTTTGCATTGCAGGTTGCCACTGGCACATGAAGTTTACCACTGGATAATGGGCAAGGTTAGGCAGGAACATTTTTATCTGTAGCAAGGCCTTGTCAAAACATTGGCAGCATATTTTGGAGCCAGACATAGTCAGACACACCACCAAAAAACTGCACAAAAGGAATTGTACTATTCTTGTTTGCCCTCAGATGTGCTGTGCATGACATCTGTGGTTTATCAGGCATCTAGAACAGACTCTTTTCCCTCTATATTCCAGTGGGATTTTCTGATCATTCTCTCAAGTACCCAAAAAGACAATTCATCCAGAGAGCTGTGCTCTTCACACAGACCTTTTCTGTGCAGCTCTGGAGTCAAGGGATTGTGGAGCTCTGTAACAAATCTTGGCAAGTGGCACATATTCACTGTGTTTGAAAGTTGGTACATTCCTAAGGGAACTGCTTAAAAGATGACAAGCCATCTGTCCCTACTTCTGCTGTTTTCTCTGCTTCCACATCCATAAGTTAAGGTAGAAATAATGTTTTCAACCCAGAAGTCTAATTTGAGCTGTAAATTGTAGGTTTGTACTGATCAAATCTAGTTTAAGCCAGGCACTGAATATTTTTGCATTGCCCTTTGCTGGTAGGAATTTCTTCTTTTGGCACTGATGTCTTGCAGGTTACTGCTCTGTTATTTGCATTTAGTATAGTAAATTACCACATCACCAAGTCCATGTACTGGACTCCTACTTTTTTCACCCAGTTCCAGAATTATTCACAGTAATTCTGTAAATTCTGCTCCACTGGCTGCTCTCTTCCAGTGGATGTTCTATTATAATAAATATGGGCAGTGTAAAAAAACAATGTTGCAGAATGTTGCTTTGATTAGCAAGGTGCTGCAAGGGTGCATTGGAGCGTTACATACACGGACACCTGGAATGAAGAGCAGTAAAAGGAAAATATTAATTCATTTCTCTGCAGACACATTGTGTGGGCAGAGCTGAGCCCTCCTGCAGGCTCTGAGCCCTCACAGCTGACTCTGTGACCAGAAGAAATGAGCTTGGACTCAATGCAGCAGGCAAGGAAGGGGTTTTGGGATTTTCCTGGGGCAGGATAAGGGGATAAGAAGCCCAGCAGAGGCTCAGTCATGCTCCCATCCCAGGTACTGTGCCAGGTAAAATCCAGGACCTGCTCAGCCACAGGAGGGTCCAGCTGCCAGCACAGACAAGTTCTCTGCAAAAAGGTTTTTCTACCTTGCTCCCAAATCCATTCCTCACACCCGTGCTTCTTAACAATTTCCAGCAATTAAGGTTGCACAAACTTTTCCTTTCCTTCCCTGTCCTACCATCAGCTTCAATTTTAAATAAATTTGGTGAACTTCAAAATGCTGACCCCTGGCAGTGAAAGCACAGGATTGCCTCAAACTTTCCTCAGGGCTGTGGCTGATAAAGCACCAGTGTTAAGCTGGTTGAATTTATGCCTGTTTTGAGTTTGTCCTTCCCACAAACTTCCAAAGTTTCCCTGCTGGCCAAGCCCAAAGCCACAATGTTTTTAGCCTACAGATTATTTTAACTTCTACTGAACTAATCCCTAATTGCTTTACCCTCAGTGCTTCCAGTACAACATCTGATCTGATTAGCTAGGCCATTAATTATCTTGTACTTTAACTACGAACCTCCTGCTGAAATCCAAGGAAAGGTCAATGCATATCTGGAGAAAATGATCCTTAACAAGGTACATTTATCAGCAAATTAGGCACACTGTGAGTTCAGCACACACAGACTGTCCAAAGGGTTTTTTACTCCTGTGCTAATGGTATTTGAGATATTTTTGCTAAGGATATTTGCTTGTAGCCAACAGGAGGCTGCCTGGCTAAAAACCTCCCATGGACAGGAGTGAACAAAAGTCCTTTATACATCATAACAATGACTCAGATTAAAGAATTCAGAAGATATTTGTTAAGTAGTCCAGTTTGCACAGATACCAAATGACACCTGAGGAGCTGTTGTTGCAGACAGTAAGTCTGTTACATGTTTTCACCTCAAATAATAAAAAAAATAGTTGTTGCCACATCAATCTCCCAAGGAACAGCTTGACAAGCATTTGCTTCCAGCAGTGTTGCTGGCCTGAGTTCCACAGGCCCAAGCTGTTGCCTCTGCTGTGGCTGAGAAGTTGTTTGGTTCACCAGAACCAGGAGCTGGTTTTTCCAGAGGAAAAAGCCTTTTTTTTTTTTTAATTCTGAACTACTTTTAACCTGAGTCCAGGTCCCCAGGCAGCCTCACAGCTGCACAGACACATCCAAGCAGGCAGCTGAGTGATCCAAACAGGGAAAGAGCCTTGTAGGGTGATGCTACGACTCCAAATATGTCAAAACACCACCTGAGTGATTGCAGAATTAATTACTAAGTTCACATTAGAGTAAAAGGAGCCTGACACAAGCCCTTTGAACACAGCACAGCCACATTTCCACCCCTACCTCGGATCTGCTGCGTCTGCTGCAAGCTGGCATTTTGAACTTAATGCCATTTAAAAGAAAGGCAACGAGTCAAGGTCATATTAAAAATATATTGGGGACACATTAAAATAACTCAAGTGTAATTCAGTACAATATATCTTTGAGGGTTTATAACTTGTGTAATTTCTCCTGGAGGAAGGGTTAGGCTTGGGATCCATTATCAAAACAAGGGACAAAAGGCTGAAGAATCTGCCCACAAGTATTTGACTCTTCTTTATTTCCTCTCCCAGTTTACGAGTAATAAAACACCTGGGTGCACATGGCAGTTTTGCACAGATGGCTGAGCTCAGGGGTACTTGGGAGCCAAACCCAGTTTATTGCAGCTCCTGCTTGGGCAGTTCTCTGTGCCCAGGCACTGAGCTCCTGCTTCAGAGATTCTTTGCAGTGCAGGGGTTCCTTGCAAATCAAAGAACCTTTCAAATCAAGCGTTGGTGTTCCAGGAGAAACCCCTCTTCTGTCCTCAGGACTTTTCAAACAGGTGCCTTGTTACATAAACACATAATACATACGTATGCATTTATTCCTAATTGTTATTTCTCTCTCAGTTTGCAGTTTTTGTTAAGAGCTTTTTTGTTGCTGCTGTCAGGCACCACTGTTTTCTAGGTGTGTTACTTCCTGAGAGGATTTCACAAATCATTCAATATGAGATGTCACCACATCTCAATCAATAAACTTGTATCATGACCCTGTTAACAAAGGGGCTTCCAGTGGCTGAAACCACATACATTTGTACAAAGGATGGCCTGAAAAGCAAAACTAATCTTGTTTATTGACAGAGCTCAGCTCTGAGAAAGAATGGTCCCTTAACAAATCATTTAGCCAAGATATTTTGCAGAAATGCTGCCAACCTCCATGAGAGAGGTGATTTATTTCTGCTCTCCAGCTACAACTCCTGATTTTCACAGTCAGTATTTTCTCCTCATGGAGCTTCCACTGAGAAGAGAAGGGGGAAAACCAGAGGAAGTATTTGCATGACAAAGCTGGGCTCCCTTTCTCCTGGCTACTTTATATAGGCAGAAATCTGAGACCTGATTTTCCCTCAGATCCCTTCCCCAGCTCCCTTCCACACCACTTCAGACCCTCCCTGGTGGCTGCTGGAGCTTGAGCTGATTATTTAGATGTTCAGAGCTGTATTTTCTTAGTCCTTTGTGCAGACAGAAAAGTGGGGACAGAACAATCATACCTGAACATCCTGCAATGCAGAGAACACTGTGAATCCCCTAAGCTACCAACAGATGAATAACCAAATGCTTCACAGCAAATAACAAACCTCAGCTTAGGAGAACTTGGCTTCTTACTCACTCAAGTGAGCTCCTGGTTTCTGAATAAACCCTGTCCTACTCATGCATTCAGAGCAGTCTTTAGTCCCAGAGCATAAACATTGTTGTATTCATGAGGCCATTTTAACAGGATTACATTAAAAGTTATTTGAAATGTTTTTTGGCAGAAAGTGAACTACAAGGTGAACTGCTTGATCTGCTCTCCTCTCAGTTCTCTATAACCATCTCTTAAACAGACACACTTCACTTTTGATTGCCTGGATTTACATGGATCTGAAGCTGGGTTAAGGACATATAAAAGATGTTTCCTTTACAGGCTCCATATGTAAAGGAAGCCTGAGAGTCCTGTGTTTTAAGAGCCATCGAGCTGAAAGCGCCACTCCTCCTGCACTTTGGGGGAACTGCATTTTACTTTCAAGGGGGTGCATTAGCTGGTTCTAATACACCTAATTAGGTTCTAATTAGGTTCTATTTAGGGGTTCTCTGCTCCCCAAACAGCTCAGCTGAGCAAACCCTGTTCTTGTGGCCACCTCTGCTCAGGTCACTGAAAATTTCCACTGTGGTAAAAAGACAAATACTTTGGTCTTTGGGATCTGCAACAGAGGGCAGAACAATTTATGTTTTTCTGTCCATAGGTTGCTTTGCAGGTAGGAATAAACCCTAAAAAGAAGTGCTGGTCAGGGAGACCTCAGCAGGGAGAAATGGGGGCTGTCCAGCAGGAAGGCAGCTCTGCAGGGACAGCTCTGGCTCCTGGTGATTGTGGGTAACCCCCACACTCCTGCTTTTCTTACCCCTGTTGGCTCACACAGCAGCAGAACACAAGGTTCAGGTATTCCCATGTTTTCTGTCAAACCCCCACACAGGGCCAAGGGTAAGTTTGCTCCAAGGACCCTGTTTGGATGCACCAGATCCCAGCTCAGAGCTGCAATGGCCATTTTTCCCTCAGCCTCCTTTTCCTGGCAGAGCTGTGAGGTACCCAGAGCCCATCTCCTGCTCCCCTTCAGCCCATTCCTGTCACCATGGGGAAATGGGAATTCTTTTCCCAGGACATCCCTGCTAAATCTGCACCTGTAGCAAATAAACTCCCCTCAGAGGCTCTGTGGAAATGCCCTGCAGACTGCCTGTAATCATATTTACACTGGAGTGGTTCCATCAGCCTTTGGGAAGTTAATCCTGATTTATAGTTATGAAAATCAAGTCTAGAGCCAAGCTCAGAGTTCAAGAGTTGTTGTTAGAACAGGGTGGAAAGAAAAAAAAAACAGACTACTTCTATTAAATCCAAGCAGTTGCCAGTGATTCCACTGTTTGGATTAAGCACAGGTTTGCCAAGAGCACTGAAGTGGTTACAGGCATGTGAAATAATATTTCCCATTATTAAACAGAAATTAATGGGATTTTTTTTATTTCAACTCTGGGGAACATATCCTAATTCAAAGGGATGATTAAAATAATAAGTCCATTAAAACAGCTCTTCCCCAATCCTATTTGAACATCCAGTCTCCACCAGCAGCACCCTGGTACTGATCATTTTGTAGGAAATATGAAATGCTAGATTTTATTATTCATCACGTGTTCAAAAAAAAAAATCACATGCAGGGAGGAATCAGGGAGAATATTATTATGGAAACAGCATTTTAGACAGAGTTTGTAAAACATTTGTCATATTGCAGACACAAAGTTATAAATATTAATTTAACATTCATTGGGAAAGGAGCAGGACAACTCCAGCACAGCTACTGGAAATTGTCTGAGCTATGCAGAGCATCTCCCAGCACAAGGAGGAATTATGTGACTGTGCTGCTTTTATGAACAGCTTTGTGAGGAGGAGCTCCCAAAGGACAGGAACATTCCTACTGGCAGGAGCAGGGAGGGAACAGAGGGAGGGAAGCAGTGGATAAAAAGTTTTCCAAAAGAAAAAGTTTTCAATGAAAAATTACTTTTGTCCAAATGAGAAGTTTTTGGGAAGGTACAGAATTTTTTAGAACGGTGCTGATTTTTTTGCTTGCAATTAATTAATAAAAATTTCCACCTCCTTTCCTGTCCTACTATACCCTGTTCCACATTTTTATTTTTAAAAAAAAAAATCTTCTGGACAATCTTTTTTTTCTTTTTTCTTTTTTTTTTAATGCTTACAATCACTTCAGCACAGATGAAAATATAGCAGGGAAAACTTTAAATTTTTGTATATGGATTGTCTAATTAAAGTGTAATGAGCCATACCTGTTTAATTATGCATTGCAATACATACAAAAATGAATGAAAATTTACTGGATGTATTGGAAGCTGTGCTGTGTACGGTGTGTGTTGTAGCACACAAAGAAGATTTCTGCTGAGGAAGCAAAGAATTCATTTGTAGCAGATTTAAAATCACTCTATAAACTCTACCTTATTTTTCTTTGTTTTATAAACCATAGGTTATAGTTATTTCTCCTTCCTGTCCAAACTTCCACTTGCCTTTAAGATGTAAGAATGGTTTGTTACTGTAGCTGCAGCCCATTTTTTTGTTCTATAACTGATTTTTATGCCATATTCCCAACCCAATCTCTGCACTCCAGCTGCTCCTCATTCCTGCAGCATCCTCCTGTTCCCTCTTCCATGGCAAAGGCAGCTCCTTGCCAGCCAGGGTCCCCTGCAGCAACTCCTCTCACACACCCATAAAATCTGTTCCTTGGAGCTGCTGTCCCCTCCCCAGGGGATGTGGCACAGCCCAGCACCTTCTTAAAAATGTTATTTAAGCAAACTCATCAGATTGCTCAGTGTGGCACAGAGTTGATAAACACAAGTGGCTATAACCCTCCACTCTGATATTTAACATGAAACTGAGGCCAGTGGTCATGGGGTTTGTGTTGTGTATATA
>JBBMKD010000217.1:30462546-30479386 GCA_037834095.1 Argya squamiceps | reverse complement strand
AACAAAGGACATTGTAAAGGTTAAAAATTTCTGTCTGACAGCTTGATTTATAAAGATACAAAGACATTTGTCTGGTTTGGATAAAAAGTTTCCTTTGGCAAACTTGCTCCCCAGAGCAAGAAGGATTTTGGAAATCCAGTTGAAAGGGAAGCCCCAAGAACCACTGGAGGGTCACAGCCCATGGCAGGCAAGGAGAGGCCAAGGGAAGTGTTGGGTCTTGGGAAGCCAAACAGGAAAATCTCATTGTTGTCCTCAACTATCAAAAGTGGGAGTACAGAAGAAGACAGAGATGTTATTCTTGAAGGTGCAGAGAAAGGACAAAAGGCCACAGAGAAGAGCTCCACCCAGAAAATTTCAACTGTGTATTAGAAAATAAATTACAATCCCAGTAATCAAACATTACAACAGGACCAGCCAGGCAAAGGATCTCCAGCCTTGAACCAGCCCCTAAGCAGGGAATTGGACTAAGCAACCCTCCAAGCAATTTTTTGTGATTAAATACAAAGCCTTGTTGTAAAGACCCACTGGAAGTAAGGTAATTTTAATTACAGCAATCAATTTATATACACAATAATGTGTATTTTACATATACCAAGAAAAAAAAACCCCATACTGCATTTCAAAATTTGTTTACTGCAATAACAGAGGCAAATAGTCAGGAATAAGGTTAAGCCACTAATATTAAGGAAAGCCACAATGTGTGTGTAAATTGAAGCCAGAGGAAAGCTAGATAAGGTCAGTATTGAGACATGAATTCCAAGGGTTTCACAATACCTCACTCACCTCAAGCTCATCACATGAAAATGGATCTGGATTGCAGGGCTGGATCTAGATTATTATCCAGCACCCAGAAGCTTCACATTCCTATTTACAGTAACTGTTTTGAGATGTTAAACTCCAAGGTCAAGGTGTTTTAGTTCTCACAACTGCAGCCTAGTTTCACTAAAATTGCTTTAATTAACTTAGAATAGTCTGTGATTCTATAATTACCAGATCAAAATGTCATTTTAAATCATTCCTCATTTCAGGATATGTGAACACTGAACTAGCTGTAACAAACTTCTAATATTTTCAAAGTCAAAGGTTCATTTTTACTTAAAAAAAAGCCACAATAAAACTCTTAACAGAGGCTTAAAAAGGTCTTTATAAAATAATCTCCATCACACTTACAATAGTAAGAAAATGATTCTGGTTGCTAGTTTTTAGTAAATATGAACTGGTTTGTGTAATCTGTATTGAAGATGGTTATAACTACAGTTCACATTTCATTTCTTGAAGGTGGATGAACAAATGTGTCAAGAGAAGTAGATTATTGCTGTTTCCCATCAAGTCCTGTTCACTAAGGACACGCTGCCTTGGCAGGCAAAGCATGTCTGGCAGCCAGCTGAGACAGGAGAGCTGAAGGAGAGAAGTTATCATTTGCATGCCAAAAAACCCTTCTTCAATCACCTTATATTTGGCAAAGGTACAACTTGAACTGATTTCAGATCACAACTGTGCCATTCCATCCATCTCCTGAATGACAGTGCTGATCATCTCATAACTGAAGTTTGCTTGAAGTGACACAAGAAGGTGGAATCCAGCAAGTTCTGGAGTGGCAGGAAAAAAACCCCTCTGATGCTTCTCCTGTCATGTGCAGCCATGAAAACACCAGATGTTCCTCAGAGGGTTTTTCAGCAGGTCTGCTGGAGCAATGGGAAGGGCTGTGCAGAAAGAACAGAGCATGGACTTATTGGAAATAGGAAATCTATCAGGTTTTCTATTCCTGCAGGAGGACTCATCAAATTTAATATGCCACCATTTGATTTCTAGAGGACACAAAAAGATCTAAAAATCCATGCACGTTTTTAATCAAACTTTTCATACAGTAAGCCCCTGAGATGTACTTTGTGTGGACACAAACTGGCAATTACAACTGCAAACAGAAAAAGCTCACAACAACTGCTAATAGGGTGTCATTCATTATACATTTTAACCAGCTGTTAGAGTCTTTAGCTTTTGGTAATAAATTATCCTACTGAGGATGGTGATAGTTAATATGTCCAAGGTTTAATCTGCTGGAGCACTTCTTCCCATTGTTTACATGAAACCTTACACTGCTGTTTCACAAAGAGCAGCTTCAAGATGGTCTAGAGGAGCTAAATCAAGTCACTCCTACAAAATAAAATGGATGTTGCTGTCAGAGGCACCACTGGATAATCCATTACCTTCACACCACCACCCTTCATGTTTGAAGGTCTTAGAAGAACAGAAAAAAAGAGAAAAAACCCACATGACTGCTAACACTGGGGGAGAATTTTCCACTTCTTCCAGATTCCTTGTAATGTGATATTTTACACAACACATGTAAAGATATTTCTTGTCATGAGGAAAAGATCCTGGTGGTGTGCAGCCTTCCCAAGACACCACTTCAATGCTTTCTGCCCTCTCATTTAAGCCTCTGGTATCTGAAGCCCAGTCTCAAACTGTCCAGTCAAGCCAGTGCTGAGGGACATTCTGAGCCATTCCTAAGGGAATTCAGACTTCCCTGACTGTGCTTTGCTGTGCGACATCCTGCTAAACTGTCCCCTGACCATGCAGCTCTCAGTGAAAAAAACACAATTATCCCAGTGCCTGCTGCAGATGAGCAACAAACTCCTCTGAGCTCTGCCCTGATAAATCATCACATCCCACACCCCCCTGCAATGAGCTTTAAAAGCATTTCCTTTGCAATGAGATTCCTCTGATTCCAACCAGAGCCATCATAAAGGAACAGAAGCAGAGAAAAAAATTCTGCAACTGTGACTTGAGACTGTGCACAGGCATTGTGATGACTGATACAGCCCTGTCAGGGCTGTGCAGCCAGCTGGTGCCTTCTCTCTTTTACTTCTCCACGCTTTAAAGAGCTGCATTTGATCAGCCTTGACATTTTATTTTAAAAAAAGCTGCTATCAACTGACCATCAGAAGCATTCTGTTACAAAAGAGTACTAAAACTGTATGGTAGCAATGAAAGATACCTAAAATATTCCTCTGAAATGTCAAGCATTTCTCTTCATGCTGGGTATTTATGTACCTTGACATTATCAGCTCTTCTGAAAATGGAGAAATACATCAGGAACTATCTTGTACGATTCCAAAAAGGCAAGGTGCATATTATTTCTTCCTTGCCTCTCAAAAGGAAATATTTTCTTTTCCTGTAACATCCAGTGATGCAAACTGGTACAATACAGATGCTCAGTTTGGAAAGCTACATCTTAACAATACCTATGAGAATATTGCACAATATATAATATATACAATATATAATATTTCACAATATATAATATATATACAGTATACACTATATATATATTTTGTGTATATATACACATTGTGTACATATAATATACACAATATATAATATATATACAATATACATTATATATATTTTGCATATATATACATTGTGTATATATAATATACACAACATATAATATTTCACAATATACGCTATATGTATTTTGTGTATATATATACATTGTATATATATAATATACACAAAATATATTTCACTATATATACATAATATACACTATATATATTTTGTGTATATATATAATGTACACAAAAGATAATATTTCACAATATATTATATATACAATATACACGATATATATTTTTGTATATGTATATACATTGTGTATATAATATACACAATATATAATATTTCACAATACATATACAATATACACTATATCTATTTTGTGTATATATACATTGTGTATATATATAATATACACAATATATACTATTTCACAATATATAATATTTCACAATATATAATATTTCACTATATATAATATTTCACAATATATAATATTTCACAATATATAATGTGTATTTAATTCCTTTTCAAAGCAAACTTCCACGCTGTGTCATTTCACCTGTTCTACTGAAATTCTAAATCTATACAAAGATAATAAAATACTGACCTAAATAAGGGTCTCAGTAATTTATCAATAGCAATGGTTAACACCTTCTTAGGAGACAAACTGCTTTTTGCTGGCAAATGTGCACCAGTGGTCAACCAATCCAATGTGGACATTGCACCAGTGAAACACTGTTGGGGTTCTTTAATCTACTGCACTGTAAATAAAGTTTCATCATATCCAATTTCATCGAATTTTCCTATTCTTGAGCATTCACTGACTGAATTGAGGGAGAAGCATAATAAAGAGATCATACTTTTGTTGTATTTGTAGTGGCAATTACTGTCCAATACCAAAAGCACTAACATCAGATATCTTCTGGGAATGAAAGGAAGAACTCAAAGGCTTCCTCTGCATTCAAGTTCAGAAATTGTTTTTGCAATCAAAATGACATTTTATGGCTGCTTCATAATTTCAACTTCAGAGGAGAAAGGGAAAGTAAAGAATCTAAGCTGCAGCTGAATTTGATGTGAGCACAGAAGTTACATTAGAGCAAACTTACAAATTCATGTTTTTGTACATCAATGCTGTGGCTGCTCAGGATTGATATTCATGGTCCTGTATATCTCTTTGAGAAACAGCAAGGCAGTGTCTTCAGATCCCCTATGAAGAATGAAATAAATGAAACAAAAGGAAAAAAGGGAAGGAAAAAAAAGGGGAAAGTTAGTTCAGCATATTCCATCTTCTAATTGTCCTAAGTCACATTTCATCCTATTTCAGATCTGTGAAAAGTTTGCACAACCTCTTGACCTAGTATTTATTTGTCATGAATATGGCCTTACCTTCCTTCAAGCTGTAATTCTACTCAAGTTTTGAATTAGTTCTTCTATCAATCCCGGCCTATGCATTTACCTTTTTTCTAGTGCATTTCCTCCTCCTGTCCTCCTCAAATTCCTATGCTGCAACTCTAAATCCTCTCCTCTATCCACTTCTTTGATGTTACTTCCTTGTCTTAATCTCCTCAAATAATGCATCACTTTTTGTCCTGAATATATTCCAGTCTTCATTCCACTCACTTTGTCCCACTCCATTAATTAGCCCAGTTCTAGCAGCAATATTTTAATTCTCCTCTAACTGGCAGGCCCTTAATTGTAAACAGACTATGTTAAATAGTCATAGTCTTCCTCTCTTCCTTACCATTAAAATGTTAAATAGCTCTCAAATAATTTAAAGATTTAATATCATTCAAGTGTCATGTTTCCAAGTGGCTGTTTTCTCTCCTCTTTTCAAAAATCAAAGCTTTGGGTTATCTGAATTTAAAGCTAACATGAACAGACTTAATTTTCTTCTTGATCTAAAAAATGCTATTTAAACACACATAAACAATACCAACATAAAAAATATCAATGTTAAACAGGCAAATTTTAACAAAGTTCCAGAGGTGCAGGAGTTGTTAGATGAGTGCAGCTTCCTGTGCTTTTTAAAATAAATGATACAGGGAGCCAGTAAAGGAGATTTAGATGGTCAGAACTGTGATCCTCCAAATGTGAGGAACATAATTTGCAGAACACCAGAACAGAATTCAACATGCAAGCTAAGGGACTACGTGTATTTTCCACAATTCAGCACAGACATTCCTTAATGGTCTCTGCATTAAATGAGTAGCAAACAAGCAGAAGGTTCAACACAGAAGCTCCAATCTCTCCAACAGTCAGAGCATTTCATTTAAAGCTTTCCCCACCATTCCTTAGGAAAAAAATGCTCTCCTATTTGGGTCATTCATCACTGTGCTTATCTTCCTTACTCGAACGACAAAACAGCTCCAGGTAGCAAGTTTTGAAAAGCCTGTGATCGGCTGCCACCCTGTGGAAAGAATTGCCATCCCTCCAGCCGTGCCTGTGGAACGGCACTGCCACCACCGGGTCACCTCAGGGCTCACAGCGGCCCCGGGAACCCCTCCCTCCCCCGGCAGGGGCTGAGCTTCCACGGGGAACTGATGATGGCTCTACTGAGACCCTTCAGGTAACGCCTTCAGAGCTGTATTTTAACCTCGGGGAAAAATACCTGCTGCTCAAATTACCTACTGCAAATCAAAACCTTCAGAAAGAACGTAGAGGAGTTTTTGTCCAGCACCTGCTGAACTCCAAATGAGAGAGCAGTCACTTCTCCCTCACCAACAGCACTTTGCACAGCTCACAGCTGACACCCAAGGCTGGCTGTTACATACCAAGGGCTGTTGTTAAATGTAGTTCACACATCCTTTGCTCTGCCAGAAGAAGCAATAAAGTTTTACCATTTATTGTAGTCTAATAAAAACCCTTCATGAACAGTTCTATTTGAAAAGCTGTTTGAGGAGTTGTCAAAATGCTTCCAGAGCTCTCCTTGTATTTAAAATGACAGTAGTTAAAACTCTGTGTTTGGAATGTCAAAGGTCAAGAGAAGAGTGTTCAATGTCTTTATTTCAAAATATTTGTCCACTGTGTGTTACCACAGGATTTTATTTTGAAATTGGATTATCAAATAGTGCCATCCAAGCACAACACTGAGCCTGCCACTCCTGGACAATGACATATACTGTGCACCCTAAGCAGTATTTCTGGAATCACAGCTATTTCCCCTTACCAGTAGCACAGGTGACTCTGCAAAGCAAACAGGTACTCATTGAAGCTCTCTATTGGTTTCTCCTGCAGGACATAATCAATGCGACGGCCTCCATTCAGCATCCCAACCTTCACTGAAACCTCCTCATCTTTTGGAGGCTCTGGGCTCTCAGTGATCTTCTCAGCTGAAATCAAAGAGTTTCAGATTTAAACTATTTTCAAGCACAGCTTGCTTGACTATAATTGAGAAATATTACTCATTTTTCCTGCTGTAATTTCCAAGTGTTTGTGGTAAGACAATAATAACAACCTGAACTGACCAGCATGGTTCAGAAAAGTTACTGAACTATATAGGCTTACTTCTTTTAAACACTTTTCTTAAAAGGTAACTGCTGAGTGATCTCTCCCTGAACTCATCCCAACCCACAAAGATTTCACTGTAACTTCTCTCCCACACCCAGCTGAAGGGGAGAGTGACAGACCAGCTTTGGTGGGAACCTGGCTTTTAGCAGAGACTTCCTTAACAGGATCAGGAAAATCAACAGCAAACATTGGGATACCCAAGTGTCAACTTATCTGAGAAAAGTTACAGGAAAACAAATAATGTGTCCATGTACCTTCCACCACCTGCTTTTCTTCCTCCTCTTTGATTTGGTTAGCTACTTTCTCCAGTTCTGCTTGCAGCTGGGTTGAAGATGTATGAGCACGTGCAAATTCATTCAGGGTCTGCCATGCACTCTTCAGAGAGCTGATAAAGCCCTGCTTCAGATCAGATCCCATTCGAGACAGAGAGTCTTTCAGCTCTGAGAAAGGAAAAAAATAAACAAAAAATGAATTCAGAAGGATTTAAAATTACCAACTAAAACCAGAATGATGAAATTCTGGTCAATAAACATCCCAATTAGCAGGGGAAATAGGCCTGCTAAGTCATAAATGTGTGTTTCTTCCTTCTCTATTCCATTTTAAAAGATAAGGTGAAATGCAATTAATACACAATTGACTTCTTACTGAATGGGTCAATGAATCCACCTACATCAAAGTAAAACCAGTAAAAACCAACAGACCATATTTTTCTCCTTTACTATACACACTTTTAGAGAGTTGTAACCTGAAACAAGTATCTTGTGTATCCTAGCAAGGCAGACTCACTCTAATGGACAATTCCAAAAAGTCAGATGCTGCAGAATCTCTCCAAGTGCCTGAAGAGAGGCTTTCAGGAGGGCTGTGTGAACCTGCACAACAGCAAAACTGACTTTCCTTATTAGATGTGCAAAATTTAAGTAGAGCACCTTGGTCTGATGTGCACCCAGGAGCAACAAAATCAGTCCCTGCCCTCCAGTGGCTACAGAAGCTCCTTTTCCCTCAGGGTTTCCAAAACTGAACAGGCTCTGGTTAAACACATCATGGGCGGCATTAGGGACACCAATAAATTTAGTTTCTGTTTCACAACTTCTTGGAAATGAAGGTGATCAAGGAATGCACAGCAATTTTTTAATGGAAGTTTGGTAATGAGAAGGTTAAATCTGGAGGAAATATGACTGCTACTTCTGAATGAAATTGTGAATGCCCAACTTATGGGGCTGGGTGGAATCACCCCTGATGTTTAGGGAAAGTATGGAGTCAGATATCCAGGGATATCCATTAGTCTGTTAAAGTCTACATTATTCTAATGCATCAAATGAGTAAATAATGAATAGGATCCATATGAAATAAGTTTGCTCTTTACCCAGATGAAGTCTTTTTCTGCCTTTATGATGTGGAATGAGAACTGGTTTTAAATCCATGTCTTCAATGATCATTGGTTCTAACCTGTAAGCTACTGGATCAAGCTGTTGAGAGACAACACATGGACATTTAGTTATCTTTAGAATTATTCTAATTATCACATTTCAGTGAAAAAATCCCTATTTATGGTTTATAGACATTTTTGAATTCTGCACTATGTGAATTTACAGAAATTCAGTTCATGACATATTAAGCAGGTACATGAACTACTTTAGTCTTGTTCTCCTACAGAAGGAGATTCTAATGAGGAAACACAACAGCAAGATTTCCTTGCACTCAATCTGTATCAACGTATCACTGTTGAATTGTTAGAGAAAATGAGACAAGCACTGCATGTAAAAATATAAATATTCCATTAAAATCTACAAATTAATGAAAAAACCCTCAACAACTCCCTCCCCAAAATTTCCTTAATTCTGAAAATAAACAAGGCAAATATTATCAAAACATGCTTGGAAATGTACACAGGGGAACAAGAGGTGTAATGCTCCAAAGGTAAAACTTGGTATTCTGCCTCTTTTGTCATCTACATCAACTAAAATCAAATCTCAAAAGCACTGCTACTCACTGGGTGATAGATATTGAAGAAGCCCTTGCAGGTAGGGAGCCTGTAGTTTTCATCAATCTTCTCCACACCCCTCACAGTCAGGAACACACCAATAGGGGAACCAAGAGCAAAGAAAATATCTGGTTCAAAGTCCAGTGCACTGTAAACCACAGAAACCTACCAAACAGAAACCACACACATCATCTCTCAGAACTGTCAGCTTCAAAGGGAGGAACAAAAGGTCATCAACATAAAAAAATATACAGTGAAAAGAGAGGATTGATCAAATGCTTTAAATTGTTCAAATCATTTAGATCTGTGTAGCCTCACCTGGCCAGTTCCAACTTCAAAATACTCATAGTCAATGTTCACAGAAGACACAGATGCACCAACTGGGAGCTTCCTCTTTGAGTGCATCTGACCAGACTCTGAAGGTGAGACAGAAGAAATTGCATCTTTTGGTTTCTGAGTGTCTTCTTGAGTCTGGAGTGTGGCAGCCAGTACTGCTTTCTTTTCTGCTACTGCTTTCTTCTGTTCCTTTTGAGAAAAGTTTTAAAGTCAAGGAGAAAAAAAAGTTAATTTCACAATTGTCAAAATTGCTTTAATATATCCAGGGTATTAACAAGAGTGTCCAAGAATAGAAGCTACTCCACAGCAAGGAAGTCAGTTACATTTGCTTAACAACTTTTAATTTCGACCCTGAAATATGTATTTACCTGCTTGGCTGCTCTGTCTTTCACAAAATTAGCTATTTTCTTTCTTGGTCCAAGAGGTATCCCCATCTCCTTCAGGTCATCAACTGTACACATGAGCTAAAGAAACAAACACCAAATATACACATCAAAATATATTTTTCTAGTAGAAAAAGTACTTACAACTTTTCTAGTAAAATGAATGAATTTTTACTGGCAATGAACTCTGATTTGTCATCTACATTGTCTACACCTAAATTGTCTAAATCTAAATTGTCTACACCTCCTGGACAAAACATCTCCAGTTAAGTCAATTTATAAAGCTGCAGAAAATACAAAAAATTAAAGAGACATGACACAAAGTGCCTTAACATAACTGGGAGGATGCACCACAGCAAGAAAAAAACAACAAGAGCTGCAGAACATTCAGTCTTCAAGCCATGCATTGATTATCTTATCTTTACAACTGCTCTCATGGCCACAGAACTGAAAGAAAAAACAAAACAACACCAAGAAAACCCAAACATAAACCTGCACAGCGTGGGCAACCCCTGCAAGCCAAGTGAAGATTTCTGTACCAGAGACTCCATGTCGATGCGCTCCTTCTCGAAGGTGCTCACGTACTCTGACAGGCTGAGCATCTCCAGAGTCCTCTGCAGGGTAGGCACGTCCTCCTCTGCCTCTGCCTCACAAAGGTCATCAGCAGAAGTGGCAATGGAGGAGCCCAAGGAACTGGTGTCTTCAGTCATCTCAACAAAACAGCACAGAAACACAATCACATCCTCTAACAGCAGAAAAACATTAAGCAGCAAGCAAACCCAAGTTTAACTACTTTCTCTTAAAAACATTAGCAAGCAAGTTCTGTGAATATATATCCATTGTTAGTGAAACATGGTACAGATTTTCCACTAAAATACAGCTGCAAAATAAATATTTAAAAATTACTATGAGAGACAAACCACTCAAAAATGCTTCCTTTTATTCCTCAAGTTACTGGTCACCATTTCCAGCCTGAACACAGATTGTTTCCCTTTTATACATCTCCCTCACCACTTAGATCCTGTTAGACCAAGTTACATGTTCACAAGGGTCAAAGCTGATGTTCACCAGCAAACCTCATTACTGGCCTACTTGGAACTTAAGGGAGATCTAATTAATTTGTCCCGGGAAATGACAATATTTACAAAAGAGCACCTTTCCATCAACATGTTTAAATGTATTATCAAACCCCACCAACTTGGTTCAGCTAATAAATTCTGAAAAGATAAGAAAAAAATGACTGAAAATATCAGATCTATTGGCCTGGAAATAGCAGCACACAAATTACCTGTTTATCATGAACAGCCACGTCCTTCACACTCCCATTAACACCAGAGAATGGTCCAGAATTTACTGATGAAGCCAAGTCCTTCTGGTTAGAGAGTATGTCAAACAGAATTAAGGAACCTGCAAACAGGAATTAAGAGTTGATTTGGGAAAAATATCAGGTTTTCCTGTCCCTAATTCTTGAGCAAGATGTATATGCAATAGTAATGTCACAGTATGGTTTGATCAAAAGAGATGGCTGAAATATATTCACTTGAACATAATCACTCTCAGCTAAAAGCAACCCCTTTTCCTCCCTGTTCATGCTTTATGCAGTTGCCATGACTAAACTGTTTTTCCTTAAACACCTGAGACTGCCTGATGAACTGGAGGAAAAACTCCAGTTCAAACCAGTATATCAATATGCTGCTCTAATTCTATCTTCCCAAAAATGATTGTACTTTCACTAAGTGGGGGTTCTGAGCCACAGACATCACCCACCTAATAAGACAGGAGATGACCTGTTGACTTTTAAATACAGATTAGACACTAAGTTTTCATGAAGGGAAGTACTAACTTTCTCTCCAAGCCTGATAAACTCAGCTATTGAGAGGAGTTTATCAGCTCTTTTCTGAAAGACAGCCATGCCCTGTCGCTTTGATTTTTCAGCCTTCTGATGTTTTTATTCTTGGACTGAAGAGTTTTTACTCATTGTAACAAAACAAAGACTGATATTTTGTAAACATGCATTCCTTTCTAGTAAGAAAGACAAATTAATGGACTTCTAAATTGACCACTGGGGTCAGAGAGGTGTTAATCTCGAACAAATTCAAAACTCTATAAAAACCCCAAATCATAATAAACTTCCTCTTTCTCTCCTCACTTCTCAACTTGAGGAGTGAGTGTAGTGTCCTCTAGAGACAATGCCCTACCAGCTAATCTGAGTTTTATGCATAACAAAGGGGCCATTTTCCCCTAAGGAGGAGCTGACTGGGGATAAAAGCAGCATGCCTCAGGCAATCACCTAAGCTGTGGCCAGCCACAGAGACTCCCCCTCGGAAGTCGGGGTTGCGGCTCATGAAGAGCGCGTAGAGGCGGTTCATCTCCATGCCCACTTTGTCCACGATGGTCTGGCAGTAGGTGGGGCTGTTGTAGAACAGGATGTCCAGCAGCGTCTCGTTGGTGAAGTGCCTCAGGCGACCGATGCTCGGCAAAGTGATTTTCTTTATGTTCCTGGTAACACAGAATCGTTAAAAGCATGAAAGGCTTTAGAGAAACGCTGGTGAGAACTTTGTTAGCTTTTGAAATGAATGTAATGTAAATAAATGCTGCAGAGATTTTAAAACCCATACAGCCCTCTGGCCTTGTTGCATATTCACACAGTAATGCTACCTGCTGATTGTAATATTTGAGAAAAATACAGCTCCCTTTTTCCTCTCCAGGCTGAAGTGATGCCTGAAATAACCTCTTCTCTATTCCAACACTGCTCTCATAAAGTAACAGGGAAGTTTGGTGAGCAGATTGAAGTGGAAGAGAAAAAGGAACTAACATGCAAAATTAGAATGGTAAATGCTCTCTTTTTTGAAGAAAAAGCTTGGCATCACCATCTGCCTGCCTGGAGTCAAGACAGCTGCACTGGAATTGCTATAGACTTGAGACTGCTTGGTTTGATTAACAGAATAAGGATCCCTCCTCATGCAGTGCTCAAATGCAAATAAAACACCAAGGCTGGGGGAAAGCAGTGTGATTTGACTGAGCTAGAACAGTCTGGAGAACATCAGCATCACTTTAAGTGGCACAGGTTGCCACCCTCACAATTTTTACTTGCCCAGCTTTGAGCAAGGGCAACAGCTTGAAATGTGAAGTCACAGCAAAGGGGTGGACACAGAGGAGGGATTTTAAAACAGATTTTTAAATGCTGTAACACTCCAACCCAAATATAGATATTTTGCTTCAAAAAAAGAAGCCCTTAGCTCAAGTGCCTAATCATAATTCAGGCACTCCTCTAGGACTGGAGAGAGGGGTCAATGCCTTCCTCAGAAATAACTCCTAGGGTCAAACTCAACCAGACTCCAGGAAAGTAAAGAACAGAAAACTCTCCACTCTAAATTGTCCACACCTCATGGACAAAACATTTCCAGGCTCACCACCTCATCCTTGTGATCTTAATATCTACACACTCCCTCATGAGGTATCATGCACTCTGATGCAAATCCAGTACTAAAAAGTTGTGTGGACAAAAATAAACAAGAGAAATATTCCTCCTGCTTTTCCAGCTTTCCAAATACTCATCAAAATATTAATTTTAAAAAAAATCTGCAATTCTCTAATCCAGTCATACATTTAGTCACGCAGCCTGCAGAGCATATCAACTGCTCTTTTCTCCACTTTCCATAGCCTGTTAAAATGCAGCTTTTAAGATGTTTTCAGCATTAAAAATGCCCTCACCTGTCTACACCTGTTGCATCTCCATGCAGAGAACTGTGCCAATGAACTGGAAGGAATTCCACCCTGCTCACTTTGCGCTCCTCCAAACCTTTCTTAAAGTGAGTCTGCAGCAACTTCAGAGAAACAGTCCTAAAATCATCAACTGGGAAGAAAAAGAAGAATGAAAATCTGATAGCTGCAGTACAAAAGTAACACATAAACAGTTCCTCCTTCCCCTTAATTTCACAGATAGTCAGAATACAAATGATGGAAATTGAAAACTGGAAAAATCTTCTCAAGTATTACTATTTTAACAATAAGAAAGTACAAAGTTTTGTTGGAGTGGATTTTCTAGCAAGCTTCTATTTATCTCACACTGCCTGCCAGTTCATGCCATAACCAGACAGGGCTTTCTTAATTTACTCAGTTGTACTGGAGTGTATTCAAAAAAAAAAAAAAGCAAACACAAAACCACACCACACAAAGCAAACACATTCACTCACACCACAAAAAGAAAAAATAAAAAAAAAAATCAACCAAAAAACCCCTCACCACACACCCCAAAACCCAAATCACCCCACAAGTGTGACACAGAGCACTAATAATAACAGCTAAAGCTTCAATTTTGACAGAACACAGATTCTGCCTTTGGAAAATAATAATGAAAAAATTGAACTTCTTAACATCAAAGACTTTGCTTAAAAAAAAAAAAGCTTATCTGAATATAAGCTAAAGAGAGCTACATTTAAACAGCAAGAATACAACTGCTCATTATACAAGCCCAAACTTACCACATTCAACAATGCTTCTAAACCTCAAGTCACACACAGGACCTATGCCATGAACCATAAATACCAGATGGTCAATTTGGGACATTTCTCCTGTAGAACAAAAAAAGGAAAACATTCAGAGTACCAGTATGTACTGCAGAAGTGAAGTTCAGAGTGTAGGAAGTGTAATACACACTTGTTTTAGAAAGCCTAGGATATAACATGGTTCAGGACCTAACAGAGCCCACAGGACTCCTTTGATTAAAACACCCCAAAAGCAGATAACCTCATCAAGCAGCTGAATGAAGGAATAACTTTAATCTTTAGACTCCAGGCAGGAGCAGCACACAGCCACCCCACCCACTATTGTCCAGCTTCTGCACAGATCCAAACTGACTGCTCCCAGTCACCAGGAATCTCATCACCACCTACCATCAGGGATCTCATCGTGGTCATCATCAATTCCACGTTTCACCACCCTTGGCCTTGCCTGCCCATCAGGAGTGGTGCCCCATTCATCTGGTGTGGCAGCAGGCTGGAATTGAACTATGACCTGAAACAAATACAGTGTCCAATTCCAAGCACAGAAAACCCTCATGACTCACACTGTTAGTCTGAAAGCACTGCAAGGCTGAACATATTTTTTAATTGTTTTACTTTGCATCTGAAAATCAAATATTTTCTCCCACAAAATCCTCATTAGTGTGAAAAGCAATCAGATGACTCAAAATAAACATAGGGTGAAGAAGCTGGGTCTGCTCAGTGATTCTGAACCATTTTAACTCCTCAGCCAAGCATTATTCAAGCTCCTCCTTCCTAGTGTCCAGTGTCCACTGTTCCTTAGCAGATTACTGCTAATGTGAGGAAACTGAATGCTACCTGATTTACAATAACTCTATCACAAGAAGCAAATGGAACAAAAAAAAGAAGTGCAGGGCTTTTCAGGGAAGGACAACAGCATCTGAAGTAGTCCAGAAACCCTAAAAAGCGAGGAATTCAGTAGTACAGTTGCTTATAGCACTTACAGTCTGAACTCGTATTTATGACACCAAGTGGTTTAAATGCTCCTTCTCCAGATTTTCACTGGACAGAATTCCCTAACCAGGATTATTAAACACTTTAAGTAGGAGCAATCATGATCCTTTCTGGCCATTGGATACTTTTATGTATTAACTACTGCATCTGTGATAAGTGAACAGTTAACAGCGCTGATCAATAAGGCTGAAGTCCATGTTTTAATCACGTGAGACTGTTCACAGGGTAGAGTAACTTTTAAAGCTTGTCTTGCCATATTTTCTTTTGGCCTGAAAATAAGCAGAAACCTCCTCAGGCCTTAAAAGAAACTATTTACCTTATAGCTAGATTAATGCTCTTCTCCACATGAAAGCTCTTAATTTTAATTATCTTTCATTTGGGACAGACTGAGGTTAAACTAATTCAAATTGCTTACCATTTGCTGCCAGTTAAGCTTAGCCAAAATATTTGCTATGCAAACCCTTATTCTCTTAAGGTTTCAGAAAGCATTGTGTTTTAACCACATGACAGCACATTGAAGCAAGCACAAGTTCAGTGTTCTGTAAACTTGATCATCTTTAATGCACACGTAGCCAGAACAACCAACTGGCACATTTCATGCATTAAGACCACATTCAATTTATGCTTCCATCCATTTGCTCACGCCCCCTTAACGAATCCTGCAAAGTACAAGTGCCAAAATCTATTACCTTGGGGTTATGCATAACAATTGTCTCCCCGTTTGGAAATTCGAGTCGCCGATGCCATTGATTTGTAGTTACAGCCCTCTTATATTCTGCCTGAAACAGTAAACATGTTACACAAAGTCAGCACGGCAACCTTCTCAAGGTTTTGTGGCCTCATGTAATGCTACAATTCAAATTTACATAAATTGCTTTATATAAAAATGTCACACAAGCAGATTTTAGGTCAGAGCAGTGCAGGACTGATGCAGGAGCAATGTGGCCTTCTAGACACTCCTCCTTCCAGGATTTGTTTACATTCCAGAAAGCACACTCTGAAATTATCCATGAAACAGAAAGGAGAGTTTCTAAGGTGATTAATACAATGAACTACCAGGGTGTCTGTGCCTCACTGACCTCCAGTTTGTCACTGAAGTCCTCGGTGTAGGGGATGAAGCGGCTGTCCTTGTCCCCCTTGTAGAACCAGAGGCAGCGCCGCACCTCCGAGGGCTCCTCGTCCCAGTACACGGCTTTGCGCAGGCGCTCGTACAGGAACACGTCGTAGCGGCCGCCGTCTGTGCTCAGCACCACGCTCTCGGGGTCAGGCTGGACTGGACACACGGACACATGTGCTCACCACCCACACTGACACAGCTCTGCCCTCCCAGCACAGCCCCAGACACTGCTGGGACATCAGGAGTGACAGTCACACCACGGCAGAGAAGCTTCGTAAGGCTGTGATGCTTCTAGAATGCTTCTATACACAACAAAACGCTTGGAGGAACTCCCAAATTCAAATTCTTATTCCATAACTGGCAGTTTAACAAAAAGGCAACTCAAGACACAAATTACTATATAGAGAATTATATATAGAATGCACACATCTCTCTATGTATCTATATAGAATGTACACACATCTCTCTGTATATCTATATAGAATGTACACACATCTCTCTGTATATCTATATAGAATGCACACATCTCTCTATATATCTATATAGAATACAAACACATGTCTCTATATATCTATATAGAATGCACACATCTCTACATATCTATATAGAATGCACACACATCTCTCTATATATCTATATAGAATGCACACACATCTCTCTATATATCTATATA
>JBBMKD010000217.1:30378900-30456476 GCA_037834095.1 Argya squamiceps | reverse complement strand
ACCCATGGCAAGTTGCTCTTAGCTTTGGGAAATCAGTCCGCCATGGTGGAATTCCAACGTAGATACTCTCTGTCTCCCAGTTCAGACCCAACACACAGCCCATTGTCCTTCTCTGTAAATTCGTATTTATCAAATTGAACCATATTAAATTGCTGTTTTGTATGTCAACAAGTCAACTTTGAACAAAAAAATGATACTGGCATGTAAAAAATAAATCAGCAGCAGTATGATCAGTTTTGAGAATGCAGAAATAAAATCAGAAATTTTTGATGCAACCCAAAGCTCTCCTAGAATGCAGAGGAAAAGAACAAGGAGATAAAAATAACAAGAAAATCCACATAATCTATGAATAACGAATCCATTAAATCATAATACTTATCTTCTCAAAAGTATATATGATACGATTTCGGCTTTAGTTAAGTTTTATCAATTTTCGGATATGAAAAATACGCTGTATATGCTTTTGTTTTGCTTAGTTGTGATTTTGACTGGAATAATTGCAGCCAGCTCCGGAATGACTGAGAGAAGGGCGTGGAGAGAAAGTTATTTTCTGCATCCGCAACCCCTCTCCCCAACCCGTTTCTAGTGCCTGCAAAGCAGAGGTTTGGCATCGGGCTGGTCCCTGGGGATCCAACAGCTGCTGCCCTGGATGGCAGGAGCGCTCCAGGCCCCAGGCAAGCCTCTCTCAGGTCACGGACGGCTTTGTCCGAGACGGAGAGACCGGGAGCTCAGCACCGAGTCTGCCCGCAGCACCCTTACGCTCCGAGCATGCTTCTCTGCCTCCCCACACCGGCAGGAGCCCGATGCCGTCATCTTCCCCACGGCGAGTCCCAGCACAGGACGAGACAGAAAAGGCCGAGCAGGCCTTCCCCTGTGCCGTGGGCTTCAGCTGGAGCTTGAGGCACTGAATGTGTCTATTTCTCTATTTGATTACAACAAGAAATTAAGTTTTGTCTTTGAAAACGTTTTATTTTCTTGGTCTTTCCTTTGATTACAGTATATTCTTCCTTCACAGTATATTCTTCAGATCTCTATTTAGGAAGGGCCTAGAAAGGCTAGGATTTGTAGCAGTACTCTAAGACCCAGGATTTTAGCTCTGAAGCTGTTTATTTTAGAGTTTACTATAAGAACTGAGCCATATGGACTTCACCAGACAAAATAATCAAGAGGATCATCAATGTTAAGTATCAATGGATGTAAATCTTGCAGGGAGTAAGGCAGCATAGGTAGCTGTCACTATTTCTCCCTCTCTTGCTTGGTAGTGACAAGGAAAATGTTAGCAATGTTACCTAAAGATTTTTCTCACCATGGAACCAATTCAAGCTATTCTTGACCAAGAGTGCCATTCTACAAATAGCTTTTTGTTGTATTTGACACTGTGGGTCAAACTCTGTTTCCTTTGTACAGAAAGACCAATTGCTAGTGCTGAGGGAAGTGTGCCTTAGGAGTTTGCTGGGGTAGGTAAAGTTGCTAGACACTGCAGACTGGTATGGTTGGGGAAGCTACTGATGCACCATTTTCTCTCAGAAGTGTCAATATTCTGCTTTGTCTTTGTGTGAATTTGAAGACAAATACTTCAGCTGGGAGAAGCAGCAACCCTGTTTGCCTCTCACAAGACTTAATTCTCCTTGGAATACAGAAAACTCCACAGAAGAACAAGCTGAGAAAGCATCCTTACACCTGCCTTGTAGTCTTTCTGTTTTGACCTTGAGCCCATTATCAAATCTGGGCCTGATGATCTCAGTCAACCCAGAGTCTTAACGTCCATCTGTTAGCACTGCCAGTCTGCCTGGCTCAGTTATTAGGATTAGGGGAAGATGTCTTGTGACTTTATGTTCTCAACTTAGCTGTCATGGGCCCTGGCATAAACTATAGCATACCTTGCCCTTTCCCTCTCCTGCCACGCTAACCAGGAGTTAGCCACATTCTGGGACATTTCTGACCCGTGGGGCCAAATGCAGCTGCACATCTTATCCATTCAGTAGCTGCCTTGCTGTTTGCTGGATAAAGCAGAGCATTAATTGTAGGCTTTACTGTCTTTGGCAGTTTTATTGGTAACAGTAAAGAAGGTTACGAGCCAACCTGCTGCAAAGAGTGAGCACAAACTAGTCCTTCATTTCAATTAAGAGTGCTTCTGTAGTGAAAGGCCAAGAGTTAAAATCGACTTGAGACACTAGTCAAAATTCCAAATGTGTGTCTTTGTTGTGGTTTAGCTCCATCCAGGAAATAAGCACCACAGTTGTTCTCTTTCGCCCTACATGTCCCCAGTGGGATGAGGGAGAGAATCAGAAGGGTAAAAGTGAGAAAACTTGTGGGTTGAGAAAAAAGCAGTTTAATAATTGAAAAAAATTAAAATAATGTTAAATTGTAATAAAACATGAAAATAACAAAGAGGTGAATAAGAGCCAAGAAAGACAAGTGATGCAAATGAAAACAATTTTCCACCAGCAACTGACTGATGGCCAGCCAGTCCCCAAGCTGTGCCCTTGCACCAACCTTCCCATAGTTTTATTGCTGGCCATGATGCCATATGGTATGGAATATCCCTCGGGTCAGTGGGGTCAGCTGTCCTGGCTGTGTCCTCTCCCAACTTCTTGTGCACCTTCCTCCTGGCTGCTGAGGTGGGGTGAGAGGCAGAAAAGGCCTTGACTCAGTGTAAGCACAGCTCACCAGTAACTAAAGCATTCCCCTGTTATCAACACTGTTTTCAAAAAAATCCAAAACACCCCTTGCCAGCTACTAGGAAGAAAATTAACTCTATCCCAGCCAAATCCAGGACATATGTGCATGTGCTATATAAGACACAAGGACATTGATCTTGTTAATTGAGCAGAACAAATTTAAAGTCTGTACAATTATTTTTCTGGCTGACATTGGAGACACCAAAAAATGAGAAATAAGCGGCATTTCTCTGTGGAGAAAATCTCTCCAGCAGGTAATCTACTTCAAGATCCATATAGTGGCCTATAGCTTCATTGCCTCTGGATCAGGAAAGAATTGAAACCAAAAAAAAGGTGAAGTGCTGAGTACCGTAGTGTCTAACTCATTCTTGGCTTTTGGACCAGAATTTCAAAGCATGTCCTTGGTGCCTCAGCTATACATACAGATATGCATCTCTGATATGGTAGACAGGTAGATAGATAGATAGATAGATAGGTAGATAGATAGATAGATAGAGCAAGCTGTGCACTTTAGAATGGGCTCCGAAACAGCTGGTGCTCTTGTGAAAGAAGGACACTGCTATAGCTGAAAAAAAAATGCTTTAAAGCCATCCCTTACTGGAATCCCATCACTTACTCCATGATTTAGGTGGTATCCCTGACATGCTTTTCCCCCTGACATTATCTTTCATATCAGTATTTAGAAGCTACTTCACTTGGTGAGGCTGACCCCTTTCCCTCCCTGTGCAAGGTAGGCTGCTGAGCAGCACAGGTTTCCACAATTGCCAGTCCACAGAGACACAAAATGGACTCTGAATCACTTGGCCCTGGTGGTTTTGCAAGTACTCTTTGTGCAGTTGTAGCTGGTTAACTAATAAAAATGTCAGCAGCCATCCCAACAGAAACTCATGCTTTTCCCGCATTTCAGATGGTGTCTAAGCAAAAATGGATGTAAAAAATAATAAATTACGTCCTTGGAAGTCATAACAGGTCTGTACAAAACAGCCCATCTATATACCATCACAGGTTTCTCCAAAGCCCTTTTGAGTCTCTTTCAGACTTGTCACTGTCATGTGACATGCACAAAATGGGGTAAAGTGGCACAATTACAATTATTTAAAACAGCATCTTCTTTATAGAAGCTATTGGATTAGGCTGTTTGATTTAATCCCATTGAATGTCTCTGAGGGCCGGGCTGACAGGTGCTCTGTATCACTGCAAGCAAGCGCTCCCTCTCCAGCTGGGCACTTGGGCCAAACCCCGTTCCCTGCTTTGAGCCCTTGATTTTATAGCAGAGGTTAAAGGGACCTACAGTGGGCTTTGGTCTACCTGAATACAACACCTCTTCTGTGTCGTTCACGTGTGCTAAAGGTTATCCGCAGGAAGGGGAGCTCTGTCTTCACGATCGGGCAAGGCTGGCGCAAGTGAGCTCTTGCCTCAGACGTGACTGCCGGCGCTTTGCCCTCCGTGCTTCCTGGTGGGTGAGGCAGTAGTGGCACGTAGCTCTTGTGACAGGAAGAGGTGATGACCCTGACAGGTACTGCTGGCCCAGTGGGTGCGTGAAGCTGCCAGTGCATGAGGTCAATACAGCAATAAGCAAAGCATTTATAATGATAGTGCTGCACTGCCCCATGCTGCGTTCCTCAGTGGGCGCTCAGCAGGCCTCCGGACACCACAGCCATGAGCGAGACGGGTGACTAAACTCAGCACGGTCTCCAGTGGCTCCCCTGAAGCTGCGGTGGCAGGGGTGGCAGTGAGGGGGCCAAGATGGCGCGTGGAGGGGCGCCTCACTACCTCCCCCCCCCCGCCCCCATCGACAGAGTAAGGAAATCAGGGCAGGAACATAGTTAAAGCTCCCTTTGCAGCGCAGTGCACGAAGGCAGGCACACATGGCCTGAAAAGCTACCCCCTCTCCTGCGAAGCGCAGCCGCTTTCCCCAACACTCGGGCTCTGCGGGGTCGGTGTCCCTGATTCGACCGGGGGCGGGGCGCGGGCGGCCCCAGCCCGGGCGGCCGGGGCCCTTCCGTAAACACCACCCGGCCCGTCCCCCGGCCTACCCCCCGCACGCCGGCACGGCCCATTGCCAGCGCGGGGGAGTCCGCCGAAGCACATTCCTCTGTCGGCTCGTATTTCTCCACGCTTAGTGCCCGGTCGCAAGTAGAATGAAGAGACACGGGCAGTTTCTACGGGCATAACCGGAGGCTGGCCCAAGCGCCTCGGATAACTCTCCGCTGGGAGGCAGGAAAAGATGACGCACCTCCCCCCTTCCACTGTCAGAGATGGACGTGCCCGAGGAAGACACTAATAGTCCGGGCTGGGTCTTTAAATCTCGGGGGGGGCGCTGTGTGCGGCCCCGGTGAGCGCCGCGCGGGACGGCGAGGGGCAGCGGTGAGTAACCGGCTGGGGAGAGCGGGGCAGGGTAGGGCTGCTCCGGCTGGTCGGCGGAGCTGACACGCGGCGGGGTGTCCGGGCACGCTGGGCGATGAGCCGCGGGGTGAGTCCGGGTCAGCGCTGGCTCGGGGGCTGCCACCCTCCTGTGCGGTGTGGGTGGCAGGGAGGTGGTGAACTGGCCCGTCGCTCTGCTGCCCCGGTGGGGCACCCGCTGCAGCAGGTGGGTTTCGCAGTTCCTGCTCTGGGTCCGTACTTCTCCCCTTGCCCCGTGTGTCCTGGGCTTTCGCGATCCCTTAAGTGTCCGCCGGGATGATCCACCCCGACGGGCGCAGCCGCAGCGTCCCCCCGCTGCAGCCCCGGTCAGCAGGGCAGGGGCACCCCGAGATCTCCCCGGGGCATGGGGGCCCGGGCGCTTAGGGGCAGGTGCCCGGGCTCGCCTTCTCTGGGGCTGACAGGGAGCTTTCCTTCCTTTTGCTCTGGACTCCCTCCCCCCGGGCCTGTCCTTGGAAACGCTGTTTGTTTTGGTCGGCGAGTGCCAAACTCCTGCCTTTGCTAACTGTTAAAAACATGGGGCCGGGGGCGGAGACAGGCAGCGAAACAGATGGAGGAAGAGGAGGAGCCGCCGGCTCCCCTCGGTGTCGCTCCCCCCGCGGGGGAGGGGAGCGGGCAGGACGTCCCCGGGCTCCCCTCAGGAGCCGCGGCCGCTCGTCCCATCGCCGGCCTGCCCGGGCGGAGGGCACTCCCGCGGGCCACGCTCGGGGCACTCGGCCGAATCTCACCTTGGCCGATACAGTTTCTTAAGCTTTCACGAACACAAGTGTCACTTCAAAGGGAAGAGCTGTGGAACTAGAAAGCTAAAGGGGAGAAATGTCGGCTGTGAGCTGTGAAAAATGAGGCGGGAGGAAACGCAAGTAACTCTTAACAAAGGCTCTTTTCTGTTCTCGTGTGCTGGCAGAGGTGGAGTCAGTGAAAGGGATACTCGAGACCAAATGAGATCCAGTCGGTGTCAGCTTGAAGATAGTAAGAATGTGTGCCCAGCAGAATAAACAAAGTTGAGACCTTCATAGTGGTAAAACAAGACAGAGCACTCATAAGTCTCTGTGTCCATGCACACTTCCTTTGAACAAAGCAGGGCTGTGGAAAACTTCTTGAAGATGGTATCTGAAGAAAAAATCTAACACAGTGTGAAACTGTCTTTCTCCTTCCTCCCCCCAGGTGCTTCATGAAATAACTTCTAAAGCAAACCTTCAGAAATAAAAAGTGTGTTTGTGTCTTTTAAAACTAACCTGATCTTGCAGTATTGATTAAGTTCTAAATTAAGAATCGATTTGGGTGATGCAGTAACCAGTTAAGATCAAGATGCCTTTAAGTGTCTGCTGTTTTGTATTCATTCTCTTTTTACTAAAAAGAATGATTCCCACCTATCTAAATAGCAGAAATGTGAGAATTTCTTTCTTCATTGTTAAATTAGCTAGAATCTTGGAGTTGATATATGTGAAAGGTACTTTTAGCTTGGTCTCCCAACGAAATTATCCTTAAACCCTACAGTATGGTGCTAATTGAAAGAAAGCAAATGGTGTGATGAAGCCCACTGTGATGGTGTCCAACGTAACATAAAGGTAAATGTGAGTAGTCTTCAATGCAGCAGAGTAAATAGGTTGTAACCTCTGGCTGACTCTTTAATAGAACAGGTGGGATATTAATATGTGTATTAAAACAACAGCCTAATATGTAATAATTAATGAGCAAATAAATAACAAGATGGTATTGTTCATCCAGGATGGTGAGTTACAAAGAGATCTTGCAAGGCTGAAGGGCTTTTTGAAATGTTTTCATGTGACCATTATACTAATTTAAACTTAAAGTTCTAAATAAGCTTGGCCATTAGTAAAATGTAAAGGAAAATCCTTTACATTTTACAAAAGGAGAATGTAAAATGTAAGGAAAATCAGCTCCTCTAGTGTATGCTATAAAGCACAGACCAAGTGACTCAGTTGTCTATTGTTGTAACTAATTATAAATGCCATTTTTGGTTTGCACTTTCCTGTCATATGCTCAATGACTGTATCTTTGCCTAAGTGTTTTAGATGGCCCCTGCAGGTTCTGCTTGTATATTCACATGTTTATTTTGATGTGTTTATCTTTTAAACTTAGAATTTAGCAATAATGTTCTGAATCTGCAGAGCACACCCATTCTTGCTTCCCATTGTGTTTGAAGCATTCTACTAGGAAATTTATTGTGCATGTATTTAGTGTGGCAAAAGATTGCAGTGGTTTTTTGTGTGTCGTCTCCTGTTGCGGTGTTGAAACTCCTTACTTAAATTAAGGCTTCTGACAGCTCTGCTGTTTGTATGTGTGCATATATTGTAGGAGCAGGTGTGGTTTTGGTACATCAAAATGCCATGGGCCTCTGAAAGGCAGCTATTTGTTGCCAAAAGATCCTTTGCTGGGGCTAGTACTTATGGACTTAATTTAGATACTCTCCTAATTCTGCCTTAACTACTTGATCTCGGAAATCAAGATGGGGTGGAAAATGGCAGTGCTGACTCACCTTCGTGGCTGGTTTAGTGCTTCTCTCAGCAGCGCCTTGCAAAGTTGAGTATTTAGTAACATTGTCATACGTAGAGGTAAGAGGAAGTTTATGAAATGATGATGTGTAAATTGTGTGAGAGCATTTGGGGTTTTAGTGGTCATTTACCTTCTTCCATGTTCTTAACACCTGAGCTGAAGCAGTAGACACACGGTGGAGTGGTCATACTCACAAGCGATTTGCAAGACTTTGGGCCACTACACTGCAAACAACATTAATCAAATCTTTTGATGGACAGTGTGCTTCAACATTAATCTTTTGGAGTTTAGTTATTTGTATGGGAATAAAGGGGTGTTACACAAGATTGAAGCCTGGAAATACAGTGTTCTTATATTGATTAAAAAAAATAGTTGGAGGGTGGTAAAAACTTTGCAGGCTGTGTACAGTGTTACTGTATTGAGTGAGCAGTTCAACATGAAGAATCTCAAGTACGTTCTATAACCAGTTTGTCACAACTAGTTTCTGGTCAGCACTGACTTTGAGATCTGTAACACAGATTTTAATTGAAGAAATTGTTTGTTTCTTCTCTAGTATTAATTAGTGACCCATTTCTAATTGTAACTTAAATACAATTTCCCAACAAAATATCTCTGCATTTTGGGGTTTTTAGGTTCTCTTGCAACTCTGTCTTGTTTAGCCAATACTGTTTTAAATATTTGTTTGTTAGAAATTACAAAATTCCTGTTCTAATAAGAGTAATGATGCTTAGGATCACAGGTAATGCTGCAGGTTCTGAATGCACGACCTCTATGTTCTAGTCAAGTGTCTCTTACTGGCTCCTCCAGTATAGTGATAAACTGATTTCTGTGTTCTTACTAATGTGACCAAATCTTTTCACAAAAAAACAGTGTAAAGTATGACATAAATAAGGTGCTCAAGTGCATTTCTTTCCTCTTGGCAGAGGAGGAAGAGTAAACATACACTTTAGAAATGTTAATCATCTCAGTTAACAGGGAAGTGCTCATCAGGGTAGTAGCTCATCAAGTTATAAAGGCCTATTCAGGATGAGTTGGTACCCAAGCTGTAACTAGGTACCAGCATAATGAAATCTTCATTTTCACTACCTTTTGTCTATCCCAGGACCCCACAGTGTTGATTCACATAAGTACAGACAAAGATCATTCTTTCATTGCCAAACGTGCCTTTTTCCAAGTTTACCAGTTGCAAAGTGTGGTATTCCCTGCCTACAGCAGTTGATGTGGTTTAATAATAAATTAAGTTATATATTAGTTAAATTTGCTAATGGAAACCTTTGCTGGCTATGTCTCTTCATAAAGTCCACTACAGAATGCTTCATGACCACAATCAGAGATGGACAGCTACCTTTGGTATCTGGGCCGAATTCCTTTGGTAGTAATTACTGCTGACTTCCAGCTCATTTTAGTATTGTGATGAACATATTTTTCACTTCCTGTCATGCAGTTGTTAATCATCTGTATCACACTGCACAGCTGTCCACATTTTCTGCAATTGCAGTTTGTCTGCCTGGGAGGCAGTTTCTTTACATAGACAGAAACACTGTGAAGCACAGCACTTCTCAGTGGAGGTTGTTGTCTGTGCTAAATGGAATGTTAGAGGCTCAGAGCTGCCATTCAGCTTAAACCAGAAAACCCATCCACCTTCACCCCTAGCAGGAGTGGGTTTTGGGTCTGTGCCATTGTTGATCTGTATCTGAGCACAGACCCTCCTAAAGCAGCAGGCCAGACTTTCAGCTACACCCTGTCAGAAATGTAATATTCTGAATTACTTGTCTGTTCTCCCCCTGCAGCTTCTGTGTTTGCTTCACAGTCGTTACCCTCGGTGCAGCCTGTTTGTGGAAGGAAACTCATTGCTATACACCACTTCTTTGTGAAGTCAGGTGGGGGATGGTGACATCATGAGATGCCTTTATGGGCATTGAAAACTACCAAAAGTCTTGCAACAAGCTGCTTCAGGGGCTCCTGTGGGTAGTCTTTTCATTTCTTAAAATATCAATTTAGGGATGGTCTCCAACATAATCAGTAGGGTATAAAACAGCTGAAGGTACAAAGCTTTCTTACAGGACAGGTGTAGTTGGTTGATAACTATATGATTCTGCATGTCAAGCGAGATCCTTTGCTTTGCTTTTCCCATTTAGGAAAGACAACTACTTGATCGTCATTCACAGTAAAATGATCAGTAGCTGACTTTGAGAAACAAACAAATGTAAGTGCTGGTTTTATGGGAATTGTGTTTGTTTTTCCAGGTCTTGTTGACTGTGTAAACAAGGTAAAGGGAATCAGAATGCCTCTCAATGATGAGCAGAACAGCGACTCAGATTCTTCACGCCTCTCGGAAAGCACAGCTTCTTCCAGTGACTCAGAATATTCCAGGCAGAGCTTTAACAGTGATTCTTCAAGCAAGCCCAGCTCCCCAGCATGTAAGCCTGTTTCAGCCTTACCTGCATTGTGCATGGACCAATAAGGCTAACTTACCTTGTTTCTCTTTGCTGTTGTGGGTAGAACCTGGGATTCTGAATCTGTTTAGGAGTATTAAGAGAGAGGCACGGCTTTCTCTCTGCTGTGAAGCAGTGCATCTCCTGTGTGTGGAACACCAGCAGCAGCTGTATCCATGGGGATCTCCCTGTGCACTCCTTCCCTTCAGAAAGTGTAAGAAAAGTGTGTCACCATGGTCTTCCTAACCCTGACATTGCTAGCAGACTCCCACTCAACCAGATATGCTTTTGTGCAAAGGGTGGGTTTCTTCTGTTTGATCCCTGCACTGAAAAATCAATTCTGTTACATATTTGTTATACTATATCAAGTTACATGTAATTAATCTCGAATTCACATTTTTCTTTCATCAGTATTAGAATCAAACATAAAACACACATTTGCACAAGGAAGATAATTTGAGTAACAGTAAATAAAACCTTGGTTAAGATGTGGTTCGTGTGTGTCTGTAAGCATTTGCAGACCATGCTTACTTCTTACAGCTATGTAAATGAAGTCTTACATTAGAACAAGCTTGTTAGTGGAGCTGCAGTTGGCAGCTGGCTCTTTGTCTTTCTTTGTTACAAGTCTTCCAAATGCTAAATTAAATTATAGAATTTGAGGATTTAGAAACTTCAGGAATTTGCTCTTGTTTTCCAATATAGAGTTTGTTTTGTCGTTGCTGCTAACTCCTAAAAAAATGAATATAACTTACATTCCAGAGCAGATAAAAGATCTGCTGATCTTAAGTGGGGGATTTTGCAAGTCAGTATCTTCGAAACCTTTTCAACAGGCAATATAGCCATCATGTGTTCACAATTACAGAGGACATCTGGTATCTCTTACTGCCCATGCTTTTGGTTGGGTGGCTTTGACAGAACAGTTAGTAGGAAATCTGTGGAATACAAGATCCTGTTCTAAAGGAAAAAAGATATCTTAGTTAAGGTGCAGAAATATGAAAATGCTCCTCAAAATGTTTTGAGGCTTGTGTGGTACTTCCCCACAAACACACACACCCCTGATAAGCTGGGAGTTTCCTGAGTTAGTGTTTTAGGAAGATATAAAGACTTGGTAATCTTGGGTTGCTTCTTCCAGAGTACTGGAGTCCAATTAGCAGTAAAATTTCTAGGTTTTAGTGTATTCAATTGTACTTAATCAGCTACAGATATTTTGCTTGAATTGATCTTGTTTGTTCCAGCAGCAAGCCCTCCCAAGGTTATCACATTTGATGAACTGATGGCAGCTACAAGAAATCTGTCAAACTGGACTCTAGCTCATGAGATTGCTGTAAATGAAAATTTTTGCATAAAACATGAAGACTATCCACAAAACAGGTAAGAGCCTGAATTTTGCAAGAGGCAGTGCTGGTGCTGGAAAGAGAGGAGAAATGAATAGAGCAATGTAGACCGTGTTGTGGGAGCTGATGATCCACCACCCAAGAAAGATGTGGTTGCAGGACATAATATCTGGGGAAGTGTGTTTCCCAACAAGTGATCAGTCTCATCTAAAGCAGTTACAAGGACAAAAGCTAGTTGGGAGTCTTTTCCATATCTAATTGATTTACTCCACAGCTTTGCAGGCACAGTGAAACAAATTGTACACAAGGCATTTTGGGATCATTTGGAATCAGAACTGAATGAAGATCCTCCAGAATACAAACATGCTATCAAGCTCTTTGAGGAAATTAAGGAGGTAATGTTCTTTCTCTGTATTGTTTTGTCAGCTTAGCTCTAAGAATCCCCCTTAGTTCACTGAAGGGTCTCCTTAACTTAGCTGAGCTAAGAATAGGAATAGCTAAGAACCTTCTAGTTCTTCCTATTATAATGTGAAGCTATGATAATTCAGAACTGAAAATAGATGTCTATTTGTAGTATATTTATATTAACTGGGAATATGGCCACAGACAAACAGTTCACTCAACCTTCACTGCACAGTTAGTTGGAATTCATGTCTTTTCCCAAAGCTTCACATGTCTACTAGCCTGTTTTCAGAACCATACTGTGAGCTTAGGGCATGAACAAGAGCATAAACATGACTGCACCTGCCCACTTAGACTTCATTGTTTGATTATTGCACAGGTGAGCATACAGACCTTCAATCCTGCCACAATACTAAGTCTTTCAGAATTCTAAGTTAGTAAATGTTTGTTTTACAGGGCAGCCGCCCAGCTTTTGAAGGAGTCTAGTTGTTGACTTGCTTTCTGTTTTATTGGCTTTGAGCATTTTTGCAGAACTTTTTTCCCCACTACCTTTGATAATGTTCAGTCTTAAAATGTCTGGTTATAATCTGTCAGCTATATACACCTGACATGAATATTAAAATTTCACTCAAGTGTGTTTCCTAAGTCTGGTTTGGTTTTTATTGATAAGCTTTTCTTCTTTTCCCCCCTCTAATTTAGATTCTTCTTTCCTTCCTGACTCCTGGAGCAAACAGGATTCACAATCAAATTTGTGAAGTTCTAGATACGGATCTTATAAGACAGCAGGCAGAGCACAATGCTGTTGATATTCCTGGGCTAGCTAACTATATCATCAACACTATGGGAAAGTTATGTGCTCCAATAAGAGACAACGACATAAAACAGTTAAAAGCAACTGACAATATTGTAGAGCTACTGAGGTTGGTATTTGAGTGTGTTTCTTGGAGAAAAAAACTCCTCTCTGAAAGGGTAGTAGACAGTGGAAGGTGGGGGGGCTGGGTAAAGGAAGTCTAAAATTGTGTTAGTTTGCATAACACCTGTTCTCAAACTATAGGAAAACTTCCTGAAGCATTAAAGGGGAAGAGCTCTACACACTGACCAGATTGTGTATCTTACTTTGTAATGAAATGGGTAGGATACCTAGAAGAAACCAGGCTGCTCTGAATATCTAAGCCAACAACTCTTGCAATAGTCTTTGTTTCAGAAACTCCTTTTTTCTGTGTTGTTCATTCTGACAAAATGTAAGCAGCACACTTGTATGGTTTCTTCCTGAAATGTTAATTGCCTGTTTCTTCTGGAAGGCCAAACTTTAGATTTAAAAGCTCTTTAGTTAAGATCTTGTTACTTGAACTTGAGTAAAACATTTTCGTGACAGGGCAGAAAACAGTGGTCCTTAGGTACACTGAAATATTAAGAGTAAATGGTAGTTGTTCTACTGTGCATATATAGGGATCAAAGCAACTGGATCAGAAAGATTGTTTCTCTTATTGCATCAGTCACCAAAAAGTTAAAAGTTGTTAATTTAGGCTGAAATATACCAATTCATGTCGTTTTTGAAAAACTTACAAGGCTGTAGCATTTAGTGATGCTACATTAGTCCTGTTCTCTTTAACTTAGACCAAGCCTTATATATACTACTCCTTCAAGAAGTCCAGATGATAGGTAACATATCTGTTACTCTGAAATGCCAATGAAGGAGTTCACTGCTCCCAGAATTGAAATTAAAGTGATAATGTACATGTGCTTCACATGTGCTGGTGAAAATCAATAGACTAAATTAAACTCTGAAATTTCAAATTTCTCTTTTCAGACAAATATTCCGTGTTTTGGACCTAATGAAAGTGGATATGGCAAATTATACAATTAAAAGTCTTAGACCATACCTCTGGCATAACTTGGTGGATTATGAAAGGACAAAATTCCAGGAAATTCTTGAAGAAACACCAAGTACGTACCATGCTATATTTAATTTAAACTTTACTTTGAAAAGAAGACTATTTAAATACATGCTGTGAAAACTCTAAGTTGCAGAGGAAACTTAGAGAAAAACTTAAATTTCTTGTCTGTATCTAAGCAATGGGAATTTTTTTTGACAAACAAGCTATCACTGGATGATTGCTTAACTTTCTGTCAGGTTTGTCTGTCTGTAATCTGGGGCACTTTCAGACAAACTTGCATTTGCCAAATTGGCTGGTGTGTGAAAAACAAACAAGAGGTGCCTCTTGCTGTCTGGATGCAGAAGCCCTACATAAGATGAGACTTTTTTGTGTACAACAGTTCTGTTGTTAGTGTGAAGTAAACGTGTAAAACCAGGTAGTGTGCCTGAAACCTGGAAGGGGTAAGATCAATTTTTTAATAAACAAAAGGCAGGCTCTGAACAAAATTTCTTAGATGATGCAAAGTCAGCTTGATCCACTATTACATGCTTTGTGTAATTTGGTTAAACAGTGTTCAGAAATATATCCTCCAAGAAGAATAGTAAGCTTGCTAACATCTGGAGAAGGAACTTCTAAAATGGGAGCTCTAAGCCACTGATAGGGCCTGCAGTGTTCTCACATGGAGCCTGAGAAAAACTCTACCACAACAAATCAAGTCTTTTAATCTTCCTTCACCTCTACATTTCGGACTTACGCCCTATCTGATAAGTGGCCTCTCCAAAAAAGGAAAACAATTCCTTTATGAACTCGAACTTTGAGACTTCTGTTACCTAAAAATCTTGTCTGAAGTCTTAACAATTTGTGGCCGGGTTTGCACAATCCATGTAGAATTTAAAGGTGACCAGTGGAAGATGACCAGTGGAAGAAAGTGAGTGAGACAATTACCGTGTGTGAAGACTCAGCTGTCCACTCTGTTTAAGTCTTCAGAAGTTAAATCCTCTTACGTATACAAGTCTTTTTTTTTTCCCTCGAGGTATTGCTTATTTTGCTGAAGGCATGCAGTAAATCTTTGCTATTTGCAATATTTAGGTGCCCTGAATCTCACAACAGAATGGATAAAGGAATCGATAGAAGATGAATTGTCATCTATTTCTGATGAGTCTTCATCATCCCCTGGTGCTGATAGTAGTTCAAAACCCATTATTAGTCCTACACTGGTGCTAAACAATGGCTACTTGAAACTGTTACAGTGGGATTATTGCAAAACATTTCCAGAGGTAAGAAATGCATTTTGGTGTCTTCAGATTACCAGCTATATGAAATCATTGGTGTGATACAATAATCCTGCTATTGATGACAGTAAGTGAATATTCTCTTGCACTCCTTAAATTCCTGCACAGTAAATTTGAAATCTGGAGATTATATTCTAGTCCAGTTTCTGAAATTCGAGATGGGCAAGCCAAGAACCAGGAAAGAATAAGGTAAAGGTTGTTTTCCCTCTTTCCAATCATAGCTCACCAGCTCCACCCTAAGAGCAGTCTTGGCTGTGGTCAAAGGCTGGGCCTTGTATTGACAGTGCTTGGCTTTCTCTATCTTTAAAACAACTGACTGTAGCACCCTGTTTTCGTAACAGCAGCAGGAATTGGTGGGATCACTGTTTGGAACAGAATCAGTAAAAAGCTGAGGCCTCTAAAGTAGGTATTTACCCTTTCTCAGTGCATGTAAATTATTGCTTCAAGACTCAGTGTTCAGTTTTTCCCCCCAGTTCCTGATTACTGACCTCTGTAACTTTCCAGAAAGGCAGTATGAAATTTGCCATCAGTCAGGGCTAAAATTTGCGTTTCCAGGGATGGCCTTAGCTACATGTAGGGTGGCCTGGCAGAGAATTTGCTAAATACGTGGGAATGCTCTTGGTGTTCTCAGTCTGTGGACAGAAGGGAAACCACTTCTTTACCTTTCTGTAAATGGCTTTGACTAAGAACTACATACAGGTGTCCTCTGGTGGATCTAGTTTGCCATACTATGAAATTGCTGTCAATTACAGTTGGATGTTAATGCCCCTGTGCTGCTCAAGATGAACTCTTGGTAACCTAAAATTAACTCCAGCTACATCTTGCTGTGGGGATTACTTATGTTCTTGGTATGATCAGCTGGCTTTTTGCATGCAGTAGGTTATGTATCACTTGCAGAACCTGCTTTGGTGGTTGTCAAGCACAGTTGTTCATCATTATCCATCAGTTACAAATCTTGGCATTTTTTCAAAAGACACCCAAATCCAGAAGACTGTTCTGTCTGTAACTTGGTCAGTACAATGTCCTCTGGATCCTCTGAGCATTCCATGTTGTGGGCTGAATTGTGGTTGCAGATTTGTCAACAGTGATGAGGAATAAGGTGCAATGTCCTCACTTTCCTCATTACTTTTCTTCCCACTACAATTTTACTTCTGGTACTTGTACATAATGCCACTTCATGCTATACTACATTTTGAGGGTATTTCAGTGGCTGTTTTCTCTGGGTTTGTGTATTTGTGATTAAAACTAGTAGTGTTTCATGACTACATCCTAGACGTGTTCTTTTCCTGTCTCTCTCCCTCCTTATTCCTAAATTAGTATTATTGTTTCAATTCTAGACTCTAATAACAGATGAAGTTCGCCTTCAGGAGCTGCGAGAAAAGCTCAATCAATTAAAAGTCATAGCTTGTGTTTCTCTCATAACAAACAACATGGTGGGTGCAGCAATTGTAGATGTGCCTGATTTTGCTGACCAGCTGAAAAGGATTTCCCTTCCTCTTCTTGAAGGCATGAACAAGAAGTAAGGCCTTTTTTTAGTCCTTTTTTTAACTCTTATTTTTTTAACAGGAAACAATTGGAAACAATTCTAGTGGCATAGCTGGTACTTTGTTACTAATAGGAAGATACCAAATTTTAATCTTTTATATATTCCCTTTGTGTCACAAGGCCAATATATGTTAGACACGTGTTTTCAAAGGTAGGTTTTAATGAAATCTTAGTCTTGATGTTAATGTACAGATTTTGGAGCCTAGTAGGAAGGTTCATTCATACACTCCTAATACTACATAGACTGTATCAATACATTCACTAAATCCTCTTGGGAGTTGCTTCAAACTTGTTGTAGGTAGTTCACGTTACTTGGCTGCCTATTGCTTTGTCTCCTTGTACTACAAGCAAATCTGATGTACGTTACTGACTTTTAAAAGTTTTCCAGTCTGTTTTTTTTCTCAGGAAATGCTATGCACGTGGCCCAGAAAAACACCTAGGCACAAGGATAGTGAACAAGTGAATGGTGTCACTGCTGCACACTTGAAATTACCTTTCCCATTTGAATCACAACTAGGTCCTTATTTTATCTTCCACATAGAGTTTTTCCTGTATGTGTAGATTTACATAAATCTGCAGCAAAAGATGAAAACTTTTCGAAATTCTCATTGCAGAGACCAGGTTGAACATAAAAGGGAGACAAGTGAGGGCACTTTACAATCTATGCTACAGAAACTGCAGGATTTAATGCTTTTCTGTTTCTTCCAGAAGTTTTGACTTGAAGGAGGCTCTGAATGCTATTGGCATCCAGATTTGCAGTACAGTGAATAAGTCTCTAAGTGAAAGAGGTCTTCCTACTCTTAGTGAAGAAATGCAGAGTAATTTAACAGGTCAAATCGCTCATATTGTTGAGAAGAATAATCCTGTCTGTTCCTTGATTGGTAAGTAAGATACTACCTAACTGTCATGCTTTATGTGTCTGTTTATAAACTTACTCCCAGCAAGCTTAATCAACTAATTATCTTCTAAAAATATTGATGTTGGTATTCTGGAAGAGAAGAAGAAGCCGGAACCATCACACATTCTCTTACCGCAGTACTACTGGCTCAACTAAGACTAAGGAAATGTTGTTTACTTAGAGATGGTGTTCTTGGTATGCTGCAGAGCGTGGTTAGTCACAGCTAGAAATAATTATAAAAATGCATGTAGAGACAAGCCTAGGCAGCCTGGTATTTTGGAGAAGAATTTAGAAAAAATGAGTGTTGTTTAGTCCTCCATCTGTCCATTCTGGGTTTAAACGTAGTGGGTTTGGTTTTTTTTCCTTTGAGTCTATCTCACACTAGCTAATGTAACTTGTTGCAGTAGGTTTGTGCTGTGTCCACCTTGCAGTAGCCAAATTTAAGAAGCTTACAGTATTGTTTCCCACCCCAACACAATCTTGGGAAAGAATTGTTGCTTACATTGTTGGATTTTTTGCTATGCTGATGTGCAGGGTGCTTACAAAGTGACTGTGGCATCATCCTGGGTTTACATTTGTTCTGAGCATACTTTATATTCCATTTCAGACAAACGAATCCAGCTCTTCATGAGAAGCTTGCTTGCTCTTCCAACTTCTCAGAAGTGTATGCCTACTATGCCAGGAGGCCTTTCCGTGATTCAGACAGAGATGGAGATTCTGGGATCTCAGTATGCAAGCATTGTAAACTTCAATAAAAAAGTGTATGGACCATTCTATGCAAACATACTTAGAAAACTGCTTTTTCCTGAGGCAGCAATGGAGAAAACAGAAGCAGAAACATCTAGCAATTAAAAAATGTACCCTTTTTTTAATCTTCCGAGACAGTGGGGAAGTCACATCTCTAAGAACAGCCTACTCTAGTGACTGTTGATGGGAAAAGGTCTTGTAAAATGTATACAGATAGTTTCTGAAGTTCACTGTAAAGAAATTAATGTCAAGGTCATATATATATATATAAATAGAAAAATATTTGTTTAATGGATTGTCACTTGTAATGGCCAGTGAATTATTAATTTCCATAGCAAGCATTTATTATGACCCACAGTGGGAAAGAACTGGCAATGTACTCACTGTTTTGCCACCATCAAAACAATGTTATTTTTCAACTCAAATATATTTACATACAGCACTGCATATTAGGAAATGACAAAACAACTGTAGATAAAATGTACTATGCTTACATTGTATTTTTGTAGAGAAACATCTCAGACAAGAATTATGTTTCTGAAAATACTTTGAAGGAGAAAGTATAGCATAACTGCCTGAGTAACCAAGCCCGGGTTCATACTAGGCCAAGTTTAGGTACTCTTGCAATTACTGGACCCAGAAGTTTTCCTCTGTTACATTAAGGAATGCCAGTGCTGCCAGCTGTTTGCAGGATAGCAGTTACAGAAGCAGCATTCACCACTTCAAGTAGGAATCATTCAGAACTTCTCAACTCTAATTGAGATTAACGATAAACACCTAAGAAACATGATGTTGGGGGGATGGAGTAAATTTCTGTATATAGTGTTTATAAGCATTTTGTTTATTCAGTGGAGGTTATACAGATCTTTAATACATGTACGTACTGATCTGTGATCCTAATGGATGGGTATTAAGTATTTTTAAGTTAGGTCTTTCTAATCTTTATTCCCAAAAGCACTTAAGACTGACCTTACAGTGTAGCACAGAAGAACTACCCCTTATCCATCAGAATATAAGTTTTTCACAAGATATTCTTAGATCTGAAAGCAAGAACCCAAGTAATTAGTAATTTCCGAATTTAGATTCATTTTTTTATGGAGTGTGTGAGGAATGCTCCCATTTTCCTAAAATTTCTTTGGACTGGGCCCCAATACTTAGTTCCCATTTAAGGCATTGGGAACCTTGCATACAGGAATTGAATGCTATTGAAATTGAGAAATGTGGAAGTGAAACTCTTAAGTTTACACGGGCTTTATTTTGCATATTTCAGATTACTGGGATTAGATAGTGCTGGAATACATATTATAGACACGTTCTTGTCTATGAAATGTAATAATTTACTTGAAAATTATATTTTAATATATTACCATATAATACTCTTTTTAAGATGTCATATATAGAAAACCCCAGTGTGGTACAAGTTAGAGCTTGTTTTTAATATTTTATATTTCAATCTATTTTTTATGAAGAGACAAAACCTGTAAAAGCATAATGTGTCACACAAATTGTTTATGTACATTACTGTGTCTATCATAAAGGTCTAAAAAAACCTGGGCATTTATTAGCACTGTGGTTTTGTAGTCCATTTCTACAGGAATGTGTACTCTTTCTAGCAAAGGAAATTACTTCTATTTAGTTGTTCTTCAGTGTCCAAGGACTTTGGTCACATGTACATGTTAAGGTATATGTACATGTTACTTTCTTCAAAATGCCTTTTTTAGAGAAATTTCTCTAGTGCACTTCTGTTCTATCCCTTGTGAAAACATTGCACAAAATAAAGATGAACACATATTTTAAAGGGAACTGTTTCCTGGAAAACCTGAGAGAAAGGAACTCTTTAGACTATAACTGTGCCACTAGGTAAGCCAGGCTTGCTCAGATGAATACAAAATTTTGGTAGGCAATTCAAAATCATTGAGAATGCATTTCAAAAGCAGGTAGAGGGAATGAATCCTAGAGATTTTCTACAACTTCAGAAATACCTACATGATTTTGAGCTTCAGCCAAAAGAGGATTTTATAAACATGTGAAGGTGATTGCTTACATGATTATGAACTTTTTATTTTAATATTTTATATGTATTCGATTGTACAAACAAATCTCAAACTATAGCTCTTTAATGAACTGGGGAAACTGTCATACTAGTTTTTACCAGTAAGTACTCAAAAGATAGCATTTATTGGGGGGGAGGGTTAGTAATTAGGGTGACTTGTAAAGGGCATTTTATAGCATGGCCTGTGTTTCAAGTGATTGTTTAATGTGTTTGAATGTTTCAAACATGGACATTGCATCTGTTTAATGTCATGTATTGCATGCTATTTATGCTGCTGAGGCTGAAATGCACTTGCCTCCTCTATAAAGTTGTCCTTGTGAACAAGATGCCATTCTGTAGTAGCTTTGTTAAAAACAAGTATCTGAGAGTTTGTATGCATTAAATTTTGTTTGTGATACCATAAATATTGAAAAGTCATTTATACAAACTTTATTAAATGCAACAGATTGTTAAATGCCAAAGATGACTCCACTAATATTCTGTTGTGACCATTTTTCTGTTACTTCTCAGGAGCAGCTCCAGTGTAGAGTAGTGATTTTAACCTAGCTGTACAAATAATATTCAAACAGTTGTTGCCTGCTTAAATCTGACTCCTTGGACGAAGGATGTATTGGGTTTGCATGGCAGAGTTGGAGGGGTGGTGTCTGCGAGGAGCTGCTCCAAGCTTCCCCCTGTGTCCGACAGAGGCCTTGCATGGATTAAACATAGATTGCCACGTATTAAACAAATACTGCACTGACTGTGCGCCTTAGGCAGGAAACCAAATGGAAGGAGTGTGAAATGTTACTCCTCAGCGTAGGGGCCTTTGTGTCCAGGATGGGAGGAGCCCAGCCCCAGCCCCATGAATGCCACTCGTGGAACCGGAGCCAGAGCAGACGTGTGTGTACTGGTTTCACACTCTGCTTTTAGAACTTAATTACCAATTATACTTACATATATATATATATATATATATATATATATATATCAAAACCTTACTGCCACAGGAGTCTGCAGAGATCACTAGTGCTTCTTGTTTCATCTTGAACTGGGGTAGATCAGCAGCTCCCCTCTCACTGTGATTTTGGTGCCTGTAGCACCGACCCTGGGGAAGAAGAACAAATAAATTTGTAGGTGATTCAGCTACAGCATTCAATAACAATAATAACAATAATAATATTATAATAATGCTAAAAGCCGATGCCCCGCATCACTTTACATGCTAAAAACTGCAGGAAAGCCCTTTAAAGCCCAGCTGCTCCGTGCCCCTGTCGCCTCCCGGCCCCCCGGCTTGCACCGGCGGGGGGTGGCGACCAGCTCGGGGATTCAGGGAGGACCCCCGAGCGCTGCCAGGTCCGCAGTGCCCCGGGAGGGGCTGGGCACCGTAAGGGGCGGGCTGTTGGGCACCGTGAGGGGCGGGAGGCTGGCCCGGCCGCCATTCCCTCAGGACGAGGCGGCGGCGGGCGCGTCGAATGCGGAGGAGGAGGAAGCAGCGGCGGGCCCCGTGCTGGGCAGCAGAGCGGGACTTGGCGGCCACAAGGTGCCGGCAGCCCCGCGGCGAGGCGCGACCCCGCCATGCCGTGCGTGGGCGACTGGCTGAACAGCCCCCTGAGCATCGTGCAGGGCATCTTCGGTGAGGCGGGGCCCCCGGGCAGCAGCGGGAGCGCCCCGAGGGCGCCCGGAACAGGACGGCGCTTTCCCTCGCGGGCTGGTGGCGGGGGAGCGGCGAGGCTGGCTCTGTGCCTTATATATCTGCCTTATGTCTTATGTATCCTGTGTACAGCGTGTGTTCCGTGTATCTCTCTGGGTTCCGGCAACAAGGCGCGCTGTCTGCGCGCCCTGCCGAGCGGCGCTGCTGTTACCGGCGCGATCAGCCGCGGCTATTTCCGCGCTGGGCTGGATCTTAACTAAAACAATATTGAAATAAAAAATTCAGCGCGGAAAGCGGTGCTTTGGCTCCTGCCCTTTCCCGCTGGGGTGTTGCGGAGCTTTCCCTCGCTTCCAAGGATGACTCCGTGCTTCTTGCTTGGCCTGAAAGGGTTTGAAATGGGAAGTCAGTGAATTGCAAGGGGAATAAATTAGTCTACGGTGAACTTACTTCCCTAAGATAGAAGTGAAAGTTGGGGTTTTTTTATATGCTGAGAGAATGCTGGATAAAAGTCTCCTATGTGGGGATAATAGGCACATAAACGTGTTGGTTTTTTGTAGCCCAAAATGTTCCAAATTCTGGCTGGGAGAAGAAGGTAACCGAATACTTCAAGGAGAAATTAAAAGAAAATAATGCTACTAACTGGGTAAGAGCGTTTTATTCTTTTCGAGTTACACTTTTTCTCAAGCTTCAATGTAATTTATATTTTATTGCAGTGGCTTGTTTTTGATAAGTCCTGCCTTTGATAAGTTCTACCTTTCCAGGCTAAGGGTGCAGCTGCATTTCAGGCCCAGGCTTTGGGATGTGGAATTTACACCATGCTTTAACCTGAGTGCAAAGGCAGGATGTGAAATCCCAGCCCATCCATCCCCTTCAGCACCCTCCTTCCCCCAGGCCGTCACTGCTGGGCGCTGCCACTCTGTAGCACAGTCAGTAGATGGCAGGAGATGACAAATATTGTCATTTTTGGGGAAGTGTGAGTCCTTGGTGTGCACCACGAGCTTCTCAGCTGCTGGTTATAAACCTCTTCTCTCAGGAGCTTTTATCACCATGCTGCCAACTTGTGTGGTTGAATAAATGATTGCCTGGACCTTCAGGTTTTGAGGAAAAAATGCTTTTCCTGCTAAAACTGTGCTTTATTGGGCTGGTTCAGGCCTGATTGGTGCAGTTTAGCAGGGAAGCTGTGCTTTAGATTTTAAAAATAAAATTTTTGAGTTCAAAAGCTGGTACTTTTCTAAAAGGCTGTAGTAGAAATGACATAATGGAACTGATGAGGGAATTAGAAACTTTCATATCAAATCTATTCTACTTGTGATTAAAAACAGGTGAAAATTATTTGTCTTCTTTCTCAGTCAGTGAAATTAGCATTAAATGGTACCTTAAAGCATAAATGGTAAAATTGTGTAAAATTTATAACATTAGAAGGAACTGAAATCCTATTTTCTTACGCAAAACAGCTATGAGGGGATATACTTTTGTTAAAATGCCACTTCCTATAGGGCCACTCCTGGTTTTTGTTGCATTTTAATGTTGGACGTGGGCTTTTTCAACAAAGATTTTGTCTTCAAATTTAGAAGACTCTATTCATATTGCAAGTCTCATTCTTTCAAGTTATCCCACGTGCTTAGGCATTGATGTTTTTTCCTTTCTATTTTCCCATTGTCATGTAAAACAGTGTGAAAAAGACTTCCCCCATGTGGAGTTGGAAATTACCATACAGGTTTTCCAGGACCTTTTGTTATAAGAAGTTGTGCATGCAAATTGCTCTAATACTGCTAATACATAGCACATGGTGGAAGCGCTGTTAAGCAGAAATAAGTTAAGTGATAAATTCTGTTTAATCCTGCAGCTGCAATAGTTCTAAAAGTTAAAAGTTGGTTTCAAATGTTGTACAGTTTTCATACAGTTCCAGTGACACAAAAGCACTTCTTTCATAGTCCAGTTTTGGGACTGGAAGAATTTGGGAACTGTTAAGTGCCTGATAATTGTAACAATTATCTTTAATAGCCATTGCAGAAAGGTGTTGGGATAGCTACACTTCCTTACTGCTTGGATTAGGATGGGAGTTGCACTCAGAAAATATTAAATGCCATATATATATATATATATATATAGGGGTTTGAGGAGGAAGATATACTGGATATTCAGAGAATTAAGGTTTTGTGCTGGTTTTGACTTACTTCAGAGCACTGCTCAGTATATACCAGTTGTATAGAACAACCTCTTTTTTCACAGGTTCCATCACTGAATGATGTTCCTGTACATTACCTGAAACCCAACAGCTTGGTGAAGTTTCGCTGCATGGTCCAGGATATGTTTGATCCTGAGTTCTACATGGGAGTGTATGAAACAGTTGACCCAAACACAAATGCACGTGTAAGTGAAATACTGATTTGTCACTTTCCTCATTCTGGTCTTTGTATTTCTCTAGTTTGTCAGTTAAATCTGATAGTAACAGTGTCCAGCTCCAGGGGCATCAGTAAAACAGAACCTGTTACATTTCTGGTGAGGAATAGAAAATTATGTGTGTGAGGGACTTTGGACTGCAGTGATTTTGGTTTTGGTGTGGTTCATGTTCAGGATGCTGTCAGAAACAGAATGATTGCATTGCCTTTTCCCTCTTGACAGGTTTTGCATTTTGGTAAATACAGAGACGTGGCAGAATGTGGGGTAAGTGATATAAATTATATGAACACAGAGAAGAAATATTAGATGGAAAGTTGCAGTTTTATAAGTGTGACAGAGTTTCTTTGGTACTTGGTAATGGATTCCTGAAGATGCTGCTTTAAATGCAAAATTAATCTTTGGTTTGGAAGGCAGAGTATTCATAACTGCTCACTGGCATTCTGATTTCAGCAGGCTTCCAGCTGTTTCTGTTGTATTTAAAATTTCTTTTGGTTGAGTGCAGGGGGGAGTGCCCATGACCTTGAAACTGTCTGCTATAGAAAACAGTTACTTTTGGTAGTGCAGTGCAGTTTGAATCAAAACATTATTGACTTTTTCTTGAGTTGTGTAGTCTTGCATGTTAATTGTAACTCCTGGCTGAGTAACTGAATCTGTGGGGTTAGTTTAAAAAAAGAAAACTATCAGTAATCAGATTTTTAACCAAATTTCTTTTGGGATTCCAGCCTCAGCAGGAAATTGATTTGAACTCCTCACAAACAGTCACCTCGGAGAGACAGACTTTCTACTGTGTTCCAGTGCCTGGTGAATCAGCATGGGTGAAAGAAATATCTTTTTTGACTGAGCCAGTGTTTTGCTATACAATCAGTGGTCACCAACTAATTCATTAGATTAAGGAGATAAGGTTATTTAAAATTTGTTGGTGGGTTTTTTAGTGAATCTGGAGAGACAATAAGTGTAGAAAGAGAAAAAAGGAAGTTCGTGGTGTGTAATATGCACAAAGAGGATGCAAATGAATTTAGGAGCATTTGTTTTGGTTTAGTAGACATTTTTGCTTGGGAGAGTCTTGAAAATTTCTGTTAATTTCTAGTTGCAGATGCTCAGGAAAAGGGAAACTTCAGCTGAGCCATTGGCATTTTCTACAGCAGGACGCTTACACAGTGAGAGTCTCCCATAAAACACCTGTGTCCTGTAAAACAGCTGTAGCTGAGCATGTTAAAATTAGGATTTTGTTCAAAACCAAACCAGCTAAAGCTGAGTGTGGCTGAGTTTCCCCTGCTCAGTGTGTGGGCTCCTTGACCCCCAGCCCCAGGCGTACGTCAGCGCCAGCCAGGCCCGAGTGAGCCCCTCCACCTCCTACACCCCCAGCCGCCACAAGAGGAGCTACGAGGAGGATGAGGACATGGATCTGCACCCCTCCAAACAGAAGGAGCAGCACCTGGGTAAGAGTTGCTGTTGATGAAGAGTTGTTCTGATATCTTTCCAGGATTTGGCAAAAAAATCAGTGCTAAAAACGGAAATATTTGCAGCAGTTTTAATTGTATTAATGCAGCCTTTATGATTTGGAGGCTTTATTGAAATCAGTAGTTTGATTTGGAGGAGTGTGGGAGAGCCTACAGTGTTCTATGTGTGTTGTGTGACTTGCTGACAATCTGCAGAGGTTTTTAATATAAACTGGTTTTTATGCATATTCTAACCTGTTTTTTTAAACATGAAATGTAGAAAAATATTACCTGTGCAGTCATGTGGACTGTAGGAAAAAAAATCATTCCCCTGTTTTAAACACTGCAATTTGAAAACCAGATTTCCTGCCATGTTGGGGTTTCCAAGACACATAGATCTTTGCTAGTACTCTCTCACACTTAACTTGATTACATAAAATGTGCACTTGTGAGACTTCTCATATTAAGAGTATATTCTGTTAAGTATATTGCATTATTAAATATTCTTGTCTCAAATGTCTTGTTAAATTAGTTTTATTCTGTGTTGCTCACTGAAGAAAGTTGTTCAGTTCTGCACTTCTGTTTAAAAGGCCTGCAAATCCTGTGTTTTTCAGGCAGTGGAAGTGATATCCATGGATGTGTGGAGCCAAAGAGATTAGAAACAGAAGCTCCTGCAGGTCATCATGTCATTTCTCCCAACTGCTCCCCTCCACTTGACCTAAATTTCCCCTTGCCAGGAGAGAAGGGACCAGCCTGTCTTGTAAAGGTGAGACCAGAGAGGTGCTGAGCAGGGCTGTGCTCTCAGTGGGGCAGACACAATCAGCCTGGGGGTGGTTTGTAGGCACAGAAATTGTCTCAAGTCCACAATTTTGTTTCTAGAGATGATTACATTCTTTCTCTTCACTAACACAGTGTTTCTCTTTTTGAGTGGTAGAATCCTTCTGCAGCATTTATTAGAGCTTTCACCTTCTCACTCCACTTAGTTTAAAGAAAAAAGATTCCAGTATTAGATGCTTGAGGGTGTAGCTGGTATTGAGCCCTGGTGTTTTTCTTTTAGGATATCTCCTCTAATTGAAAAACCAAGCTGGAAAACCAATGAACTCCACATTTGTGTATTGAATTTGATATAGTCCTTGATTCACTGCTATGCCATGTTACTATGAAACTTTAACACAGAATTTCTCTGCTGTTGCTGTATTGACTTTTCTCTCATTCAGCAAATCTTGATGAATCAGAGTAGAATACAATTGTTTACACTTGTGTGGCAAAGAATGCCAATAGAAAAAGCATGGAATCAGAGCAACTCCCTTTTCCAGTGTAAGCTGTTCTCAGTGCACAGTTGAGTCTCCTGAGTTTCCTTTGTGTTTTTTTGCTGTCCTGCATGTGGCCCACCTGCCTCTGCATTTGATTTTCTGTTTGGGGCAGGTCTATGAGAACTGGGAGAGCTTCAAAGTCAACGATGTGCTGGAGGTGTTTGGTGTTCTGTCTGTGGACCCCGTGCTGAGCATAGTGAACAGTGAGGAGAGGTAAGGCTGCCCTGAAATTCAGGTTTTTATTGCAGTGAGCAGGCAAGGAGATGTGTAAATACATGATAATTATGCTTAAGAAGTGAATTTTGTTGCTTTAAAATAGCTGGATGAGGAAAGTGTTACTTCCAGCATCCTGGAAACTGAAGCCCAACGTGCTCTGGTACATCCATATCCTTGGATACCCAGTGCATCTTTTTTTAGGTTGTTGTACAGTCTGTAAAGCAGAAAATGCTTCCATGGCTAAATGTTTTATACTCTGTCATGTCTACTAAACTTCCAGTGAATAAGTGAATAGTGAACAAAACTTTCAAGGAAATGTTAAAATTATAGACTGTCCTTTTGAAGTGATTTCTAAGTCTATGAAGGTTGTTACCAGAAATGTAAGCATTTCTGAAGAATATTAAAAAGTTTGCATGGAGCGTTATAGTTACCAAAATGAGTAAAAAATGGCTTGATTTTTCATTAATTAAGGTATCTCATGTTCTTCATCCACTGTTAGAAACTTCCCATTCCACCTGCAATTCCTTGCCTGACAAAATACAAAATAATTTAGGATGCAAGAAGTCCATTTCCAAAATAAAGCTCTTGACCAAAATCTAACATAATTCCTGCTAATTTCTTGAACCATTGCACTCTGAATCATTTCTGTTGGTGAGTTTATCTGTCTGGCAAGTCCAATACCCAGAATGCAACGTGAATCCTTTATAGTGCCAACTTCTTAAAAATTAACTCAGCCTGGTCAGCTGCTTTTTGTTATCATCTGTGTGACAGCTAATCCCAGACTGACAGCTCAGTTGCTCTGTCACAGGTGCTTGTGGGTTTTTTTCCTGTGTCATTCTACAAGAAGACAAAATGGTGCAACATTTTGAATGCAAACAAAAGAAATCTCTTTTAATGGAAAGAGTTAATAGTGTGTGGATGAACTGCTGAAGTGGCTTTGAAGTTATAAAGCCTGACAGCTTCTAAAACCCAGTACAGGAAGATGAAATTTGTGCTAAACTTTACTGTCATCTGATAGAGTCACTTTAGGGATTTTTACTTTCTAAAAATGAAAATGAAAAATGAAAACCACCTGGAAGAAATTTTGTAAGACATCTTTGGGGAGAGCAAAGGTAATACCTCCAGGTTCCAGCAGAGGTACATTAGGATTTATTTATTCACAGTTCTTTTACTCAGCCAGAGATAGAGCTGTGATGTGACTGTCTAGATGATCTTGTCAGGCTCCAGAGCCTGGTGGGATGTGAAAATCCCACATGTGCATACAGAGACAAATGTAATAAATGACCTTATTTTTTTTAAAAGCTGCTGTTTAGACTTCAGTCAGTACAGGCTGGACAGAACAGTGTGTAATATTTTTCTTGAAGGTACAGCCTATTAAATGGTGCAGTAAATAACAAATGGGGTTTGGTTTTATGGGTTTTTTTGTTGGATTGTTTGGTTTTTTTCTTCAGCAAAATATGACTTGATTATTTTCTGAAAATAATAGAATCCAGATATTTTGGGTCAAGCCTGCTTTGATGTTAATATATCATTATGCAATTGTGGTTGAGTATTTATGGTGTTTATAAAGACCCCAAGGAAGGTAGTTTGAGTGTGGGAGGAGTCACCAGGAGCTGGGAGGGATGCTGTCTGTGCTCTGTTCCTGGCCTGGTTCCAGAGGCGGAGCAATTCCCCTGGAATGTTTCTGTGCCCTCTCCCCAGGGACGGCTCCGCCCTGGATCCCATGGAGTGCGCGGACACGGCGGAGGAGCAGAGAGTGCACAGCCCCCCGGCCTCCCTGGTGCCCCGGATCCACGTGATTTTGGCACAGAAACTGCAGCACATTAACCCCTTGCTGCCTGCCTGCCTTAACGAGGAGGAGAGTAAAACCTGTGAGTGTCTCTTCCCAGGGTGTCTGAACAAATAGTGCTTTGCTCAGAGGCCTCAACAGCAGGGCTTGGATTTAAATCTTGTTCAATGGAAGGACCATGCAGTGCTGCACAGGATGCAGATGTTTGTGTTTATGTGATGCTTACGTTTTTATTTGGCTGAAATAAACGTGATTTATGTGGAATTTGGTTTGGCATTCTGCATGCCCAAGGATTTTACCAAGTTGTTCAGCCATAAGATTTGATTTGTTTTCAGAGTTGTGAATTGCTGGAAAATCACATTTCCAATTTAGTGTGATACTGGAAATAAGAAACATACAGATAATATAGAGACTCGTAATGCTGTGCACAAAATAAGGCAATTCTGCTTTTAAGCAACTGTGCTATTCCTTGTTTGACTGTTATTTTTTTCATTGAATTATTGCTTGCAGACCTCTGAGATTTATAACTTTCTTCCTTGAGTGCCCTGTATTGCTTGTTCTGAGCAATATATAAGAGCTTTTTTCTGCCTTTAATATAAAATAGAGCAGCTATGGATTTTAGAAATTTGGCTCTACACTTTATAGCCTGCTGCAAATGCATTACACAATGTCTAATTTTTTTAAAAAATCATTTTCAAGGAAATGTTGAGTGACTCAGGTTATCCAAAGCCATTTGGAAAAACCAATGAGTGTTTATTTTTCCTATAAACATTTTTCTTCATCAAACTGTGACAGAAAGTCAAATTTATGTAGAGGGAACAGGGTGAGAAAAAAGAACATCTTCTGACATTTGTCTTCTGCTCTTTTGCCAGTTGTTTCTAATTTCATGTCTGAGCTGTCACCAGTGAGAGCAGAGTTGCTGGGGTTCCTCACCCATGCCCTCCTGGGAGACAGTTTGGCTGCTGAATATCTGATATTGCATCTCATTTCTACAGTGTAAGTATTTACGTGTGTGCTGAGAATTCATGTACTTATCATTTAAAATAAGTCTCCTTCTGTGGGGTTTTTCACCAGTCTGCAAGTAAATGACAGAATTAGCTGACATAATACTTATTTCAGTGGTATTTTGTCCCAGGTAGAGTTGTCCTGTCACAATGCACACAAAAGCAGACTTCAGTGTCTGAAATAACAGTAAATATTGATAAAAGACCAGCTTTATGGCAGTGTGTCTTTTCAGTGCTGCTTTGAGAGCTGACAAAATCTCCAAGACACTTTTAAACAGAGGTATGAAAACATCTTTCTGCCTCTGGCTTCTAATGAGTAGGATATGTCACTGACTTCCCAAAGACAGCATTTCCTGAGTGCAGGGATTATTGTTTAAGTACTACAAGGTACTGAAAGGTACATCCTGGCAATTTGTTTAATTAAATGTAAACCTGTTTAATGGTGAGTTCAAGTGACCTATTTAGCATGTGATGGAAATTATTCTTATGTTGATTTACATTATCTCTGGGTGAAAGAGCAGCATCCTTTGACTCATTAAAATTTTAGGTGTGACACTTCAGACATTATAGTTGTCAGGCCCAAATTTAGTCATTTTAGTCTTCAACATCAAAATGAGTTCTGTTTTCATTCTTCTTAGTGGGACTGTGAATGTTCCAACACTTAGACTAGAATGTATTTTCTCTCTTAGCTGGTATCACAAAAAGGTTGAGAGTTGTCAAGAATGGGGAGAAGATACACAGTGAGAAGAGGGAGAGGAGAGCTGAGGGCAGGTAAAGGAGATAAACAAGTGTGATAAGGAGGGAAGTTGAGATTGGGCACCAGAAAGGAAGAGAATGAAGTGTGCTCAACAGAGTACAAAAAGAACAAAACGTCTGGAGGCCACTGCAGGATGCCAGGCACTGTAAATTACTGCTTTTGTGTGGTGCTGCAAAGCCCTGAGCAGCAGCTGCAGCCTGGCTCAGCTCCTTGGGCACTGCAGAAAGAAGGAAATGGAGTTGGCCGATTTTGGTGTGCGTGTCCCAAAATCCTGCTGCCTGTCAGAGACACCACACAATGCTCAAGCTGAATGACACTTTAATCCAGTGTTGACCAGGAGTTTGCCTAACCTGTGCTGCTTTTGGTGCAGTTATGCCAGAAGGGATGTACTTCCTCTGGGAAAATTCACCGTCAACCTGAGTGGCTGTCCCCGGAGCAGCGCCTTCACGGAGCACCTGTACCGCCTCATCCAGCACCTGGTGCCAGCTGTAAGCACAGGGCAGGGGCTGGGGGGTGTGTCTCACTGCTTCAACCAGCTCCTGGCAGCCTGATAAAAAGCTCTCCTGCTCCCCATTCAGAGAGCAGGTAACAGTAGAGATGTGGCTGGCCTGTATGTTGGTCTGTACCTCATCATCTAGGATGAATATGGAATGAAGTCCTCTCCTCAGGGTTATTGAACTGGCAGATGCTGGATGCTTTATTTGGTCTTTCTGGATTGATATGTTTAGACATGTGGGTTGTTTAATTATGGTGTCATTAGGGTCTGCTCAAGGCAGGCTGATACAAACCTCTCCTGCTCCCCATTCAGAGAGCAGGTAACAATAAAGATGTGGCTGGCCTGTATGTTGCAATCTATATCTCATCATCTAGGCTGACTACGGAATACCTCCTCAGAGGTATTGAACTAACAGATGCTGGATGCTTTATTTAGTCTTTCTGGATTGATATGTTTAGACATTTGGGTTCATTTAATTATGGTGTCATTAGGCTTTGCTCAAGTTTGTGGATAGTGCTCTGCAGCAAAGCCACAGTAATTCAGTTTGGGGTCACACCAGCAGTATTGCTGCAATAAACCATTTGTTATTGAGCTCATCCTAGATGTGCAGAACAGGTGCTAGGAATTCCTATCAGCAATATTTCCCTTTGGAAGGAATTCCTATCAGCAATATTTCCCTTTGGGCAGTTTTTAAGTTGTATACTTATTTGCATTTGGATATTATTTACTCGCGTTTGGGTTTTTGGGATAAAGTGCTGCAGCACCAAGTTTTGTTTCACTGAGCAGGATCCCAGGGCAGCTGTGGCTGCAGGAAGCAGCATTCCCTGGGGAAGCTGCAGGACAGGACAGGATTGCTGATGGATTGTTTCTCCTTGCAGTCCTACCACCTGCGGATGAGCATCGAGAGCATGAACCAGTCGCGCCTCATCCCGCACAAGGACTACACGGCCAATCGCCTGGTCAGTGGGCTGCTGCAGCTGGCCAGCAACACCTCCCTGGTCATAGATGAGACCCAGCTGGAGCAGGGGCAGCTGGACACAGCAGGTACACAGCTGTTGGTGCCTGCAAGCTCATTTGGGAGGTTAAAAGCTGCTGTGTTTTAAGGCAGTGCTGATAATCGTGTCCCGCGGATGATACGGGGTCTATTGCAAAATTATTTGTGGTTTCTCCATCCCATTTCATTGCTTCCTGCAGTCTTCTCAGCCAGCTTAAGACAAATTGGGAGTACTCTTTATTACCAAAATAACTCTGATTCATTAGAGTGGCCTTTCAGTTTCCTGTGATAGTGCATGAAGTGGGCAAAGCATATGCTGATGCCTTATGCTCTACACTTTTACTGTATATTGGAAACCATCCCTGAGAACGCAGCTAAAAACTGGAGAAAAAAGACTGCTCTTACTGTGTTAAAAATAGTGGGGATTCTGTCTTACAAGCTGATGTAGCTCTGTGTAGCCTGCTTTCAGCAGAGCTTCAGAAATTAATTTAATTATAATTCACATAAAAGAGCTGAGTTGCATATTAAAAGCTCAGTACCTGGAGAATGAACAGCACAGGTGTTACTGGTTCTGTGCAGGGCCAGGAGTTGGAGCCCAATGATCCTGATGGGTTCCTTCCAGCTCAGGAGATTCTATGAAACAACAACAGGAAATCACTGCAAGTTAACTTGATTTAAAATAAAAATGCTGTCTTGAGAAAGCTGCTTTGGTTTTTTAAATTACTGCTCTTAAAAGTTGCTAATTGAAATTATTCAAATTATTCAATTTATTGCTTGTGAGTTTTCACTATTTTTTGTTACTCAGTTTTAGTAAAGCTACAAAATTTTACAGTTAAACTAGTAACAAGCTCTGCATTGTCTGTTTCCAAAAAAAATAGTTAAAATATTATAAACTCTCACCTAGAATTCTTGCTATGCTGGTTTATAGGTTTTCTAAAATGTTTGTCTGTAATGTCTAAAAATCCTCAGCATTTAGTGAAAAAATAATATTTTAGGTACTAAAAGTTGCAGATAAAAAAGGCTTGTTAATTTTATTTCATTTTTGCTGATGTGTTATTGTTTTCTACTGAATTTAGAGTAAAGAAGTAAAAATTTTTCATTTCTTACAGCAACATTGGGAACAAAATTTAATCCTAGAGAAGAATGTCTTCAGATGTAGTTTTGAACTCAGATGTAGGTTTGGAACTCTTGGAAGCTACAGCTTAGAAATTTCAAATGGAAAAATATCCCAGAAGTCAACCCTAATATTAAATTTGCCTTTTTTTGCTAACTTTGCCTTTATTTGCAATGTACTAAATTATTACTAAGTATTTAAAGGCAAAACCATAACAGTAGTTTTGTCATTTGCTTCAGTAACTGCTGAAGAGAAATTCAGTTTGTCAGGTACACCTTGGTATTTCAAAGAGAAAATTCTAAGAGTCAACCAGTTAATCTGTCAATTTTAACATTTTATATTTTAAATAACTTCATTCCAGGTAAGGCAAGTGAATTTTATAAAAAAATCTGGCAAAATTAAATTGATAGTGTTTTTCTGCTTTTGAGGAGAGATTTCTTTTTTTGGTGTTTCTCTGTAAATAGATATCTGGCTTTGCAGGGCCAATGAAAACATGAGCTATAAACTCATGTACTAATGTACTAAGCCAAAATTTAGGCCTGAAATCAAGAATTCTTCACTTTAATTCACATGAAGGAGTGGTTGTCTCTGGAAGACACACCTCAAACACAAGAAGGAACGGGATGATTGCAGAAATCCTTCTGCTGGCTGCTCCTTAAAGACATGGGAAACAAAAATCAGGGCTGACACTTGTTTCAGTCCAGTGCTCAAGGAATTTGTTGTTGCTCCTGCAGGTGTCCATAATGTGACAGCCCTGGGTAACCTGATCACTTGGCAGAAGGTGGATTATGACTTCAATTACCACCGGATGGAATTCCCCTGCAACATTAATGTCCTCATCACCTCCGAGGGCCGCTCGCTCCTGCCGGTATGGGAGGGGCTCCCAGGATCTGCTGGGGACTGCAGCTGGCAGCTGCTGCCCAGAGCAGGCCCTGCCAGGGACATGTGGGGACAGGAAACGTGTCTTGTGACCAGGGAGGGTGTGACACTGGCAGTAGCTGCTGCCTTCTCCCTCGTGGCCGGAAACCTGTTTGTGGGAAAACGCTGAGATGGAGCTTCCCCCCTCCTCCTCCTCCTGAACAGGGATGGTGAGGTGGGAGCCATCCCTTTTACCCAGGGGTGGGTAAAGCTGCAGAGATGTGCCACTCTCAAAGCTCCATCTGGCATGGTGTGTTCTGAGGTGATGGGCACAGATGTGGCATTGCCCCTGCAGTAGCCTGAGCTTGCAAAAACATCTGCTCTCTGACATTTTCCAGCTGAGCCTTTGCTCTCCTGCTTGAGTCAAGAGCTGTTCAAAATATGAGCTGGGGAATGTTTCAAGAATTGAAGCTGGGAATTAGACTTCTGCTGCTTTTGAGAGTAAATTAGTCTTGGAATAAAAAACCAGTGAGATGTGGAAAGAGATGAAATGTAAATTTCTCTTTCAGTCAGATTGCCAAGTCCACTTACAACCACAGATAATTCCCCCGAACATGGAAGAGTACATGAGCAGCCTCCTCACTGCAGTGCTGCCCTCCGTGCTGAACAAATTCCGCATTTACCTGAGTTTACTCAGGCTGCTGGACTACAGTATATCTGATGAGGTCACCAAGGTATGCACACTTCCTAATGTTTTCAATAGATATTGGATATATTTGGATACAAAGCACCCTAGTAGGCAGTTACTGTATTTTCCCTGTCAATGACTGTTCTTTAAGTTTTACAAAACCCAAACAGAATCGTTTTCACACCCTGATTGTGCCTTCCAGGATTTGTAAAGTATATACTGAATTTATTACAGATAAGAAACAGAGTGTGGAACCTGCTTTCTAACAGTCATTTTGAAAATGGGTTCTTTTCCAAGATGAAAAGTAGCCTGGTTTTGTTCAGGCTCACTTCTGGACAGCAATGAGTTGAAACATTGCAATCTAAAGGTTGTTAGAGTGTTGAGCTCCTCCCAAGCTGATCTCATGGTGATGTGTTTTGCCCCATAACCCCACGCTGTGTTGTTCCAGGCAGTGGAAGAAGACTTTGTGGAAATGCGCAAGAACAACCCCGAGAGCGTCACGGCCGACGACCTGCACAAGATGCTGCTGGTGGCCAGGTGGGTGTGCTGCTCCTGCCACCACTCAGGCCTTCCCAGCAAGCTGCACACTGAGCCAGCACTTGCTCTGCAGCTTAACTGAGTTGTTAAGTTCTATCTGACCAGACTAGCCAGATGGAATCTCCTCTGCCTCGTTTCCCTCCCTGCTTTCACCCCATGCTTTCTGATTCCCATGAAGCTGACAAACAGCTGCGTTTGAGCTGTGCTGGTTTCCCAGCAGCTGCAGGAGCTGTTCCTGACTGGCTCTTTGTGCTCCCCCAGGTTCCTGTCGCTCAGTGCGGGGCAGACGACGCTGTCCAGGGAGAGATGGCTGAGAGCAAAGCAACTGGAGGCTCTGAGGAAGGCCAGGCTGCAGCAACAGCAAAGTGTCAATGGCAATGAACTTTAACAGCTGCTGGATGTCACTCTGAAAATTTCTCTAATCCTAGGTGGAACCCATACTAAGATTGGAATATTGTTTATACCAGTTTTTGTAGATAATTTATACCAAAAAGTTATGGATATTTACCCTCGTGGTCTGAACACACTTAACTCTGTTCAGCCACCTAAACATATTTCATGGAATTTTTTTGGACCCTGTTTTGTAATTGAAAATTGGTAACATTGAGCAAATTGTTTGATATTAAACTTTAATACTGAGGTTGCATATAAACTTATTTTCTTTAATAATAAGATAATTTAAGCCAGAGCCCTTCATACATAGCAGTGGTAGACTCTGTTCTGGAGCACATTTGTGCTCTCATTTCTGCTTGGTTGAAGTGTGAGGATCAGAGCTCTCAGCTGGCCAGCAGCTGCAGCTGGAGGAGGTGCTGACTTCACTCTGTGCTGTTCTGTGAGCTGAGGCCCATTACACTCAGAGCAGCAGCAGCAGCATTGTGATGATATCACAGTGTGGTAGCAAGCAGTGATTTGATCTTACCTATGACCAGCTCAGGTATGAAATATATTTGCCTTGTGCTTAGAGCAGACCATGACTTCTCAAATTTCTCCAATGAGCTTTGTCCTGGTACAGCTTTTGAAGAAACCCACATTGACTGGACAATGGGTGATACTCCTGTGCTCATACAAAACTTACCTTTACTTTCTACCTTGGCAGTACTGCTGGGTGTTTAAATGGTTTGGATAATGGCATTGAGGCATTAAGAATGGTCTCTCCATCCCTGATTCCTGCTGTGCAGTTTGAGCTGGTCCTCCCTCAGAGGGATGTGCTGCCCCTAATGGGACTTGAAGAACTCCTTTACCAAGGGTGGTTTGAAGAGTGAAATGCTGGGACTAACCCAGGGAGTCTGGCAGTGTGGAAAGAGCCTGCAGGAACCTGTGATGGAGCCATTTCCACATTTTGCTTTAATTAATCCTGTTCAGAATAAGATAAAAGGCTCCTGCCAAGTTTTCATTAAGCTCAGACCTCCTTTAGTTAGGGCTTTTTGCTGACTGAAATCACAGGGACAGGAATCCCATTTTTTACAGCATTTTCTTGTTTTAAACATGAGGGGTTTTGCTGTACAGCTAATCTGGAGATTTTGTCTCTTCACACCAAATAATGAGCACTTATTATGAGAAAGATTTTTTGTGTATCCGAAGCTTGAGCCAAGTTTGGTGCTGTTTCAAATCACTTAGAGCTTGCTTTTATTTTTTTGACCACCACAAATGAATATTCATGGTTTTATCTGACTTGTGCTGCATTACTGTGAAGTGAAGCAACTGCACAAATGGGGAAGGAAATGAAGTCTCTTCAAAAGGCAGCTGGGCTGGAATGCAGGGTTTGGTTCTAAGATTGCCTCAGGGGCTGGTTTTGTGCACATTGCCCTCCCCAGTATTTCATAGTTCCCAAGCTGGAAAAACACTGAGCTGGAGAGGGACAGGGACAGCACAAGGGGTGATGCCTTCAAACTAACAGGGGGTAGATTTAGATAAAATATAAAGAAATTCTTCCCTGTGAGGGGACAAGTTGCCCAGAAAAGCAGCAGCATTCTAAGAGGATAAAGAACTGAAGTCATCACATACCAAACCCAGCTTTTGATTCCACTTTTTTTATTAAAATATCTCATGTATATTGCTCACATTAAAATACAGCAGTAGTTTAATTTTAAATATAGCCACGAGTATAGACAACTCAAAAAAAAACCAACCAAAAACCAAGAAACCAAACCCACATCACTTTAATAAATAAACCAAATTTGTTTATCAAAGTTTCAGGTGATAAATGATTTCAGACACAGTACAAGTCCTAAGACACAGAGCTACCCTAGGCCAGGACAGGACATTGTGGGGACACCACGTGCAGCCTATCTACAGTACAGGGACGAGGACAGAGGCACTGGGTCTGTCAGGGTGCTGGCAGTCACAAACCACAGCACAGGAAGGTCCTGCTTCACAGCAGCTTCTGGACAAGGTCCTAGACTAGAATGGCATGGCAAGGCATTCCTGGGAGGGAGGATTTAATAGCTGTAATCCTTTGACACACAGAGAGAAGGGGATTTGTTACCCAGTTCCCAGCACGAGCGGAGGCTTTACCCTGCGAGGTGCAAAGCTGGAGTTGGTCACGAATTTGGTCTGGAACAGATGCTGACAGCTATGCTCTAATGCAGCCCTGATCTTACAAAGCAGTGCACTGGCCTTCTGCTTTAGATGGTAGTTGGGATTTTGCATCATTTTTCACACTTAAAGAAAAGCCTAGCACGGAGGGACACAGGGACCTACCTGATGGGCAGGTATCTGGCTCATCTTGCTTTACAGAGAAAAAATTAGAGCAAATTGGCAGAGTTTGGAATTAAAAATAAAAAGGAATTGCTTTAACACGGGCAAGACAACTCAAAGACATTTGCTTCATTTCTCCTCACCTCAAAACAAGTGAGGGAAAAAACCAATCTACAGAAGAAATCTGCACTGCAGGATTGTGGGTATTTCAGATTGGGTCTTTAAGCTTTATCTATAATGAAAGTGTCCCAGGATGTCTGGAAAGAAAAGGATAGCAAAGAAATCTTGCTTGCTGGTTAACATACTTAAATTCAACAAAAACACATCGGTTCCCATTGTAGAGGCACAATTCATAGAGAGCTGCATCCAGAACTTCAATGAAAATAAGTAAAAAAACTAGTCCAAAAATAAATAAAATGTAATTTACCGGTACTTTGTTTTGCTGGTGTAGTGCAAGGTAAGTAAGGTCAGAGAAGTGCAGTATCATCTTTTGAGTATAAATACTTTCTAAGTAATTCAGAAGAGCTACAAAATTAGTCTCAAAAAAATAACTGTGCAACACATCTAAGATAGACAGCATGCTTATTGAATCCCAGTGTCTAAGCTACCTGTTTAAATATGGTTTATACAGGTTCTGTCTCACCTGCCTGAGGGAATTCTGAAGCTTGGTCAGAACCAAATTCATTTGCAATCTCTAATTGCTTGTAAACAAGTTACCTGTTATCAACCCCAGTATCCAGTAGCAGTTCATGCCACAGTAGTCCTGATGTCATTGTGTTATTTTATTAGAAGCCACAGCTAGAACAACACTTCCCAAAGGAGCAACTAGATCTGAATTATTCGTGTCTGGCATTGCGTAAACATTTCTCTCAGTTCTTTTTGTTTGATTTCATTTAAAGCTTCTGGTTCCGCAGGGCTCTTTTGGACCTTTGCCACAGCAAAATTAATCCCTTGAGTCAATCCTGCCTGGGTGATGTTGGCAACCTGGACCATGGAGCTGCGGATTTTCGCAAAGGGAGACACGGCCCTGCTGCTGCTGCCATCAGCAGGGGAAGGAGTGGTGTGGAGTCCTGGCTCGTGGTTCCCAGACACAGATCCAGGGCTCCTGTGGGATTTACTGGAGTCAGGCCCACCGACAGCCAAGAGCTGAGGATTTGGCTCAGAAGACTGAACATCCAGCTTCGATGGCCTGGAAGGAATGTCTGCAACAGCTTCAGCCTTGGGTTCTGCCTTCTTGGCCGCGCTCCTGCTGCTTTGTGTCAGCGTGTGATGGGGCTCCTGAGAACCAGCCTCAGGCTCCACAACGTCACACTCCTTGCTCTGGGCATCCTGCACGAACCTCTGGCAGTACACATCCACGGGCTTAGCAAAGTGCAGCTCTGTGCTGTCAGCAGAAGGCAGGGGCACATCCTGGCCCTGGGCAGGCACGGCGATGCTGATGCTCGTGTCCGCGCTGCCGACGGACTGCGAGCGGCTGCCCAGGCGCGGCGCCGAGGCGATGATGCCACAGCTGGGCAGGACGTAGTCTGTGGGGCCAATGTTCTCCAGGGAATCTGCCAGCCCCACCTCCTCATCCGACTTGGAATTGCTCAGGAAGTCGTCGGAGTGGAACGAGTCATTGTCTGAGCCTTCCGTGTCAGACTCGCTCGGGGCTTTGGGATCTACCCCCGGATTGTCCAGAGTTTCCAGGCTGCTGTCTGACTTCCACAGGTTCACCTTCAAATTTGGCTTTAAAAAATTGACTTTCACTTCAGGTTTGGCAAAGCTGCCCAGCTTCCGCAGGTTGCTGATGTTGACGTTGGATTTGGTTTGTTTCACCTTTTGATTGAGGGAAGAGAACTTGCTCAGTAAATAATTCTTGCCTTGGGCCAGGGACCCTCTGTTCTGAGAACGAATGCCAATGATGTCTTCATGAGGTTTGCTGCTCCTCCTAGAAGAGGACAAAGATCTTTAATGTACAATCAAAGCACCAATTACTGTCTTCCAGTCTATTTCCATAACAAAGATGGACATTTTAGTTCATAAGTTACCCTTTCCTTACATAAATAATGAATTTAATCCATTTTTTACATAATAATATTGTACCCATATAAGCTAATCAAGCTCAAACCAACAAAAACAAAGTAGGGTGGATACAGAACAGTAGCCAAACAAGGGGAACAGGCAGTTTCTGCAGGCACTTCAGTTTTTGATGCAAAAGGATTTGAATTCTCCATTATTTTAACCCTGACTTTGTGTATGCTGTACTCAATAGCCAGATTTACCAAATATTCAGTCTGCAATACCTGTAAAAAAAGAACCAAGTTTTTTTTTGCTACACTTTCTACTCAGCTGGGAGAAGCAGCTGAGTTGAGAGCAAAGGAGGGATACAGAAGGTTCACATCATTCAGGTACTCACCTCTCCAGCTTCTTCTCAATAATGGGCACATCCATTCCCATTGCTTGCTTGGTGATTCTCAGCATTTCTGCAATGCACTGAAGAGTGTCTGAAATCCAAGCAGCAGCCTGTCAGACCCTTAAAAACACCCTTAAAAGCCCATATTCCACAATCTACAAAGAAACAGGTCTAATTTTAACATGATTAAGTTTGTTTGGTTTTATTGTTTTGTTTTTTTCTTTCACCCAACACAGCAGTTGTGCCCTACAAGCTCCAATTGTGATTTAAAGCCTACAAAACCTAAAGAATAAACTCTCCTTCAGCCCTAAATACACAGCATTAAACAAATCACTGCCACACTGCCTCATTTGGGGAAGGAAGAAAAACAATTTTATTTATTCTAATCCTTGTTGACAAAACTCAGTCCTCCAGGTATGAAGTGGAATTTTTTCCCTTGTTAGTGTCCATTTAATTCAGTTAAACAACAAACAAGAACATTTCCAGCCATTGAGTCCACTAAAGAAATCACTTTCTTTACCTCTTTAGGAGCTAATTTTGACTTCATTTTCCAAGTTTTTGGAGCACTTCCTGGACAGGGAAATTACTCTAGTTCTAGAGAGATATTTTGCTTTAGAGCTGTATCTGAAACTTATTTTTCTTTCTATTAAAACAGTAACATATGAGTGCTTTTGTAAAATTGCTTTCCCCCTTCACACAACTGGATTTTATAGGAGTCATTTCTGAAGAAAGATAAATATTAAGAGCAATGGAACAAGTGTTTTTTAGAGAAATACTGATACACTGAATACACTTCTATATCTTAAATTTTTACACAGGATACAAACCTTTTCCATCTTCTTCTGGGCTGCGAACCACAGCCCTGAGAGTGTGAAAATATCCACTCATTTCTTTGTATTTGTAGTGCAGCCTCATGCAGGAGAACTTGGGTTTGCCAAAGAGAGTAGGCTCAGGCCCTGAGAGAGAAACCAGGAGAAATCTTTAACCAAAGCCTGAAAGAGACACTGCAGAGCCTGCACCTAAGGGTATGTAAGTGCTGACAGTCTTTTCCAGCCTAAAAGGCTTCATGTTTTCATTAGAGCAGGACATCACTTTAAATGAAAGATTTTCACATTAACTAAACAATCAATAACTTACAAAAAGCAATTAGACTCTCTGTATGTCTGTTACAATCCAGCCTGATTGTTTATTGCAGATCACCCTTTCAAATAGAAGGAAAAAGAAACAGTTTTACACTTTTTACATCCCGTGGGTTTTTTAGAGAATGCTCCTGCAAGGATTAAAGGGAAAGCTAATATTGTTATCAGGAGGATGTAATTGAAATTTCAAGATTTAGACCAAGTACTTCAACTCTTCAGTGCACTGCATAATCTATGGCATTAAATGAGGTGTGGATGTAGATGTTTCTCTCTGTTCTGTACCTCAGGATACAAATCTCACAATACACAATACACAAGTGAGGAAGGCCTTTCCCCTGAACTCTGAGAAATTGCACAGACACAGTGAAAGTTACAGTCAGGAGATGATGAAATCACTGTGTTGTGTAATGGGGGATTAAACTCCATCAGGAGGCCACACACTCCCTTCTCTCCAACAGGATCACCTTTTCATGCTTCAAAGTCATCACATCTTTAATGCTTCCTGCAGAAAAAGCTGGATTTAGCCTGCAGATGTTACATTCTATGGCAAATAAGTTAAATCAGCACAACAAGGTGCTTTTTTAATAGCAGGTTGTTATCAGCCATTGAGAAGGAAGTTTTACAAAGCTATGAAACAGATCTAAAGTACAATTCCCAGCCAGTTGCTGTGTTTGGATCAAAGGAAGAGAGCACTGAATGCACAAACCCATGACTCATTCCAGAAGCTGACAAAATTGTTACTGCCATTTGATAAATAATGAAATCTGGATGACTCTGTGGTTCTTTCAGGAGTTTGAAAGAGGGAAAACTTTAGAACCCTTCCAGTGATCAAAGCTCCCACTTCCAGCAGGAGGAAGAGCCTGGCATCTGTTATCAGCCAGAAGGGCCATTTCTAGGTGGGGTTTGTGCCACACTTCAAGGCTGCTGCTTCAATACATTTGTAGGATGCTTTCCTAAGTGCTCAAGCCACTGTTAAGAGCATTCAAAAAAAGACACAGAGTGACTGTTTTCTTACCTATTTCTATTTTTTCCAGAGCTTCCAGACTTAACCTTTGGTACTGATTCACTTTGTCGATTTCATCATCGTAACTAGAAAACAAACCCAGAGTTTAGTGCTTCCTACTAACCTAAGGCAAGGCTACTAAAATAAACTACACACAGTGAGGAAAAGTGGTAACTTACTAGGCCACGTAGTAGGCAGAATTTGAAAGTAAAAGCAGCACATCCACATCCCTGTGAGTGGCATCGATGAGACTGAAGGGAAGAAAAATAAATACAGGGTAGAAGGTTTTGTTTGCAGAGCTGTAACCCATGCCCAGACTGTTCTGGGGACTCTTAAAGAGCTGGACACAAGTTAGAAGAGGTTTCAATCAAATGTGTGTTATCAAATGGATCCATGTAAGCAACACTCTCTCTCAAACCTGACGTTACCCAACAGCTCAAATACATCAGCAGAAGGTCCAAAAATAAACAGGAAGCCCACAAGCTATTAAAAATGCTACCAGAGAAATGGAAAAATACCTCAGACTCAGTGAGGGTGATGAGTCTGTGCCCTGAATAGCTGTCATAACAACCTGCTCTGCTATTTTTAGATGCTGAAGTTTAACCTGCAGGAGATGTAACCACGGTTTGTCTCTTGCAAGCTCCTGAACTCTGACCTTGATCAGGAGTGAAGTTCAGAGTTTATGGCCGTTACTTTCCATGAACAGAGATCCAGACTGTCCAACTGCTGACTCATTCCCCAAGGATTCAACCTGATCAGTCAAGTTACACTTTCCCTGTAAAGCAATAAGGAACAACAGCTCCTCAAGCACTCCTTTTTAACCACCCTTAGGTCTGCAAGTTCTCTTCATGGTTCCTGCCACATTTTGGCAATATTAACCAAATGTATCCATTTCCAGAGGATGTCTCAAAGGTAATTCCAGCATGCACCTTTTTATGGCACTTTGGGAAAGGCACATCTTTAGAGGACTCTTCCCTTTACAACTACAAGTGTCCAAACCCTACAAGCACTCCTGTCCTTCTCCAGAACTGTCCAAATTGATTTCTGTTCACACATCAGCGATCAAAAACCTCTTAAAATCAGTAGCAATTAACAGAGGTGTCAGAGCAGCAGCTGGTCAATCCTAACTTTGTTCAACAAACCTTGGATCACAGTCAATGAGTGCCCAGCCTCCATGGAATTTCTCATCATCTGGCAGGAGCAGTTTCATGTAGCTCTGCAGCAGTTGGCTGATCAGCTCCTGGTGGCTCCTCAGGTTCTCCTTGTGCAGGGCTTCGTGCTCCTTCTCTTTTGTAAATATGGAGTACAGGTCCTCTGTCACAGGGATACCCTGCATCAAATCTACATAAACCCCAGAAAATATCAAGCAAGAACGAGTTAGAAGTGATACATGGCAAGAGTTTGTAAATTCCTTCCAAATGCTGCATTTTAATGATGCTCTTGGTATCTTTCTGAAGAGAATGTTGCCTGTAACTGCAAACTCAGAAGGTATAACCCTACTTTCAGTGAAAAACCAGATTCCTCATGATTTAAAGAGATAATTGCTACATAAATTTATGTTTAAAAAAATGCTACAAGGCATTTAATGCTAAAATGAAGCTGGGGCAAAGTCTCCAGTGAGTCATATTGCATGCAATCCCTCTGAATTGAGTGTTGTGTAAATTCCAAAATGAGTGAGACTGTTCCTTACAGTGTCCAGTACAGACATGTACCCACTCGTGGTGCTTTTAAGCAACAGGAAAAAAAATTCAGTCAGCAAGATGAAACCAATATGATTTAATAATCTTTTTAGCTCAGCTTGGTTGAAATTGTGCTCTTACCTATGACTGCTTGCCTGTAAGCATCCCTGAAACGATTCAGGTAGTATCTGTTTGCAGAGTTCACTCCATCCTTCATCACCCCTGCCAGCTTCCTTTCTCCAGTCCTTGTGAAGTCACCCTGTCACACACAACATGCAAATCATGCACACATCAAACTTTGCAGCAGCAGGCTCAGCTCAAAGGATTGGCACTCTGAAACTCAGAACTGAATACAGTAAACTTAGGAATTATCTTCAAGTAAAGATTTCATATTGAAGTTGAAAATATTGATTTTTTTTCAAAGAGAATCTTCTGGCATTGACTCTGTAGAGAATCCTGTGTTTCTGACACGCTTACTATTTCAGAAGGAAATTCCAATAGAAAACAAATCTGGACATATAAGCCAGCTACCATTGAAGCAGGACTCTCAATACATCAATCACTGTGATGGTTCAATACCTCCAAAAGAAAAAATCCCTTTTATTTTTTTCCCTTTAATGTAAAAGGAACACTACTGGAACAATAGAAGACTGAAGCTTACTGAAAAATGGTTTCATCTGACTGCTTTTGCTACCAAAACAAGACTAACATAACTTACTGGGGGAAAGCAGCACATATCCTCACAACCTCAGAAACAAAAAAAAGTTTCTAGGCCATGGAAGGCTTAGAATTTGAATAAAAAGCTGTTTTGGTAGTTACACTTCATTAAAGGATTCTATTTTCAGAGACACTCTGAACACTGGCACAGAGCATTTCTAAAAGCCACATCAACTCCTGTGAAGAATATTTCAAGTGTGTTTCACTTTCAAATTAAAAGAAACACCACAATTAAAATTTATGAATTTAATCCATGAACCTCAACAGTGAGTGGAGAAATCTTCCAGCAGAAGGCCTGAAAATTTAGATCTATAAATTGAAGTCTGCACTTCAGATTTAAAGTTTAATATACTCAATGAAAACAAGCATGTCAGGATGGTTTTTATATTTTTTGTTTAATATTAGTGCAATCAACTAATCAAAGCTCAGTAGAGATATTTAAAGAGAGATTTAGGTGTTAAGCGTTACCATCATCATGATTTTTCCTATGCCAAATAAAAACACTCCTAAAATTTGTTCCACCAGTTACACACAGCAAATACCTCAAATTCTATGACTTTTCAAAGCAGTAGAAGCACAGAACAAGGAGTTTCATGCTTGATCTTGATAGACAGAGTGCATTACAGCTAATTAAGAGGAGTCTTTAGAAAATACAGCTAATTAACATCACACTACAGCCTGATCTCCAGAACTTTGGAGTATTTTTTAAGGACTGTAAATGCTTAGAAGTAGTATAACCATGACAAAATATAAATGGATGTAATAATTAATATATATAATTAATATATCTCTCAAACTCTTGGCTCTGCTGTGCTTTGTCCCCAGATGTGAAGGGAACAGAATGAGGTGAAGTGCAGGGAGCACTCAGCTCCTCTCCCATTCACACTGAGCGTGACACAAAACATTCTTCCACTGCAAAGCCTCATCTCTCCAGAACAAAACCACACAGAACACTTGATAAAATTTAAAATCTCCCAGGGTTTTCAAAGCACCCCAGCCCTGTAACACAAGCCATTCCTGAGGGCAGGTGAGGCTCTCTCTCCCCCTTACCTTGAGGGCTGCCGTGCCGGCGTACTGCCGGCTGATGGCATCGCCGTTGTTGGCCCACATGATCTGGTAGATCCTGTTGCATTTCACTGGCAGAGGCTGCTCTGGTGGCATCACACCCAGTTTCTTCAGCTGGAATTTGACATATGTATTCATTCAGTGCCCAAAGTAAAAGTCATTCTCAGTATCAGGGCTTGGTGAAGTAAATGGAAGCGCTTGCCAAGCATTTAATTGGTAGATTTTGTACGATGGGGGGAAGGAAGCCATTGTGATGATTTATCAGATTAAATTAATGAATTAGTGGTTTATTGCTAAACATCATATCACTGGAGGCAGCAGTAACATTAATTATGGATGTTAAGTCAATCATCAAAAAAATTAGCTGAAGGCAAACAAGTTACTGTAGATTCTCAAGACACTGGAAATTTTTCAATAGAGAATCATCAAAAAAACAGACATCCCAATTTTAAAATAAACAAGTTAATATGTCTTCTACTGCAAAGGCATTCATCACCTCAAGGGTCTGAAAACAAAGAAAAATAACTTCTTCTATTGGCTTATTATTAGTGCTTGCACATTTTGGACAGTTACTGTTTGCCACTGACACTAGAGTAAGATATCTCCCTCTTAGAACACCCAGTCCTTCAGTTTGCCCCAGATAAGCCTTGGGTACAGTACCAGTGTCAGGCTTTGCACACACACAGGGTGGGTAGACATACGTAACTGCAATGCAGTCACGAATTGATGGGGATAACTTGGAATAAATCATAGGAAAACTTCAATTTACAACTGAAACCAAATGCTCCAGCAACTCTTTGCAAGTTGGATGAAAATTAACACAAAGCTGCTCATTAACTTTGAAAGCCCTATCAAGTTTCCAGCTGAGAGAAAGCAGATCCAGTGGTTCCAAGGAGGAACCCTCAGTCCTTCACTCCATGCCACTGACCCTGCAATGCTCAGGGCATTTCTCAGTCATGAATTGATTCAGGTACTTCAGCTCCAGGATGAGAATGATGCAGCACATCACAGGCTCACACTTCACAAATGATTAGTGAAGCCTCTTCACAGCAATCTGTAACACTCTTGTTTTTGAAAGAATTACCTTGGAACTCAAGAGTTACCCTGGATAGAAATCCTGTTCTAAAATAATGACTGTGGGATGGCTGATCCCTCCCCTGGTGCTCAGTACTCCTGTGTCAGCAGCTCATAATAACAAAGAGAAACTGCCAGGTACAATGGCCAGATCCATTCACTTCTCACCCTAATGAAGGACCCACTTCATCCTTTCTCCTGCACTTGAACCATAATCAAGTTTGCTCATTTTGGGCTGTGACTGGGGTTTTGATGTTTCAGCTACAGTACATTAAGTCTGCACTAGGTCTGTAGCAGTACTGTGGCAGTGAAGTCTTCACAAGGGAAGAGTCACCACTGAGCTTCTAGAAAGCAACTGAGGGCCAGAGCAAAGAGGAAAACTGAAGGAAAATACTCTCAGTCTGCTTGAAAATCCCTCCTCTGTACAAGGAGAACTATTCCACAGCCAACAGTCACAGCCACCAGGGCTATTTACATCATGAATTAATTATTCCTCTACACACAGAAGGGACAACTAATCTCCCTACTTGCTGCATCACAGCATTTCACTTCAAAGCACCTAAAATAGCATCCAACTTGTTAGGTTTTGGTCCCTTAACATCATTTCAGTGATGGACTTGGGGGGGAAGGTGTCTTGTTTCTAAACTCTGTATTTCTACATAACTTAAACTGAAATTACTAAATCCAAACAAGACAATCCTCTCCAAGCTGTGGACAGTCAGTCCTTTCTGAAGGAGGGCAGAAAGAGGCATCACTGTTCTATAATGATTTCAAGTTTGGCATCTGTACATATTATTCCTCTCGGCTTCATGGCTCTGCAAGTATTTTGCAAGGGTTTTTTTTCACAGAGGTCAATTTAGCATTTTTCAAACACACAGATCTCTCTGTGAACAATAATTAAGGTGTGAGGCACTCAGCACTTGGCAGAGCCCCTCAGTTTCACGTGCCTGCTGCTCCATGACCACTCTGGCAATGGCAGCCTGCACAACGTTGGTCCGATCCAGGCAGTCCATGCAGTTCACCCGGAAAATCCCCTCCTGCTTACAGATCACTCCAGCTTGGTCAACCCTGGCAGCAGGAAGAGAACAAAAGCACACTGAGACACTTCAAATCCAGTGTAACTCACCAGCTTCTATAAACAGTAGGACTTTTCACACATGGAGCACTATTTCTGGTTGCACTCACACCCCAGCCACACCCCACACTGAATTAACTCCTCTTGTTCCAACTTATCCTCTTTAATCTAGGCTGGATATCAGACATAAATCCTACTGAGGCCACAAACTTGAGATGCAATCAGATGCTGAACTCAGCTCATGCATACATAATACAAGCTTTCAAGAGCAAAGGCATTTAATTTCAAGAACAGAGAGGTCACTGATAATGACAGAAACACAGAACAATACAGAGCAATTGATTGAGGCTGCAGCCACACTTGTTACCCAAATGTGTGAACTTTAATCAGTTCAAACTAAAGGTCAGACATGTCAACAGTAAGGCTGCCATTCTAGGGTCAAATATAGAGTGTTTCACACTAAATGTGAGTGACCCTAAAAGTGTGAAATGCAGGAAACCTCGGGCAGGAAACAGCACCTCAGAATTTTTGCTGTTACGTGGATAGAACACCAACACTTCAGAAGACAAAGGCTCTGACAAACAAGCTGGACACCAAAGAGAAATATAAAACACACTGGCTTGGAGAAAATTAAGGCCTCTGAATATCTACTCTTTGTTGGTGTTTTCCTCTACAAATGTGTCCTACTAATCTAAAAACACTTAAGTACCTACCAGCACCACTTCATGTCAAGAATAATATCATGAATGGCATCAGTCAGTGTTTGAACATTTTCAAACTTCATTCCTCGGCTGAAACACAGAATTTCACAAAAGTTAGTTTGAACTAGAGCAGTGACTTTGCTTAACAACTTTATCTTATTTGTAATGTTAGCAAAGATGGTGTTTTGGCTAAATGAGAGAGACAAACATTCCCTCCTGCAAGGAGCTTTAAACAGCAGCCAATATTCAGAACTATTTTGCAGTTCAGTTCAGCATCCAAATCCAAGGCAAGAGGTTAAAAGATCATTAAATTCTCAAGCCCTCACATTTTTTAAAGCTGCTTCCATTAGGAAGAACAAGCATGCAGCTACTCAGGCATGTGCAACATTCTGTTCTCATTTTAGTCTCAATAAAACTAACTACTGTAGATTTGGAACTGGGATGGTGAGTCCTGCTCTGCTAGTACAGAGAAAACCACCTATAGACACATCACCTCCTCCTCCCCCTACCCCATCTGGGTATTTTTCAGGATTGTTCTCAATTCACTCCTGCTCACAGTGCAGAAACAGTGCTTGCTCACTGCAGCTGTTCATAGGAGAAAAGTGAATGAAGGAAAATGAAAATTCCTCTAAACAAAAGATGAATTACCACATCAATCCAGGGTGCCAAGAGTCCTGCAGAGCACTCTAAGGCAATACTGCTCTGAGAGGGGTTTCCCTTCCCACCACCCCCTCTGACAATACCTACTAATGCCCTACTCAGCCAGCCCGTAATGCTCTCCCAGGCCAGCTGCAATCCCTAGATTAAGTTTGGAAGTGAAGATTAAAGCAGTTTAGACCCCACACAAATGCAGCCTGCCTGAGGGGAGCAGCAGGAATACATGGCTGTGACAGATGACATGCTTGGGCATGTGAGCTCTGCTCTAGAGCAGGGCAGTCATGAAAACAGCAACTACTCACACGGGATTAAGATAAAATCTCTGTATTTTATATTGAAATAACAGCATCAGGGTCCTGAAAGAACCCATCACGTTTTTATAGAAACAAGCAAGAGTAACAGAAGTAGAGAATTAAAAGAAAAATGCTACATAGCTTGAAAAAGCAGGTCAGCCACAGCTTTATTCTCATGGCATGTTTAAGGAAACTCTTATTATGTGTCACAATTAAGCTTTGCCCAATAAGTAACTGCATATTTAACAGGTCAGGGACACAACATCACAAACAGCAATGCCTGGTCACCCAAACTTAAAGTTTTACAGTGCTTTAGTTTAAAAACTGTATTCGTGTTTAAAAGAACAGTGTTTCATGCAAAAGTAGAAATAATGAGTTTCCTCCCCCTTTATATTCACCTTTCATGCCAATAAAAAAAGATGCAAAGTGACATTTTTAAAAGGTTTCTTACCAGTGCTCATGGAAGTCAAATGAAACATAAGTCAGATTTGCATTGTTGTAGAGAAGAACTTGTTTAAGGTAAGCATCTCCAATAATCTTCTCTCTGCCTGTCTGATCCACCAAGTTAATAATAACCTGTTCAAAAGTTTAATTATTTAACACTCTTCATCTGCTACACAACTTGCTTAGATTTACACCATGCAATAACAAATAGCTCAAGAGTTAAAGATTTGTAGCAATCTTGCTGAAGATACAATCTTTGATAGATTGTACCTAAGACAAATAAGCTCCAACAGTTCCCTGCCTACACAAATTTAAACACAGAGGAGCTCTGAATGAATAGGACAAGCACACAGAAATAGGGTTTACACATTTCCATAAGTTATTCCTGGGTTTTACTGGTTACTTACAAGGATAATTGAAAAACCTAAAGTAAAATTCTATTTCTGTACCAACCTTCCAACTGTCAACAAGCTTTTAAAAAAAACCCACAACACATCACCAAGAAAAACAGCCTAAAAACATTAACCTTCAGCCTCTGCATTTTCATGAGATTACTGTTCTGTCATGTAGCACTCACCTGCTTTTTGTAATTTTTCAGTTGTTCTTCAAAGTGTGCACGAAAACAGGGCACGGTTTCATTTTCACCTACAAGGCAGAGCAGTGTTAGACAGAAACAGCCTGTTCAGCAATAAGTCCTGTTTGATGTATTAAATCATGCCCAAATCTGTACTCTAAAAAAACCAAGATACCTTAGCTAAAAGATAATAACTTTGTACAAAATTACTTTCAAAGGTGTTTCATTAATTTGCTCAGCTTCAACATTGCTGTTAAAGTCTGGCATACAGCAAACACATTCTTGAATTTTGCTGCATTTTGCTTTTTGTGCAAAGATGGGCCAAAAATTTAACTTTCAATAAGCCTGCTTCATCCTTTTACATATGCACCACACCCACATAAATCCCTTCCAAAAGCAGAGTTCCAGGGGACCCTGATTTTTAGGTTTTTCACCCAGATACTCACTCTTGTCCAGGCGGGGCCGTGGGTTGTATCTGTATCCAACCTGGCTCCAGAAAACAGGCACAGAGCCTCGTGTCTGGATGTAGGAAAGGGTGTGATTATGGACGTGGATCAGTTGTTCTGTCTCAACATAATTTGCCACATTTCCATTTTTATCAACACCTCTTCTCTTATACCTCATTCCTAGGGGGAATGAGAACGGTCAAGTCACATATTTGAGTATTTGCCTTAAACATTAACAATTTATGTTGCTGATTTTGACAGTGCTAACCCAAGACAACAGTTCTAGCCCAAACCCATGATCAACAGTACAAGTCACTCCTATCCTAGTTTATTCCTCAAAAGTTATTTTGACTATATGGATAACGTTTATTTACTGACACATTATGAGCAGCAGAATGTAAGCTGACACCACAGGGCAGTTTAAAGTCACAAGTATCTCTGGCCCATCTTAAAAGACACATTTCCTCCTGTTCTGTCACATTTAGGACAAAGTTTTACTTCAGTGCTCAGTGTTTTCCATGAACCTAAAGGTCACTTTCACTGACAGAGGCTCCACTTCTCACTGTGATCCCACAAGCAGCCCATGAGGATTTGCATGTTCTACAGAACAGACACCTTCCCCTCCTTGTTTTAACTTGTGCAACTTATTCTGCCCATTAAGAAGAGATAATGCTCCTCTGACTACAGTTTTGTGCCTACCCAGCTCTGAGCTGCTCATTAAGCAGAAATGTGTTTGCATATCCTTGACTCAAAGGAGAGTACATCATTATTTCTGAAAGGATGCAGGTGGTAGCAAAGGAAAGAGAAGGAGTAAGATTTGGAAAAACATTCAAGGTCATGGAAATTCAGTTCCAAGTCCTGAAGTAGCACTGAACCAAACTTTTGAGCTGAACCTTGACAACACAGAAGGGAAAAGGTTAAAAGTAGGGAAGGGAAAGGAATGCAAAATACCTATAATAGGGACCTTTACAGAGAAATTGTCAGAGCAGCATTACAGCCTTTCCTCAGACAGGGAGAAAATTCTACAGTTTATGCTATGGACTAGAAATCAGAGGAGCAAGGTGACATTAACAGTAAGAAGGAATCAATAAGAAATTTTCCCTCTAGAATTCAGTTGCTGTAACAAATTAGGATGAAAAAGGCAGACTGCAAACTAGGTACTACTCTGAATCCCTCAAGTATTTACTCCAAGTTGTTCTGACAAACAATTTTCCTTGGAACTGAATTAAATGCATCCAAGTGAGCTGTGGTACAAAGGTCCTATAGCAGGGTAAGCTCAACAGGTTTTTTTCTGGGTTTTTTGACATGTTAAAAACTCAACTGTGTAAGAAAGGAGTTGGAGACATTGGAGAGTGTCTTCATAAAAATCAGATTGACTGAAAAGCCTGGAGTTGGACAGGATTTACTAAGCTGTAAAGTGATTCAGTCTTTCTTTCTGAGATCCCAAGGGCAGGGAATAATTTCTGTTTGCCTTGCTACTTTAAGTCAAATAAGGTACAAGACCAAAGCATGGTCACATTTCACACCTTGCCCCTCATAAATATCTCCTGGGACACAGGCATGCACACACATGGCTTTTCAAGCCTCTTCTGCTGCTGCCAAAGCCCTCAAAGAGCTTTGAAAATTGAACTCCCATCCAAGCCTATGGAAATCTACCAGCACAGAGTTACAAGCAAGGTCCTAATCAGGGAGATCTCTAAAAAATGGAACTCTGCCTCAGGAATGTGACCTCCAAGGATGCCTTCAGTGCTCCTGAGCAAACCAGAGAAGCTCCCTCAGCAGCTCTAAGGGTTTTGGCTTCTTTATCTCAGCCGGGGTCAGGATGAAAGACACGGGAAACGAAGATGTCAAGTTTGGACTTGGAATGTTTATTATATTGTATCTATTTACAATATTTACAGGCTCATGGGCTGTGAGCTTAACTAGCAAGCCAGGGAAACGAGGTGAAATGGAGAGCTTCTAACTCTTTCCAAGGTTATTTAAGCAATAATCACCCAATAACATGGTGACACCTATATTATTTATTTTTTTGACCCAATAATGCAAGGCCCACAATGCAGACTTTCTTCACCCAATTACAGAAAACCACCCAAACCCATGAAGAAGGAAGAAGAAGGTGAAGAAGGACAAAGACAACACTCCAAAATCCTCCATCTTGACTCACATGTATTACTGTACACTAAAACCCCAAATTCTATGTTTCTAGGATTCCAACAAGCATCCACCCCAAGTGACAGCTGCAGAATGCTGTGGGCACTGCAGGCTCCCCTCTTCCTCCTCCCAGCAGGGAAGGCTGCAGTGCAGCCTGACAGGGGCTGGCCATCTGCAGAGCAGCTCAGCACTGTCCACTTTTACCACTGTGCAGTGCTCAGAACCATCCCCAGCACACCCTGAACTGTGCTTCCTACTGTCTTGGGTTCTGTAACAAAAAAAAAATGTTCATTCTATTCCATCTGTTGAAACCTGGTTGGGAAGGTGTTTTTCTTTATCTGTTGTAACTTCAGGAGGGAGGGGGTGGCTGCCTTCTGATAATGGGCCAGCTGTTAAAACCAGGTGGGGGATTGTTCCTTGTCTTTTTCCACCTTCCATGGGGATATCTTTTGGTAATGGGCCATTAAAGCTCACCAGTGACATGACACATTACATCATCCCAGTGTTCCTTATCTTCTGTTAATGGGCCATTAAAGCCCACCAATGACATCACACAATTACATCATCCCATTGTGAGATGCTCCACCCAGGGAGGAGGAGCCAAATCATTTCCACCTAGACAAAAAGGAGCCACAAGTGTCACCAGACATCCAGTGCTCCCATGGGACTCCTGAAGGAAGACTGGACCCATCTCTGGACCCTTTTTCTTTACAGGACCATCTCTACTTCCAACAGGACCACATCAGCCACCCCAAAAGAGCTTACTTTAGGTCAGTTCCCAACACCCTGACCAATAGGGTGTCAGGTTGTATTCTGACTCAGTGGTCTTTTGTATTATTGCATTTATTTTATTTTACCTATTATTTTTTCCTTCTTCCTATTAAAGAAGTTTTTAGATAAATAGATAAAATAGATAAATATAATATAGATATAATATCTATAATAAATAATAGATATAATATAGATATAATATCTATAATAAATAAAGGTATAATATCTATAATAAATAGATAATAATAAATAGATAAAATCTTATTTATTTGGAGCAGACACATGACATTTAATTTAAGTAAGAGTCTTCAGCAGGAATTTTGTGTCATCTGGGGACTGTGTTATCTTCTCTGGCTCGTTTATCCCGAAATGGTGCTTTTTACAAAGCTAAAATAGTGACATTGAATTGAAGCCAAGATGTATTTCTGATTTGGAGTCTCTCAAACCACTCCACCTACCAGCTCTGTGCCGGCTGCGGCGGGAGATCAGGGCCACCAGGAAGGTGGGGTGAATGTCATCCACACAGGAGGATTCCTGGGGAGGGGTCTCAGGGCTGCTCTTATCCTCATCAGAGGATTCACTATAGTTTACTACAAGTTCTTCAATCTGCACAAATCCTTGAATGATGGGGATAATCCAGAAGTCCACTTCAGCATTCTGGAGGTGACAAAAAAACATTCACTTTCCTGTTAGTCCAACGTTACCTACAATTATTTCTGCCATTTCTCATGTTTATAAAAGAGATGCTTCACATGGCTTTCATGCTTTAATTTTTTGCCATATCCTTATTTCTGTAAGAGGTAGCAGCATTTCCTCCATCAGTCACAGGGCTTTAAAATCAGGAGGAACAAAGAAAACAACTTTCTGACCTAGTTTCTGCTTTAAGGCAGTTTTAAAACCTCTGTGTGGACACATCCTGTATCACATTTATACAGGAAGAGAGATGTTAGCTTGTTTTCAGCAACACAAAGCAATATAAAGCTTCATGTTGGCTAATTTAGTCCTCAAGACAACTGGTTCATGGCTCTGCATCCTAAAACATTAATTTCTTAAACATTAAAATCCAAATTCCTCACTAACTCAAGGTCATCTATTTATAACTGATAGCATGAAAAATACAACTCACTAAATTCCTGCATTACACACAACTTCTCACAGAGGATAGAAGTGTACCCTGCTGTGACTCCATAACCATTTGTTCATGTATAATTATCAATGAAAGAGGAGCAGGGCATAAGGCAGGAAGTCTGCTGGCATGCCTAAAAAAAATTAGACCTGGCCTAAAGTGGCATACAGAAGTTAGCAACTTAGTCCTGAATCTACAAGGTTAATTTAAAATGGTGGAAGGTCATATATTGAAGAAAGAGTGGTGGTTTGCTGCTTCTTTATGTGCTCATTAGCCAGGAAAATGTTTTATTTACTCTGAACAGATGTTCAGAACAACTTGTTCTACACTGATCAGCTACTGTGCTCAAGGAGATAAAACACTGTCCTCCACTATGGAGGGCCAAAATCTTGTCTCAGGGAAACTTTGGAATTCAGAGGTTATTTCTTTTCTGGCTCCTCCCTATTATCAAGTTCAGCTCTATTCAGAGATAATCCATTTCACATAAAAATACAACTCAAATTTACCTTCAGAAATCAGCACAAACACATCACTCCAAGGTATTCTACACTGCTTTATTGTAGTAAATGTTCTGATTCAGCTGCAGTTCACTGCTTAGCAATGGTCACAGGCTGGCTGGGAGAAGAAGGCAGTGCCAGCTGCTCAGCTGCAGAAGGCACAGCCCTGATCCTGACCTGTCTGCCAAGCAGGTTTGTAATCAAACAACCACGAGGCCTTAAGCAAACATTTCAACTAAAAAGAACTAAAGAATGATTCTCGTAATACACGTCAGAAATAAGACTCACATCAATGCTGATGAGATCTTCAATCATGTGCTTGTTCCAGAAGAATCTGTCATCCACCTGTTTAGAAGACAAAAGGGCAGCTTTTGCAGCATTACAAGTTAGGTTTGGCAATATCTGTGGGAAGAACACCAGTGTCCATCAGTTTATTCACTACACGTGCACAGACAAGTCAGTGCCATTAACAAAACACTTCAGGTCATGCTGCTGCAGACTTTTGTTTCCTTGCACCTGAGCTGGTTACAGGACAAGGTGCTCAGCTGCTGTAAAATGTGACCAGCCAGGTTTGCACTGGACAGCTGATCCCAAGAAGATGGATTGCCTTCCCTTGTGGAAGGAACAGACACAAACCACTCACTTTTCTCCACAGGGGAAGGTTGGTTTTCTCACACGCGCTCTGCCTCTGCACAGAATTTGTCAGGTCATAGCTCAGGCTGTAGTAGAAGGAGTCTGAATCCATGAACATCTTGAACAGCTCCTCCAATAATCTCTTCTCCAGTCTCTCTTTCTCTTTGCTTTCTCTAATCTGAGAGAAAAAAAAATGGCTCTCATCTCTGTGTGTGTGAAAAAGACTGCAGTCCTATTTTCCATCTCTAACCTTGGAGGACAAACACTTTCCCAGTGATGAGCAGGACCTTAAAATTCCCAGCAGAGATAAACACAAGAGACAGCAGCCACAGAAACATAATTCTCATTTTAATAACTATTGTTTTGACTTCCCACTCCAAGCCATTATTGTGTTAAAAGCAGTTAGATGAGATTGGATGGTGTCCTCTGAGGAACCAGGCACCAAATTTTGTGTCCAATTCTATACTATAGGAGATACTTATGCAAAGCAATTTCTGGAAGTTTAGAACCTCACTAGAAGCTAATCCTGGTGAAAAAGAACTCTATAAGCAATTCTGCCAAAATTATGTAATTACAAAATGAAAAAAAAAATCACAGAAAAGCTGCAGCTAAATAATCAAAAAAATTAAACTGGGCATCAAGACAGTAGTTCCACATTCTGCAGTTTTTTAAGGTTTTTGTATTCCATTTGATCATCCATCAAAACCTTTCAATTATAAACTCAACATTTTGGAACAAAAAAAAGGAAGCAGTAGAAAACTTTACCTTCTTTTTATTTGGAGCAGACACATTAGATTTAATTTGAGTAAGAGTCTTCAGCAGGAATTTTGTGTCATCTGGGGACTGTGTTATCTTCTCTGGCTTGTTTATCCCAAAATGGTGCTTTTTACAAAGCTAAAATAATGACATTGAATTGAAGCCAACATTTACTCTTTAAAAAGTCAAAGAAAACTCAAAGTTTACAAAAGCAAAATTCTGATGTCCACAAACCCAGGGGAGACACTGAAATAGATGGGGAACATGCAGGTTTCCATCTACAGCCTAATTCTCACTCTCCTATGAAAGGCATTTTCTCCTGTGATTGTGAGAATCTCTGCCTCAATTTGGCATGACTTGAGTACCCAGACCCCCTCCAACTTCCACCCAAATTAAATTAGCATTACTCATTTTTATCTTTGTTCTTTTATCCATTCTATTCTGGAAAAAAAAAAAAGCCAACAAAACAATCTGCAACATTTTAAGTAAGGATTTCCCTTCAAGCCAAGTTATAGAATTAAGATTCCAAAAGGATATGAAAGCAAGAGGATCCATTAAAAGAGGATCCATCCCTTTCTCCTGGTTCAGTGAATCTTGTTCTTGTGTGGTGTTCCCAATGATATTTATGAAATTTAGGTATTATTTTGTTGTGATTGCCCTCCCCAGCAGAACCTGTGATTTCTGTTTAAAAAATACTTATCAAAAACAATATTTAAAAAAGCACAAAATATTCAAGATGTTTGCTTATACCAGGAAAGAGAGATGAGAGGCATTTGAGTTTTATTTCACTGAAGCAGGAGGGGGACAGGCAGAGCTGCTTGAGGATGGCCATACCTCCAATTCCAGATCCTGAGGTTCTGTCTCAGAAAGTGGAATCACTGCAATCTTTGTTATTTTGCAAACCTCGTGGTCTCCTGGAAGTTTGCCAATCAATGCTTTCTGACGAATTAAAAGCAGCCACCATGGTAAATCTGGGGGAAAAAGAGATTAGGAGATGCTTTCATTTGTCCTGTCAGGAATTTATTTTGATCAGTGGGCCAGAAACCATCTGACTGGAAGAATCCAGTGAATGATGATTTGTCATTGTTGTGTTTTGTTATTACGCATTGCAATGAAATAAAATCAAATAAAACTAAGAAAAAATATTTATTCAGTCTCTAATATAATAAAGAGATTAACTACTTCACAGAATTACATTAAAGTTACCCCTGCTTCACCTATAGCAATTAACAATCTCTAGGATGATGCACATTCCCACTATTTGAGAACAGCTGGAGCTCAGACAGCAAGTTCAGAATTTCCCTTTCCTGTCATGTATCAAACAGCAAACAAGACAGACACAGGTAACACCTGACTACAAGATTCCTGAGTGAAGAAATCTGATGAGCAAACATGGACTGCACCATAAAGCAGTTCACACATGTCTAAAGGCTTGTGGCATCATTCCTGAAGAGCATAAAGTGGTGGAGAAATTCACAAATAAATAAATAAATAAAAATTAATGAAGATGTTGGTGACAGGTGCATTCCATGCACACATCCAGCCTACAGCACTTGCAGCTAGAGCAGCCACACTTAATGAGACAGAGAAACAGAGCAAACATTCCCACTGACTGCTGAGGAGTGCCTGGATATTCCCAGATTTTAATCCCTTGGATAGAACAGGAGTTGATTGCTGGGCTTTTAGGAGTCAAAAGCAAAAGCTCTGTTAAGGGAGATGGAAAAGGCAGAGAAAGTCCTAGAGACAAACATACACACTCACTGCTTCTCCCAGCTGAGAAGCAGCCAACTGAGTTCAGCTGAAAAGGTGATATAAAGACATAAAAAGCCTGCTGTGATAGACTTAAATATTCTCCCACACTTGTGATGGCAGAATGTGTCATGTATTATGCCTCTGAATACCATATCCAGCCTTTGAAAAGCCTAGTTAGCAGCTCTGTGGCAAATACAAACTCTGTTCTCCTTGCTCAGTAAATTCCAAACAGCATTTTATCCTCTGAATGCTTAAGAAAAACACAGAAAACCCCAGCAGTTTCTTTTATCTAAAGAACAGGAATAGTCATTGCCAACAGACAATTGTGTGCTGTGACACTCCACTCCTCCCTTTGATCCTGCATTACTGCCTTTAAAAAAAGAGATATATTTGTGTTGGCTATTAAGGAGCCTTTAAAAATTTTAGATCCTCATAAGTACAGACCTGCTGTGAAAGGCAGAGAGGCAGGAGGGGAGGGGGAATGAAGCCATGCAGCACTTCTTTCATATTCATGGTCCTGTAAAGGGAGTCCTGAACCCTGCAGCAGAATCCTGATCTCTGCAGGATCAGAGACACCTCAGGGTGTCACCCTGACCCAGCAGGGTCAGCCCTAGGGCTGGAGCAGGTTACTCCAAGCTGTCACACAAGCACAAATCTCCTTGCTCCAAAGACACCAAATCAGGAGAGGAGAGTGAGAGCAAAAGGCTCTTAGTGATCCTCACTGACCAGGAGCTGCTGGAGCAGCTCTTCTGTGCAGGTGTAGGGAACAGCCCTTGGAGAACAGATTCCTTTGCCCCCAGCATCCCAAACAGCAGCCATGGGGAAAAGGAAAACAAGAGATTCTGTTCAACAGCCAGAAGACCAGTGAATGGGTTAAAAAATCCTTTTGCAAAGGAGAAATTGAAATGCTGCCAAAACCACCAGCAACACATAAAGATGCCTATCAGTTCATCTGAAAAGGTCTGCCCTTTCTATGTTGGTTTCTAGTAGGCAAACCCAGCAGTCTCTGAAAAGCCAGAGCAATCCAAGCTTTAGAAATTCCTGCTGGGCACTCCTGTAATCCCAACTATTCCCACCTGCAGAAGGTTGGCCACACAATTTACTCCGAGGAGATCACCAGTGTATGGCAACAAACAAAACAGACACTCTTGTAAGAAAGGCAACCACCTAGAGCTCCAGTGAATTAATCAGGAGGGTCCTGTGGGAGATTAGTGTAAGGTAAAGGCATGTCTGAGCAAATATGCCATAGCTCCTGGAAAAGGAAAAATCTCTGCCCAGTTTCCCCCCATCTAAATTAACAAACCCTGGTAGCTGTAAACAAGAGCTTAATACAGACAAGTGAGTTGAGTATCCTTTTGTCATTTTTTCAAAATGCACTGAAATGTCATCTTGAGAGATGACAAAACTCTTTGTATTATAGCCAGAGCCACAGAACATTGAAGGAAAACAGGAATTCCCCAGCAGATCAAAAGCAAACAGTCAGGAAGCAATTATGGAGATAAAGTATGCTCTGAAGTAAAAGCTTCAACAATAGCCACTAAAGCAGTTTATTATAATAGGCAGCAATATCTAAATAACTGAATTCCTAAATACAGAGAATGTGCTTCTGCAGTCAGAAGGAAAAACAGTTCCACAGATTAGTTACTGCCTGCTCAGAGTGTGAGGTTTGGGGTGCACTGCACAGCAGGACAGCCACTCCAGAAAAGTGCATGTTCCAAGTCATCTCTCAGGATATAATGCTCATTTTCAGAGTTTTATGAACTATGGCAGAGCAGATGGCAACAACTATGGCAACAATACAAGTTTGAAGTATTGCATGCAAAGGAAGCTATTACCTCTCATTCCTCACTAAAATGGAAATTCACTCCTCTGTTGTCTCAACACTGTCAGCACAACTCTGCTGTTTTTCTCTAACAGTTCCCCAACAATCTAGCATTTATTTTCCCCCAAATGCCTTTGCAGTAACTTTTCATAAACTGTACATGAGTTTACAGCAAATGCTGCTTTCTGCAAGTATTTTGATTTTAGCCAAGAAATCCTACACTACCAATTTCATACTTTCTTGTTACTTGAACAATTGGCTGCATGCAAAAAGAATGCTTTGGGTTGTTGACTGTATGAAATTCAGTTACATCTCAACAAAGATATTTCAGATGCTCAACAGCCTGTGGCTTCTATCAACATTCAGAGGCATGCTAACAAAAAAAGCTGGGGATAAGGAAGAAAGAACTCCCATTTCCCTCCTGTTTACAGAGTCTGTGGACTCTTGCCAGCAGCATTTAACCCGGGTCTTAATCAACCAGCACTGGAAGAACACTCCAAATGAATCCAAGTTCAGGGGTGTGTTTTGAACAAGGAGCAGCAGAACCTGAGGCAGAAATGATTGTGTTCAATGGCAGTTGCTGGAAGTGGTTAAGAAATGCAGCTCTGACTGTAGTCAGATATACTGGAGAACAAAATTCAATTCTATAAAGGAGATACTTTATGCCAGAGATGTGTTGCCTCTATATGGGAAGATTATGCAAAGACAGTTTTAATTGTGAATCTTACCAAGAAAATGTGCAATGATCTGTGGCAGTAACATCTCCACAATCCTAAATTCACACAAATCCACATCCTAAAACCCTTTTCCTTTCATTCCCATTGTTACAATGCATTTTCTTACAAGTTGTTTTGGGATGAGCCAGAAAATGGTAAGCAATTATATTCTGACATTCTGATATTCAACCAACGTTTTATTGTTTGGGTTTGAGTTCCCCCCACACACAAAATAAAAGTATCTGAATGTTTAAGAGAATTCACTTTGGGGAAGAACAAAATATTGGTTTAAATAGATCTGAATCTCAAATATGAGTGTACTGTTAGGTTCAGAGGTACAACTGGCCCTCTCATGTCAAAAATTCCTTGAAGAATTGAAAAATAAACCATGTAATATTGGCTAGCTGATTTCTATGAGACAGCTTCCCTGTCACAGCAGCTCTCCTACAAATTCTCCTGCATGAGGCAAGCAATAAAACCAGCAAGATTAAGAGTAAATTAAAACCCATCCCTAGTCACAGCTCATTGGCAAGGGTATTCCAGTGCTAAATTACAGACAGCCCGTGACTGATTACAGGGACATTTCAAGGTCATCTCAGACAATTCCAGCATTCCTGCAATAAGTAAATCTTTCAAGAACATATGAGGATCTATGTCCAAGACATTCAAGTGCAGACAGGCTTTGTGACAGCTCTGGAGCTCACTAGTAGCAACTCTAATACTTAAAAAGGCATTTAAACTTCCAAGCAATTGCATGTGCTAAGGATTTTTAAAACCTCTTTTCAACAATAGCTGGTAACAAGGCTCTAGGCAGGGCAAATTCACCAAATAAGCTTCAAATTAAGTTCTGTGATGCTCATACCCCGGGGGCAGAGGAGAAGAAATCAGAGCAGCAAGTCCTCCTGCTGCAGGTCAGGCATTTCACCCAGCTCCTGCAGCACAGTCCTCCTACTGAGCCTGGACAGAAAGGTCCAGCAACGTTAAATATTTATACAACTGCTGCTGATAAAGTTTCCAGGTGACAAAGATTGATACAAGAATAAGTAATGAAGACAGGTTACTGTTACAGACTGCTGGATGATTCAGCCTGAGGATAACATCAAGCCACACTTGAATATGATCAAGTAGGAGTTCATTGAGAAGAGCATGTTTGAGCAGAGCTGTAAGACACCTCAGTCAGCCCTCTCATTGTGACTGCAGCCTGGTGGGTGACACTCATCAGGAAATGGCAGCAAATTCAAGAAGTTCTCAAGAGAAAAGTGAGGATAAACAGCTGGAGCCTTTCTTTTTTCAGATATTTAATAGCAGAAAACAAAACACCATTTATAGGAGAGGTGGATCAGTAAATACCAGAATATCTACAACAAAAAGAAAGGATGGAGAGTTTGTGATGGTGCCATCTGAACAAGGCAGAGACAAAAGGAAACACCTCCACTGACCTAAGCAGCAACTGCGTGGAATGTCTGGATGAGCTTAATTGATTCAGGAGCTCTATAGGACACATGGAAAGAAGAGATATCAGGCTTATTACCTGATAATCTTAATTTACCTGACAACAGCAAGCTGACACCTGCTGAAGTGTCACACTCAGGGGAAAGTTTACACTCGGGTTTCATAAGCAGAGGAAGCAGCTCACAATAAACACACATGCAAAGATCTTCAGTTGCCACAACACACTAAAAAACCTTCCAGAAAGTATCTGAGATCTCCACTTTCAAAGGCTTTTATAACTAGACTCCCCAGAGAGAAGGGGGGAAGGCTTTTGTGTACCCAAGGGCCTGGTTTTAAAACAAAATACCACAGTCCACACAAAGACAAAAAACATGTGTCAAAACCAGCCCCTGAGCATTTTCCCACAGCAGGAAAATATCATTACTGGAGTTTAGCCATCATTCATCATGGACAGCACAAGCTGACCAGCACAGACAACCTGGATGAGGAGAGGAGAAAGTGACATGGCAGAGTCTGAACCACTCCATATCACCAGACCTGAAAAAGGATGGCTGGATAAATCTGGAGAATGAGCACAGACAAAAATATCAGGTGAAGTCAAAGAAGATGAAGTGATGGACTAGGAGGAGGACACGATGATGAACTTCAGGGAGAGTGGAGCTCTGAACTATTACTCACAAAACCAGGACTGGGGTCACAGTACCTATGGAGCCACAATGATTCCTAGGATTTATCTGCCCTACACTCATGCCAGGGTGTCCCAGCCCCTGCTCTCCATCCCATTATTGCCACCCTGAACAATCTGTTCCTATTCAAGGGACCACAAACATCTGATCCATTCCAGCACTTAATCCATCCTGCCCTCCTGGAACACACTTGAAACTTTACCTGTATTGATCATATTGCCAGGCACTACTTTAAATGCAGGGTGTTTCAAAAAGAATGGCACACAGCAAGGGTTTATGGCTACCTTCCCTACCTGCCACTAAACAGACAGCCAGAGCTCTGCTGGCAGAGGGATCTTCCTGGACAGAGCTGGTATTTATCAAAATAAATACTTATTATGGCTACAGGGATTTGCAGCTGATAAAGCAAAAGGAGTACTGAGTTTATTTTACAGGAAAACATTACTACTATCAGCTAGAGACAAGCTTATCATTAAAATAACAATGAATTCTACACCTGCTTGAATTTTATAGCTCTGTCATTTAACTGCAAACAATTTTAAGTGTTCCTTTTCCTTTCAAATATTCCTCTACCAAGGCAGCAATTATTCTTCAGGTTTTCATATAGCATTGAGAATTCAGGTCTTACACTTCTGTCAAAGCTTCCTTTGTTAGTTTTTGCACTGTACCACAGGAGAACAACAGGAATCTCCTTGAAAGGATTATTCCAAAAGGTTTAAGAATTTTATAAATCTCACACAAGAGATTCAAATACAAGTTTCTACTATTTGTGAATGCAGTCTCTGCTTTTACAAGATAGTGCCAAATCACAGTACAATCACTGGAGAGCAGAGTGAATTTGCACGTGCAGCTATAACACAATCACCTTGACAAGTCCATTTGGGGAATTCTCCTCCACAACAAAGAATACCACATGTTCCTCAGGATCTAGGCAGTATTATTTATAATATCACAAAACTTCAGCAATAAACAAATGAAAAACTCACCAGAAGAGAACAAAGCACATACCTGTATGCAGCTGGACTTTACCAATGACTCCCTCTACCAGGCCCAGACAAATGGGATTCCAAGCCAAAAGAAGATCAGTGGCTGCAAAAAAGAACAAAGCTCTTGTTTTTAAACAGTAAATCAAACAGGACACCAGTCACCCTCTCCACTTTCCCCACCTTAGAAGGTAAAAAATGTACAATAATTCCAGCAATAATAAGATGATGCATATGTCCATTTCCATTTTTGCTTGCTACCAAGTAGATAAAAAAAAAAAAATACTAAGTTCCCAACATAAAGCCCTACCACAGATATTTTCCAGATTTTTGAGGGGGGAAAAAGTATCTTTAGGAGGCAGAAATTGCATTTAATGGAGGCTTAATTCTTCTCATATCCACTGGAATTTTTAAGGTAAGCAAAATCTTACATGGCTGTAGTGAAACTGAATAGAGGTCACTGAGTGAACAGCACAGCTTCAAAACCCAGCAGATGTTGCCTTTCACCCCCAGCTCCCTCCCATTTGGATCCAATTACTATTACTTTCACATCCTCTTTCTATAAACATGCACACACAGACACTTCCTCTTTTGTTCAAACACCCTCCACAAGTACATGGAATATCAAAGCACACACAGTTAAGGTTTAGGTTGGTTTCTAGTTCTCCTACTCTTAACAAATTCCAGAGAACCACATAGGAAGTAGAAGAGAAAGCAGGAAGAAAATTTACTTTCTAACTGTGGTGCAGTACCTGTTCAAGGATTTGAGAGTGGGGAAAAGAATGAAATTCCTATTTCAAATCTTTAAACAAACACTTAAAAGCAAGTATCTGTGTAGGAGAGAAAAATCTCAAAAAGGAGGTTTTCTCTGTACCATGAAGGACAAGCCTGTTACTATTTACCAAAACACACTTGTTCCAAGGTAAAAGAGTTTCTCTAGTTTTAACATCCAGACAAATTGAATATCTTATCTGTTGGTGTAAGTAGATGGACATTTGAAAGAAAAAACTCACAAAAGAGTACAAATCACTTCTACACAAACACTTTATCTACAATACTTTCATTTCTTCTTATAAACCTGAGGTCTGCAGGTGACAACTGATAGTATGATTTTATTTTTTACACACTTGTTCTAAAACACCAAATCCTCCTTGAAACATTGGTAATTGAGGCCTCGATATTCCAAGAACACACATTGCTTTCCCAGCTTCCAGCATAACATTTAATGTTATGCTGGAAAATAGATTCAGCTATTTCCCTCATTAAACAGAAGCATTTCTGATGGATATATTTGAGCTGCAATAGAAACAGTTGCAGTCAGGGTAGATCTGGAATGAACTCATTAAATGGGATGGATCACAGGTGCCTGGACACAGACAAACCACAACTAAAAGCCCACAGCAGCAGAATTTAAAGCCATGTCTGCAGCAGCATGCAGGGCTGCAATTAATGTGTCACCACACTGGACCAAATTCCTGTTTCCTCCTTTCTCCAGACAGTGACTTGAGCTGCACAGAACCTTGTGTGAATCATGCCAGAATAAAATAAAATTCCTGCCAGAACAAAATGAAATTCCTAAGGAGACTAACACAGAACCTTGTGGGAATCATGCCAGAATAAAATGAACTCCTCAAGGAGACTGACACAGCTGAGCATCAGGAAATCAGTGATGGTGGCTATGACAGACTGAAGGGTTTGATGTGCCCTCGACCCCTGCTGAAGTTCCTGAACACATCTTGTGTCCTCCTGACAGGTTTGTGCTTGTACAAAACATGTTCTAGATCAGCCTGAGCTCAGTTTCACTCCACATAACACACAGGAGTATCTCTGTGCTGGGAGGGAAATCTGCACTACCAGCAGAGAGGAATGCAGGCAAACCACTCCCAAACCTTCCACCTTCTTGCCCAGTTCACCCACACAATCCCAGTTTTGTCCTCACCCTGGGACTCTTCTAGAGCTGCATTGTCTCAGACTTCATCCACTTCCTGCCATCTTTGTAATTAGCTTTAAATTCATATTTCCACCATGATAGCCAAAAGCCAGAGATATCAAGCAGCAAACAAAGCCAGGCACAGGAGGAATTTAAAGAACCAAATCAGTGAAGGTTTACCATGGCTACCATAAGCCCAGTGATCTAGAAGACATTCTAGATGTCTAAAACTCTGATTTCCTGCTATGACAAGATAATAGCAAGAAAACCTCACTTGCTATCCAGAGCTTTCCTCTAGGAGTTTACAAGAGATTAAAGAATGAAGAAACAAGATTTTTTTTTTAATTAGAGGAGTAAGAAAACAACATTTTAGACCTGCCTGTAAAAGGACATAAGAAAACTGGTGTTGGGGACTGCACAGACAAGTGGGTTTTACACAGATGTTCTATTACTCTGCTCCTCTGACAGCAGCCCCAGACAATCCAAGCCTTCTACAGGAACCCTACTACCCCAGCAGCAGAGACACAATGAGAAATAGCTCTAAACTGTAAGTAAAGACCAGCTTTGGAAAAGAAGAGAACATATTTGGAATCAAATGCATATTCCACTTCCAGAGTTTAAAGGCAGCAAACACAGATCCACCAGCTGGGCAGCACTGGCTCTGAGCTAAGTGTGATTATCAAGCTACTAATGGTAAAGGCTGAACTGCTTGAAGAAAACTTTCCATGGGGAAGGCAGGGTATAGCAGGGGGAAAAAAAAGACATATTTAGCAATATATCAGGGGATTAGCATGTTTTTTTCAGCATCCAAGATGCAAAAAAGCCTTAAGGAGAAATGCTTGTGGGCTGTGAAAAAACACCAGTTGTGGAATCACACTCATTTCCTTTTGGTGACAGCACCACAAGATTTATTTTTCTTACACTATTTCTATAGAACTTTCTATAGGAAAGTATGTGTGACAACACAGAAGCAAGCCAGCTTTTTAAACTAAATAAAACATATCTGGTTCCAAGCTGATTAGAAGTTTGTTACTGGTTAGAATTCAGTTTCCTGTGTGACAGCCATATCTCACTCAGAGCCAACACCCAACCATGCTGAATAAATGTCACTACGGTAAACACCAGTATGAACCTCTTGCTCCTGGTGAGTACACCCTGGAAATAAGAGATGGATGAAACAAACAAAATAAAGGTTTAAATATAATTTCCCCACCCATCCCCAAAGATGGGTTTTCATGCACTCCTTATTTACTCTGTATAGGAAGAAGCTGTCTCCAACTTTTGTCTAACACTAAAACTTGATCAAGACTGTTCCCTTGCTGCCATTTGGTGAAACTGGCAGCAGCAATTTCCAGTCACTATCTTGTATCTTTGAAAAACATAGCCACTCTATATTTAAAATCATTACATAAGCAAAGATTCAGAGATCAAGAATGATAACTGCAAGCCTGCAGGATGTAAGTATTTAACTGTATTATATTTTACAGAATTTAAGAGGCAGCCCAAGATGGTAGACAGTGATATGTGCTACAGAAGGTATCCACATCCTTTTGAAGTCATAAAAAGAAAATAACCATACAAAACAAAACTGAAAATCCTCAGCTGAAAGTTTGCAGGTAGCATATGTGAGACCTGGCCACATTTTTGACTCCTGCAAGCTGAAAGAACTCATGACAAACTCGATTCTTTTTTCTTTTTTAAAGAAATGCCTATCAGTGAGAATTAACCACCACAAGGCTCTATCAAAGCCAACTCTGAACTTTCCTTACAGACAAAACAATATTTTGAGATATAATGTGAAATACAATTTATCAATAGTCACTCTTGTTTCCCCACACAAGCTTGACTTCTTATAAATGTCATACTACTCCTCTTTTGAACCTCACAGAGCCAGGAATAAAGATTTATCAACTTTAAACTGCAACACAATGATGTTGAAACCAACTTCTTACAGCATTGTGCTGATGATAAAAGAGCAGTGTCTGCCCAGTCCCTGCAGAAAGTCAGAAGCTGTGTCCAGAAAGAATCACTGTGAGCAGATGAGTCCCATGAAAGATCTTCCCTGACTTGAGGAATTTTCTGCTGTCCTCAATGTGTTTAAATCTGAGAGAACTGCCAGTGTTTGACAGGCCTTAACACTCTGATGTATACACTTGCTCACCAAGTCTCCATCCTGAAGTACAAAATTGCTCATTCCTTCCCTTACCCTACTAAATAAATTCAAGCTACTGAAACAAAGGTTGGGGGTTTTTTTGCTGATTCCTGCCAGAGATTAATGCCCACTGCACTGCATTTACCATCCACAGTGATTGTATCAGCATTCAGCTGCAGCACAACAGAACTTGTGTCACAAATTCAGAACAAAACCAGCTTTGATGTCACTGACTTCCAGCACCACCCTCAGAGCTCACCAGCAGCGATGCAGGGCCCTGCAACCCCAGATAAAGTCTCTTTAATTCTCTGTGTTTACACAAACATAACCCTGATAAAGGTGACACAAAAGCATCTTGGAAGAGCATCAAACCCCAAAACTGCTTTCTGGCTCTTTCTGCTGTCTACCACCAGCTGAGCTGTCCCAAGGTCAGGCACAAGCTCTGATAAGAAAGCAAACCACTGCTTTGGGATAAACCAACACAGAATGGCTGGAGGCAAGTCTGGAGCTGGCAGCTTCCTCTGGAGAAAGCAGGAAGAAAAAAAATATTTAATTTGTCATCATTTGAATCTAACCCATACTACTGAGCCACTGCCTGGCTCAGTCCATTGAGAAGCTGTAATTATTTCTCTTCCAATCTTGCTGTAGTTCAGAGGGCACACACACACCTCTTATCTCCCTCCTTGTTGGCATTTGGGAATGAACCTCAGCTAGAAGGTGTTTCCTGACAGTGTAATATAAAACATACACTGAATATACCATATAAATCATCACTGAATTTCCTTCAGGTTACAGCTAAGTGTATAAGCATGGACATGAACGTGTCAGTTCTCAAAAAGTCTTCCTGGAGCCTGACAGAGGACTAATTCTCCATCATTTTCACCATTCAACACAAGCCATAGATATTTATATAGAAAAAATAAAAGCAGAATGACTCATGTCATTTGACTATGTATAGCCAAAATAAATCAGGCAGCTCTGCTAATGTAAATTTTAACACCAGAAGTGTTAATTTTCAGGAAGAAGCCTCAATACTATTTTAAAATAGATTTCAGGGGTTATTTTTTCTTTAAACTGTGTCTGCTTTAGATCAAAAACAACTGCAAGACTTTATTATTAGCATTATTTGACCTTCATGACCTCCTGTGGCTTTTCAAAAAGAAAGTCTGCTTCCAAGCTTCAGTTCATCTTTGAATAATGTCCTGGAATTTTAGCCAGGATTAAGAGATTACAAATTAACTGAGAAGACTTAAGAATATAAAGTTGAACTTCTTTCTCTTGGAGGAAATAAAGTGCTATTTATGCCAATAAAACTTAGGCTACTTGAGTTTTCCTTTCAACACAGATTTTTAAAATTGTATCTAAGCTACTTGCAGGAAGATGGAGCATTAAGACATTCAGTGTGAAGTGTTAATTTTATTTATTTGTATGCTCTTCTCCAAACTTTAAACAAGTTATCCCTTCAGCTGATCACCTGCTTTATTGGGACACCTCCCTTCACTATCTCAGCATTAAAAGAGATGAACACAAACAGGTCAAACAATTCAGTGACAGATCTAAAGCACTGGGGCTGGGAGCATTTGTACACGACATTTGTAGTGCTGCTGCCAAAGCAGGGTCCAAGTCCCAGAGAAAGCACCCAACAAAAATGAATCCCTGCTACTCATCTTGATAAAGAAATACTTCTTTGTATTCTGGTGCAGCCAGAAAACCCCTTGAGTCACCAGGCATTGCTTGGGAAACTGGAAAACATACGGGAAACGTTCAGTTGTCTGGAGAGTGTCCAACGTTACAGGGAACTGCACAAGGAAGGGCTGTCCTAGGAGTGGAAACCAACTGCTGCCAGCAGTGTTTGCTCCAAACAGACTCTGGCCCTGGGCATCGCTGCCCTCCAAACTTTTCTGTCAAACGCCACACCAAGGAAAACAAAATTAGCACACAGCCCAAATATGAATATTTATTTATTAGTCCAGTAGAATACATAAATAATTTACATTGCATGCATTATAAAACATATAAAGACATTTTTAATGGATGAATATACACTACTTTAAAACAGCATTTATCTTGATTAATGGTACAAAATATTCTCTTTAACACATCTAATGGACTGCCTTGAGCACCCACAAGGTGTGTGCACCCCACTTTAGACACCACTGGTGTAGGTGGCTAAACAGATGCCACAAATGTGCATTTCAACCATTTGAAACAAGAATCAGCTCCTCACATCCCTTCCACAAACCTGTAAATACCATTCAGAAAACCGCCCAGCAGGGACTCTTAAAATGCAAATAAGTGCCAAGCCACTGGAGCTCAGAGGGTTGGTTTTTTGGTTGGTTGGTTTGGCTTTATTTTTTTTTTTTTAACTTTAGAGCTTCCCTTTATTCTTCTCATTGCTGAACTCCGTTAGCAAACACATTTTCTCAGAAGTAAAACAGCAAAGGAAAAAATATCTTTTATCCTTCCAAAAGCAACAACTCTGCACTAATTAATATTATTCCACACCAACACACATTCATTCCCATTTTTAGCTGGTATTTCAACAAAGCTCAAGTTGTTTGAGGATATACCCTTAAAGCTAAGAAGGCAGTAGGTTGTCTGCATTTTTTTAAATCCTATTTACTGTGCAAGAAGGAAACTATCAATCAGGCAGGGGAAAGATTTCATTCAAACCTACTTACAAAACTGACAGCTTAAACACTATGTTCACTCAATCTAAAGATTGTCTAATAAAAGTCTGCTCAGCTACAGCTATACTGAAAGAAGAACACACGAGAGATATCCTATGCTCAAAAATTTAAAATATAAACATTTCCTGAGCAGAAGGATTTCACAATTATGGAAATTAGTTTGTTTTACTAATCACTGAGCTGACTTATGCTAATGCCTCTTAAGAGCCATGAGAGAATTACAGTGTGAGCCAAGTCCAAGCAAGGTAAAGTTCTCCCTCACTGTCACCTGTTCTCCTGATGCCATAATTAACTTTCCTCTCTGATTGTCCAAGTCATCAGTCTCAAAGCACAAGAAGAGTTATAGATTGGAAACAACCATTTCTAACACTAAATAAGGGAGTTAAACTCCCTTAAACGCCAAAAATTTGGCATGTGTTTCAGGAACAGACAGGATTTCCAGCCATTCCCTGCCCCCCATATTCCTCCTTTTACTTATTTTTTTTCAACTGTTGGGGACAATTTGACTACTCAGAAAACAAGCAACAAACAACATATTATTTAAATGTTACTGGAAGGCACTTATATATAGGGAAAAACTCAACCATCACCCCTACATGTAAAAGTTGCTGTTTTTCCTTAACTGAGAAATAGACAAGGAAAAAAACCTGAAAGATAACAATTAATGACAGACCAGCATATTTGCCATTTACATCTTGCAGCTACCTCTTGGGCAAGGTCATTTACTTTTAAATTTGGCTCAGAATTCTGTTTTCCAGTTCAAAGCATGTTCAAGGGCCTTGTTTTCAGTTTTCCAGAGACTCAGCAAACTGCTCCAGGGCTCTATTCAAGGAAGATTTCTGCCTTAAAAGGAAAAGCTCAGTGTTCAAGTGCTATTTCATTCATTTGGGTTCAGCTTTTCAGGAAAACAATCCTCTCCTAGTTTTTATGGGAAGATGTTTGGAGCAAGAAAATACCACTGAGGATTAAGTATTAATATGCCTGTTTAGTAAAGCCAAGCTTTAATAAAAAACAGTTCCTGCACTATTTCCAAATCCTTCTTCTAGATATACAACCTCTTCTTGATATTCCACTCCCATTACTTTGTTTTCTATCCCATTCCAATCTACAAGAGTTGTTTGGAAAGAACACAAGCAGCATATCAAACAAGTGGCTGCCTGGTCCTGCAGTTCAGAGTTTAAAACTTAAAATCACAAGTTTTAATGTTTCCTTACACATACAGCTGAAATATCACCCACACCATTTAACTGTGAAACAACCTAACAAGAAAAACAGTGTTCTCAGATGAAAAAAACCACAAGCCCTTAGTACAGATGCAGATATTTCTCAATTGAAATCTGTGTCCTCTGTTCTAAATATTTTAGCTGCAGTTAGTCTGCAATTTCCTATTCAATATTTAGTTAATACTTGCTCATGAGATCAAAGATGAGTCACCTCTGCCAGCAAAACACAAGCCACAGAAATCCACTTAAATTGGATTAATTTTCATTGTGGAGGAAGAAAAAAAAAAAAAAAAGGAAAAAAAAGAAGAAAGAAAGGAAAAAAGAACCAGCAACAGCAGAATATCAAGACATAAAGCCATTAGGAGTTTTTCATGTATTTAAAACTTCAAGCCATTTCAGCACGGGCAGGAATGCCAAAACATCCACATATCTGAGTTGGGACAAGTTTGGCATTTTCAGAACTCTTCATAGAAGGAAAAGGGGGAAAAAAACGAAGAGGAACACCCTTGTCATACTCATCACCTGGATGGTTCAACAGGAAAGTAAACACCTCACTTGAAGGTTTATTTAATTCTCACCAGGGTGGGCTTTAACACACTATCAACCCACCTAAGTCTCAGTTTTAGGTTTACTGTGCTCTATAAAAAGAACCATGGATGGAATTACGAAGTAGATCTTACTTATAAAAAGTAGAAAATAATTTCCCTCTGATAAATATATAAGAAGATCTCGCCTCAGAGTCAGAAGCTACAACAGTGACTAATGTATGCAATATTTAATCAGACAAAGGCTATAGAATATATGCAATATTTAATCAGCCCAGCCCATTCCCCTGGTCCCCTCTGTTCTCTTTCACAGGAAGGAAAAAGCAGCACCAGGGGAGATTTTTTCAGCCTAGATTCTCTCTGGGTTACAGCTAATGCAGATCAGTTCTGACATCTGGTTTGTCACATACGCCACAAGGACGTGGTGCTGACAACCAAGAAAAGAGTAGGGAAAAGAGGGAACAGAATGAGCAAGCAAGGGTGAGAGGCAGTGCAGTACCCACTGCAGCTAAAAAGGTGTCAAAAAACAGCTTGAGGTTCCTTATGAAGTAACTTGAAATACAGAGATAATTTTTGTAAAGCTCCAGCCTCCTGTGGAATTCGTTTCCCAGAATAGACAGTTTCCAAGACATACTAGTGAAATTCAGGAAGGCAAGTTTGTATGAAACAGCTCAGTAGAATGACTTCACACTCAGGCTGTCACCTCTCAGAGCCATGTCTAGGACTGCTCTGTAGACTTAAACTTAGCAATAAATGTCTTGGCAGCAGTGGCATCACTCCTTACGTCATTCATTAGCCCAAGGCCTTCACCTGAGCACTTCCAGACTTCCCAGAAAGGAGCTCCTCCTCCTCCAGTCTGCAGCCATGAAGAAGAGCTCAGGAATCCTGACAAGTCATTTCTACTCCTGCAATGCCTTTGAGGAGCAAGGCAAGCACACAGCTGGAATATTAGGTGACCCTATGATTTGTGACTCAGAGATGATTTCACACTATCAGACTGACACCCAACTTGAAATGTGTCCCCTGCTACTCTGAAAACACTGTTTGGTAACACATGCCTCACTAAAAGTATTTAAAGTGCATTGCTTCAGTCGTTGACTCACAACCATTTTCAACAGATGAAAATGAACATGTAATAATAAATTCCTAAAGTGTTTGTTTGAAACAAACAAATGCTCATCTGCCTCTAGGTTGCAGTTCCAGAGGTAAAACACAGCTTAACCCACCTTACTCTTTCAGGCAGAGGCAACACAGCCTTTGAGCAGGACATCCCCAAAAGCTGTGTTAGATTAATTCCAATTTGTGTACTCCTCAAAATATTTGGTAGGGTTTTTCTCCTCCAGAGCAGTGGGAATCAGCATAATTACAAGAAATAGTTTTAGCAGCAACTGTTCCTAATCTTATTTGACATTAGTGCCTGGGGTATGATCAAGGCCAGCACAATGATAAGAGAAGCTTTCACACCATAACAGTCTCATTCCTTCTTCTACTGCTGAAAAGCAGTGAGGAGAATTCAGTGTCCTCAACACTTTTTATCCTTTACACACACACACACATATATGTATACATATGCAAATATAAACACATAATTTATACAAACATCATGAATAAAAAAATATTTGTAATCTCTGTAGAACTACCAGTCAGGAGCAGCAGTCACACAGAGCATAAACAGAGTAATCCAAGAGTGAAATCCTGACCAAGACCTCATGTAAGGCATTTAAGGCATGGTTGAACAGCACATGTTTTTTCACTAGATTGAAAAAAGTACACCCCTGACAGCCAAATTCTTTAAAAAAAAAAAATCTATGATGCCAAAGTGATTCATAGATTTCCTGCAGGTGACTCATTAGTGCTTTCACTTTAGAGAATAATAAAAAAAACCCAGAAACATCTTGTAAACACAGGCTGACATGCTTCAAATGAGGCCCAACCTCAGACTTTGCTTATGGCAAATATTTGCCAAGATTATTTGCCTTTTTTTTTTTTTAATTCAAGCTGTTATCTCCATGATTCAAAGAGGTCAGAAATACAGCTCTCAACATCAGCAAGTTTCTGAACATGCCTTTATAGCTGAGGGAGGAGAGTACTTTAAAGCTTAGCATCAGCTCTTTAGATTCAAACCTACCCTCTCAAGCAATGATTTGCAAGGTTTACCAGTATTATTTATTTCAACCCATGAATGTCCACAGATTAATTCAGAGCTGCCTCTACGAGACAGAATTTTTAAACCCAAGGCCTCCAAGACCAAGCAGAGACACAGAGCTAGATCACAGCCTTTTGACAGATTATTAAACACATCAATGAACACAAGTTATGACTTTGTTGTTTCTTTTAACACGGCAGTGACTCATCACGCAGAACTCCATTTACTCATTTCCGGGCAGTGGCCTCAATAATAAATGGTCAAATGGAATAAAATTGCAAACCTGAGGATATGCAGTTTTGTCTTAATACAAGAAAGAGCTATTGATCTAAGAAACATTTCCTGTGAGAGAACTGTTCCTTTCTTGGGCTTACTTTCAATCTACTGAGGTATTTCATTTCACAGACCTGGAGTCCACTGTCAAGGAGATGATCCACAGGCAGGGCTGGAAAAACAAAGCTGCAAACACATGGAAATGGGAAAGCATTGCTAACAATTGAGAGTTTCAGGCAGGCCAGGGGACTTCAATATCACATTACCTTTGGTTAATCTGCAGGTCACACACAATAGGGATCACATGGAAACTGCCTGAAAATGCAGAGGCAGGAGAAGGACAAATAGAGCAGCAGGCAGACAAACTGCTGGGCAATGGTAAAACCTCCACAAAGTTAAGGAACACCAAGGAAAAATGAAACACAGCAGTGGCTACGTGAAAGCAAGGCATTGATGCTCTTAAAAATTAAAGTTATCAAACACTAATCCCCAGAACTACAGATCACTAATTTGTGTTTTAATTACAGTGGGTCAAGGAGGAGCTTTTATCCCATGCAGAAGGCTGTAACCATCACAAACCTAAACCTGAGGGGTTTTCTCCCCTGTGAAAGCACACACTTCACTGACTAGCAGTACTCTCTGCTAGCTTAACACCAATTATTTTGTAAGATCACTTGCAAATCAAAGTATTGCTGGATTAGTGAAATTGATGGACAAGAATTAGTCACGCTAACTCGGCACAGATTGCAATTTTATCTGAGAGACACAAACAAACTGCGCTGAGGAGACACAACTCAAGGATGAAAATATAACACAAGAAAGTGCAGTATGAAAAACAGATCTTTGGAAAAACACAGATAACAACAGTATTTGATGTTTATGTTTAGAGTTTGTCCAGCCTTCCACAGAAGCTCATAAAGTCTACTGTACTCAGCCAACCTGCTCATGTACATACTTTTTTAGCATAACACAGATCCCAATTTTAGAAAGCTGTAAGTAACATCTGTGCAGCCTGCCACATGTTTGGTGAAACACCCAGCTATTTAGAGTTTCTTTAGCATCTAAGCAGGGTCAGCCTGGTCCTTTAAATGAAAGCTACAAATTAGAATCACAAAGACTGATGAAAATTCATAGAATGGTTTGGCTTGGAAGGGACCTTGAAGATCATTTTGTTCCAACCCCCTACCATGGGTAGGGAGCCCATATTACACAAAGCAAGATAATCTCCACGGGTGGCATTTTATTCTAGACACCTTTACTGAGTAACCTCATAGTAGGACAGGACAATTACCATTGTTTCAAAATTCCCCTTTACACAACTCCATCTCAATTTTTGTTCGCACTGCCTTCCCTTCAGCCTTATATCAACACACAGCGGAGCTCCGTGTAATTGCCACTTACCCAGCCTGTAATCACTGAAAAATTTAGAAGCACTTCAGGAGCCACAGAACGTCAAAGGGTTGGAATGGACCTTACAGATCACCCGGTCCCTATCCGGTGTATCCACCTGTTCAATTTCTCCTGGAAGAGGCGACCACGGGACACATCTGCCCGAAGACGCAATGTCCAAGCACCGGGAGCATCCCTTATGTAAGGCTGACACCAACCCCAACGATGCTCCCCGGGGATGTCCGGGTGCCTCCGGACACCGGCACCTATCCGGGTCACACGGGGCGCGGAGCCCCGGGCGGGGGCAGCGCTGCTTTATTTGCGGGGAAACCACCGCACGGAGAGGGAAAGCAGCGCGCCGGCCGGGACATCGGGACACGGGTGACGTCCCGCGACCCCGGGGACTGCGGGGCGATGGGCAGCGGTACCGAATCCCCCGTGGTACCGAATCAACCCCCCGTGGTACCGCCAGGGACACCGCGCC
>JBBMKD010000217.1:30344123-30378576 GCA_037834095.1 Argya squamiceps | reverse complement strand
GGAGCGCGAGCGGGCGGAGCGGGCGCGAGCTCGGGTTCCGCTCCCGCCGCCGCACGTGACAGCGGCCGGCCCCACCCCGCGCGCGCTTAAAGGGGCAGCGCAGGGGGCGGGGCCTGAGGGGGCGGTGTCCTTGGGGGCGTGGTCTGCCAGGGGCGGGGCTGCGTTCCCGACCCTGCCCGACAGCCCCGGGTGGTCCCTGAACCCCTTTCATTCTCCTCAACCCGACTCCCCTTAGATCGGCTCCCCTCAGCCCGGCTCCCCTTAGATCGGCTCCCCTCAGCCCTTCCCCTCAGCCCGGCTCCCCTCAGCCCGGCTCCCCTCAGCCCGGCTCCCCTTAGATCGGCTCCCCTCAGCCCTTCCCCTCAGCCCGGCTCCCCTCAGCCCCTTCCTCTTCCTCAGCCCGGCTCCTCTTAGATCGGCTTCCCTCAGCCCCTTCCTCTTCCTCAGCCTGGCTCCCCTTAGATCGGCTCCCCTCAGCCCCTTCCCCTCAGCCCCAGTTCCTCATTTGGGCTCCCCTCAGCCCCGCTCCCCTCAGCCCGGATCTTCTCATCCCCTCTCCCCTCAGTTCCGCCCCCCTCAGCCCTCAGAAGGTGGTACACGGTATAACTCGTGGTGAAAGGAAATCTCAGGACCGTAGCACAGGGCTCATCTTTATTTTAAGTATTTACCCAGAAGGCGGCACCTCCTGATGAATTGGCAAATCATGCCCTCTGTCTCTTCTGCAGGCAACGCTGGAAAATGTGCCTGCAAACTTGTCACTGGTACAGACCCTTCCCAGCCTTACTGAGGGCTTGTCCACAGGCTTGCAGAGCTTTTGTTTGATTACAGAAGCTGAAGTCCCACTCCTTGTGAAATTGAGGAAGAGACGGACACAGACAAAACCCATCCTGTCCTGCACACAATAGTCCCAGTGAAGGGCTGCTGGCTGCTTCAGTTCGCAAATCAAAAGATTCACCAATTATTGTTAAACCACCTGCAGTAGGAGAAAAGCATAACTTTCAGACCACTCTTTGCAAAGATCGGTTTCTCTCATACTATTTTTCTCCATTGATATATATTAGTGATGCTACAAAATGCTAAGTGACTAAAGGATATTAAGGAATGAGAAATCTCATTAGTAAATGTGAACATTCAAGGGCCAGGGAAGAGCTTGATTTTGGGAGGCACTGAGCAGCCAGTCTAGAAAAGCATTTAAGTGCAGGCATGATTTTAGATGTATAATTTAAATTGGTTTAATTGACCACTAACATCTTTTAAGATAAGCATGTACTTCAGAACTTCTCTGGTCTGGGACCAGGAACTGAACTTCTCAGTGGGTCAAAACATTATTTTTGCTCCCATGTCTTCAGTCTGCACTATCATTCACTAAATATTTCTCACTTGCAATATCATCTCTATTCTGCTTGTGTTTCCCAAATAGTTCAGTGTTGTAGCACAATGCATGGGGTCACCATTAAAATGCTGGCAGGGATTTCAAGGACAGACTTTTGTTTTGCCCTTTCTCACGCTTTGATCAGAGCTTTTTCTTTCCCCCCGTGGGTAGTTTTCTGTTTGCATTCAGTGTGTTTTCCATAGATTCACAGCTGGGTGCAGGTTTTATGAGCCTGTCAGCTTTAGTTAGCATAGGGGGAAAAAACTTAAATATTAATTTTGCATTTTTTGCAATTCATTGTCACTGGCTAATGTTAAGAAAACGCGTAGGCTAACAATTAGTCATGCACTCTCTCAGTATTACCTGATTGCCAGCAGCTTGAGTTCAAGTTTAAATGCTGATTAACAGAAAGGGATGTGATTTAGCAACACTCCACACGTGGAAGCACAGTTGGCTGGATGGATTGGACGAGTACACCACTCTTCCTGAGGTGAAGGGAGCCAGATTTGGAAATGGCACTGTAGACAGTGTGAGGAACTTTATTTCTAAACGTTGGTCATTAAAAATCGTGAAATAATTTTGTTTGTTTGTTTGGCTTCAATGCTCTTGGCAGCTTCCAGAGAAACATTAGAAACATCTTGGCTCATCTATTTTGATGCCCAAGTAACTACAGAAGCCTTTCCTGTCACCCTTCATACTCCTTGCTAGTTTTTAATCCAACCATGCTTTATTTTCATCCCTTTGTGTCCAAAGCAATATCTCTCTATTCCTCCTTGGCATTCCCTACCCACTTCCATGTGCTTCTGTTTTCCTGTACAGTGAGCTTACTTTCCTCTTCTGAAATATGTTTTTGAGAAGGTTTTTGTGTGCTTTTTGGAGCGGGTCTGTTATGCATTAAACAGAGACTGAAGAGTCTGCGTTGAGAAGGAACCTCCTCAGAACAAGAGTAACACAAGAGGGTCTCCTGACAGGCAATACAGAGGATAAAAGAGATTTGTTTGGGACTAGAACATTTTCTGAAGTGCCTGTAAATGTTGTGTGTTGTGTTTTATAACAGAAAAATGCAAAACTACTGGAATAAACATTAGCTTTTTGGCAAGAAAATGAAAACTCAAAACCGAGGGAAAGCAGTTCTGCATAAGAATTTTTGCCTGAATTTATTTTTAGCTTTCTTTTGACTGAAGTAACTTTTTGTGGCAGCTGTAGTTACCTCTAAAGGAAGAGGAACTCTGGTATTGCCTCCTTCCCCATGAAAATCTCTAACTTGCAATGGGAATATTTCTATTTCAGTGAGCACTAAGAAAAGAACAACCTTCTCTCTCAAAGCAATGTGTTTGTGGTTAATATCTACAATATACACTATGGCTTATGGACAAGGTATTGATTTCCCTCTGTTGCACTGGCTGTTAAGAGCAAATCAATAGGACCATTTTCAAAATCAAATTAGAATGCTTTGACTTCCTACAATTCTCTTATTCTGGAATTGCAAATTGCACTTTGAAGACTACCAAGCTGGTCCACATAAAAAGATTCCTTACTGTGTTGTAGGGCTGCCTTCCTCAGTTAAAATACAGTTTATGCTATACCAAGGCCACATTTAATTCATAATTTCTCTAAAGTAAACAGCAGGTTGTTCTTCATGGCCATTGTAATAAAATTTGCATCTCATTTAAAACAGATTCTACTTGTTTTTCATCAGTCTGAAAAACTTAATGGTTTTATTATCCTTTGGAAGGACTTATCTGCATTTCTTTACTTTTCATTTGGGCTGGGGTTTTTCTAAAGAGCAAAATAGCTCACATTACAAAAAGAAAAATCCTGTCTTTGGAAAGGATAAAAAGTAAAATTTCAGGATCACTGGAATATGTCTTTTAAAAAAAGAAGATTTTTAAAAGTTTGTTTTTTCTGATACCATTTAGCCAATTTCAATTGATTTTGCAATTAGCTTTCTTGGAAGTTGCTTTAATTTCCCTAGGGTTTTTTTCTATTTTAATATTATAGGAACAAAAACCACCATCATCTTTGTAATGTTGCTGTTATCCACTGAATCTAGCTTTTTCCTCAAGATGTATCAGCAGATCAGGCAGTAAAACAGCAAAAGTAACAAAAGATGCATATTCCATTTTTGCATAAGTAACTTTATGTGCTGTGAATACTGTGGAGGCCAAGCATCAAATGACACCTGAAGAACAGCAGCAGTTGCCAAGTGCTCAAGTGTTATACATGTCTTTTTGTCACTTTTCCCTGGCTTTGGCTGTCCTTGGAAAAGGAAATGTATTAGCTATTCAGTGCAAAAATCTGTCAGTCATATGTGATGGAAATAAATGCAGGAAAAGTGTGAGGGGGGAGAGGTTGAATCACATTCCTCTTGCTCCCTGTTCTCCTGGCACTCATTATTTATCCAATATTTATGAATCCTTATGCACTGTTTACATTCATGTCATGCCCAGGAGCTCCAGCTCTGGACAAGGACCCCCAGTGTGTGAGGTGCTGTGCAGAGGCAGCAACGTCTGCTCACATTCCAGGGGTTCAGAACCATCACAAAAGGCAAGGGCAATAACAGAACGAGATGTTGAAGGGATGAACACAAGATGATGAGGCATTTTTCATCAGCTTGGAAGCCAGTGGTCTCAGCATTCCAGGATTTAAGCATTAGTGAGTTGTGATGGAAAGCATATTTTAGCACTCTGTTCAATTGATAAAGTTTTAACACTAAATATTTATATCACTCTGCTGGACTCCATTCTCTATTATATATTGAGAATAACATGCTTCCAAAATAGCACATGTACTTGTACAGCTGCAGCAAGAGCATGTGCAACAAATTAACTCGGGGTCAAACTCTCCTTTCCTCACCCCACAAGTTGTTCCAGAGGGAACTTTGCAGAGTAAGGTCTGACATGCTGTGACATTCAGCAACAATACTGAATGCTGCTAAAGCCAGCTTAAATAATCCTTTCCTCCTTCCCAGCTGTGTGTTTCTATTCCTGTCCCATGCCTGCACTGGATAGCCACAAGCATTTGTGCAGCATATTGTCAACTGGATTTGCAGATGCACAATAACCTATTAAGTGCTATTTATGAAACGGGGCTCCAAATTGCAGTAACTGAAGCCTGAACAAACTTACCTGGCCTTCCTGAGCAGGAGCAGCCTAATTTTGTGGGGTCAGGACTTACCTTAGTGTCACTCAGTGTCACACTGAGCAGAATCAGATCGTGTCTGTGGTATGGACACATTAATGCCAACTGTGCCTACAGCAGGAAGCAGTGCCATAGAACTGGAAAGGGTTTGGAGAAACAAACAGCTGGTGCTGAGGAGCCAGCCTCTGAACTATGCACACTCCAGGGGCTTTATCTAAGATTAGATCTAGTTTTGTCCTGCAGACCCCTTAGCAGCTGGAGCCTGTCAGAGGCAGTTCTGAAGTACATCTCTTGTTTTCTGTTGCAACTCTTAAGGAACCCAACCCATGTGCTCACATATAGAACAGCAGAGCCCTGGGGTGAGCCTCAGAGAGTGTCACCCAAAGGAGCTTTTTCAGGGACCATCACTTTTCCCAAATGAGACAGAACACTAAGAGTGGTCTTCTGGAAGCCTTGCTATACCTCAGACAGACTAACCAACACAGAGATGAGGGGATTGTTTTTAACACTAAGTGAAATTACTCTGGCAGAAATTTGGAGCCATAAAAAACCTCACTGACACACATACCCACAGGTCCCCAGGAGAACTCATATTTACAGAACCTCAGCCTCTACATAATGCTGCATTTACACTGCAGATACACCTCACCTACACCTGTTTAAGTAGGGATGTGTGAAGTTCAAAGAGTGATGCTCAACCCTCTCCTCCTAAGAGCAGAATCTCTAGCTGCCAGGCAACAGCTTAGGTCAAAAAAGACTTATCAGCTCTTCCTTCATCTGTGGCATGTGGATAAAAAAGTCCTGTACAGATCTTGCAATCCTCAAGCTCTTGATGCTCAGTTAAGTACTGTGTGGTAATTAGAATTCTTATGACTCTCAAGGGCTAAAGCAGAAGATTAAAAGAACTTTATTTCCCTGTGAGATTATATGTTCTATACTTGAGTGACTGGGAGAGATGATCATTGCTATATACAGGCTAAAAGTGTTTCTTGCTGGCTTTGCTTTTCTTGTGCAATGTTATGTAGGTCATTGTCAAACCTAGGGAAAGAAGATAGACATGAGACTGGAAAAGAAGACTGAAAATCAGAAAGTGTGAGTCCTTGTCCTTGAACACACAGCAGTTCTTCGCTCCACACTTTTACATTTATGACTAAAGTTAACATTTGTTCCCTACCATGCAAAAGGGTTATTGCCTGACTGTATTGATATGTGTAAAATGTTTTAAACTGCAATGACAACAGTTTACATTCATATTTATATGCAGGTAAATGAAAGCAAGGTCTATCTTTTATGGTAATAACTATAAAATAGAATTTTTGTATGGTCAGACCTCAAACAAATCAGGGAAGTTCTGTATTTTCGTTGGATCAGTCAGGTTCTGCATTTGTGGGGGGACTGCCAGTGAGAAGCAAGATTGGAGTGGAGCAAGGTGGAATAAGAGCCACATGAAACACTTGGCAACGTGCTTCTCATTTTGATATTTTAATTATATTACAACATCTATCTCTCTGAACAATCTGCATACTGCATTTGGTAATAGGTTTTTACCCTGGCTCTATGGCTATGTGTGATAAATGAGGGGGCTGTAACACTTTGACAGGTATGGAGCTACACAAATGACTCAGCTTCACCTGATGTTCCTGAGAGAAGGTCAAAGGCATTCCTAAACAAAATTTTGAAATATCCTAGAAACTGCATATAAATGGTCAATTTCCTCTTTGGGGGAAGAGACACACAAAGAATTGCAAGGCACCCTTGCATTTATTAAGGCCATACACACCTTACACCATATAAGATGTAGGAGGAAATGTAGGATGTAGGAGAACTGTCCCTGAGTAATTAGTGAAGGGAGAATTACCAGCATGTGTTGTTGTTGCAGGAGTTATACCAGGTCATCAGTCTGGTAGGGCCAGGTGGAGATGTGATCAGCTTGGAGATGTAAGTGCTGGTCTTTGAAAACTGACAGAGGATGAGGCCTCAGAAAGTAGGAAAAGTATTCGGGTTTGTAATTTCCTATTGTTTTCCAAGGTCTGTGAAACCACTGGGTGGTTATTACTTCCTATATATTGAGGAATCTGTGCCACCATCTGACCTTAACAAAGGGAAAGTAGGAAGAGTCACAGAATTTTAGATAATTTCCTTAAATAGAAAGAAAGAACAGAAAAAAAAATCAAACTATGTACTTTCAAGTACCTGCAAGACAACAAAGTGTGAACAGTTAAGACAATAAACATGAGATTGAATCAACATCCTTTCTTCTTATGACAGTCTAGCAGTCCTGGGCTATAGTTGTGTCTGCACTTCATATGACATTTGATCCTGTTCCTTGTGATTTCCCTATAACTACCCAAGGAAATATGGCCCTTTTCTGGCACCTCCACAGTCCTAACATTTGGGAATTTTCTCCTGGAGAATGGTTACTAATGGTTTACACTCTACTCTGGTGCTCTCCTGTACCTTTGCCAATGGCCCAAATAATGGAATAACAAGTGCACTTAGCAAACTCATCAGGCTAGAAGGGTCAGAAAGCCCTCTGTGTATCAGGATTCCATCATGAGGTTATTGTGGCCAGCTGAATAAATTACCTGAAATGAATGAAATGCCTGGCCAGAGGAAAAAAATTCAAGATTAATAATCATCTGTATAAATACAAGCTCAGGAACAGCAGGTTAATCAGGAGTTCTGGGGTAATCCTAGATCATAAACTGATGATGGAGCCAGTAACAAAAAAGTGAAAAAATAAATCCATTTATACTACAATGAACACACAGGAGCATTATGCATAAGACCTATGCAGTAATCCTTTTACTCTATTCTGAGTCAGACCTCAGTGGGAATTCTATATTCAGTTTGATACAACCATTTTAAGAATTATCTATAGAAAACAGGCCAAAGGAAATCAAGTAATCTGAACTTCAGAAGCTGAGAATTATTATTTGAAGAACAGAGTGGTTTTGGACTAGTTTGTCATTGGAAACAGGAAAACAGTCTTGAAACACACAAGAATTGCTGGAAAGAGGACAAGAAAAACTGGTTTCTTTGCCCAGTGTCACTAAACCATAGAATGGTGGAGGCTGAAAAGTACCTGTGGTTCAAGCCTCTGCTCACAGCAGGATCAGCTGAAGAAAGTTGTCCAGGTTCATCTTCAGTGGGGTTTGGGTATCCCCAAAGACAGTGACTCCACCCCCACTCTGGCCAATCTGTGCCACCGTTTGACCACCTTCAGAGAAAAATAAAATTCTTAACTCTAAATGAAATTTCCTGTATTTCAGTTTGCAGCCATTTCCTCTTGTCCCTTGACAGGATATCCATGAGAAGAGTCCAGCTTCATCTTTTCTTCCTCCCATCAGGCATTTACACATATTGAAAAGGTTCCCCCCTGAGTCTTTTCATTTTGAGCCTAAACAATCCCAAGTCTTATTCCAGAAAATACAAGTACTGAGCATAATCAGAGGAAGAATGAATTAGACAAACAAAGAATGAGTTAGAGACAAGCATTTGGCTAAACATGCCTGGGAATAGACTGCCCAGTGACATTGTCTGGGCACCATCCACCACTGGTGGTGTTTAACATGTTGGGCGAGACAGGAACGAGGTAACATGATCCCTTCCTATTCACAACCTACAGGGATTTGCTGCACCCTAATTTGTATGAATCTCAGCCTCTTTGCCCATTTCTACAATTCTTTAACCTTCTTTTCACCCACTCCCTGTCTTTCTTGTCTCACCACGTATCTGTAGCAGCAGTAGAAGTTTCTGCCGAGGTGTAGCAACCCCACAGAACTGCAAAGACTTGCCAGCGGCCAGAAATTGCAACATTCATCCTACTCAACAACCCTTTGCTTTCTGTGCCTCTTCCGGCTGCGTTCTGAACCTTCTGAACAATGCTCTGAGTGTCATGTCCTGTGTGCAGCTCCTGTGAGGTCACTGCCTCGTCACAAATATTGTGCAAAGTGAACTTAGGCATCCAGAGCCACCTGAGAAATGGTAGGATTGTCACATTTCAGTCTAGGGGATTCCAGCACTTCCCTAAGCACTGCACCAGAAGGTTTGGGCCACAGCTTCTCCATTTGTTGTTTTAATTAAGAAAAGAAAGCCTCCTTCATAAGAGTTTTGTTTCTTTCTGTGGCATTTATCATTTTTTTTTTCCTAGGCAGCTGTTGTAAGCTGTGGAAGGAAAAAGGGGGGAAAGAAGAGAAAAAAGGCTGATATTCCATTTCTCCCCCTTAGACATAATTACCTCTTTACAGAAAAGCAGCCCTGAATGTGCCAAAAAAACCACCCCCAAAAATGAGAAAGCAAACATGAGTGAGTCCCCAAATAACTTTCCTGCTCAACTAAACCAGTTTGAAATGAGGTTTCTGAGGCCAGCTGGTGCATCACACAAGCAATTGTTCTGTTTGGCTGATTTGACTTGCCTCAAGCTGCAATGTTAATTACAGTGAAAAATACAAACACAAACTCCAGCTAAATTTGCTAACAATCTTAAAAATAGGAGCTCCTGCCCTACTCTTAATCAAACACAGTATCCAAAAGCAAATACAGTTTAATACTAACAAAACCAACCAAGTTCATAGGTTTGATTCTCAGTTAAAGCATGTAATGTTAAATATCAGTTTTGTTTAATATATTTGGCTCAGTTTAAGAAAGATAAAATGAAAAATTTATGTTCTGCCACAGTTTTGTAATAATGTCTCTGGGGGCAGGATTTGGGGAGCACTGGGAATCAACACCACTGGGTTATATAACTGACAGTGCAAATAATTCCCTGTGCTACTTGTAAACTGGAATAATGGAATATGCCCATGGAGTATTTCATGACTGCAAAGCACTTTGCAATCAGGTAATTAAAAGACTACATAAGTACACACAAGAGCATGCAGAGTTCACTGAGATGGAAATTAGGTGAAAAATAATCCCCAACAATTGTGATAATAGGATTAATTTATGTGGACACTACTCCATCATGCAAAGACCAAATTTTGCTCTATGCTTCACATATCCTTTTCTTACAATCCAATTTGTTCAAGGGAAGGCTGTCTCAGCTATCAAATCATAAAGACTGGAGCAATCCTTACAGTCAGACATTTGTCTGGCAGCTTTTATTGGTGACGTAAGTCACTCTGAAGTGATATGCAATCACTTCCTCAGGGAAAAATGTGGCTTGTATGAATTCTGACCCAGCCTGGCTTTGACCAAGAGCACCCTCAACAAAAGAAATATGTACTGAATAGATTGAGTGTGATTTTAATGTCTTGCCCTTTCAAAATGGGTTTTTCAGAGATCAAAGTGTAGCTATACCAATACTGGTCAGAAGGGACCTCTGCAGATTGTTAGCCTAACCTTTCACCTGAGGCAGCACTTTATTTAAAAGCAGGGCTGAAATTTTATATTTTGCTGCTTCTCAGAGTACAACTTCCAGCCTGTGTAAGGAAAAATAACTGATACAAAGCACTGAAACTATTTAAATCCTGCTCTTACTTCGTAGTTTTGAAGTTTTGAAGGGTTCAGGCACCTCTAAGAGCAACACCTGAGCCAGAAATGATGCGTATATGCCATAAGGCCGATACCAGCATTACATTCTGTGGCCAGACGTGCGGAGCTCAGTGCCAACCCCCTTGTGCCGGTCTCAGGTGGGCTTATGACGTCACATCGCTGGTTTTGGGGAAAAATCGCCGCTTTAGGTTTTGGCCGCCATCCGCGGGGCGCTGCTGCCCCCTGCCGGCCGCCGCCCGCGCTACGTCACGGGCCTCTGACGTCACACCTGAGGTGCCGAGCGCGGCCCGGACGGGCGGGCCGAGTCTGTCTGTCCCTGACAGAGCTCGGCTGTCTGTCTGTCCCTGACAGAGCGAGGCTGGGTCTGTCTGTCCCTGACAGAGCGAGACTGGGTCTGTCTGTCTGTCCCTGACAGAGCACGGCTGAGTCTGTCTGTCTGTCCCTGACAGAGCGAGGCCAGGTCTGTCTGTCCCTGACACAGCACGACCGGGTCTGTCTGTCTGTCCCTGACAGAGCACGGCCGGGTCTGTCTGTCCCTGACAGAGCTCGGCTGAGTCTGTCTGTCTGTCCCTGACAGAGCTCGGCTGAGTCTGTCTGTCTGTCCCTGACAAAGCACGGCGGGTCTGTCTGTCTGTCTGTCCCTGACAGAGCTCGGCCGGGTCTGTCTGTCTGTCCCTGACAGAGCGCGGCTAAGTCTGTCTGTCCCTCACAGAGCACGGCTAAGTCTGTCTGTCTGTCCCTGACAAAGCGAGACCAGGTCTGTCTGTCCCTGACAGAGCTCGGCTGAATCTGTCTGTCTGTCCCTGACAGAGCGCAGCCGGGTCTGTCTGTCTGTCCCTGACAGAGCACGGCAGGTCTGTCTGTCTGTCTGTCCCTGACAGGGCTTTAATGGTAATGCTCTAATGGAGTCTTTTCTTGGGGCACCTGTGTGGAGTCACAGAATCACAGAATTGTCAAGATTGAAAGAGACCTTTGAGATCACCCACTCCAGTTGTCCACCCCTAAACCACAAATCACATCACCTGGCTCCTCTCGAACACTTCCAGGGATGGTGGCTCCACCATCTCCATGGGTAACCCAATTCCGAATGCCTGAGAATCCAAAGAGTGAAAAAAATCTCCTTTAATATCTAATCTGAATGTCCCCATCTCAAGATCAGTATGATGAATGCTAAATTATCATTTACTGCCACTGTTAGGTTCTTCCACTGAGTGGATTTTGCCTTGATCAGAGCTTTATGTAACAAAAGATGTTAGTTAGGAGCAAGTTCCTCAGCTCAAGCCCGAGGAAATTCAGTTTAGATTTTAAATTTGACAGATGGTCTGGGTTTTGTTTTGCAAAGATGTGCCTTCTGCACATGACCTGCTTGAGTCAGATTGGAAATGTCCATTTGAGCTAATACAAAAATTGAGTCTTTTCTTTCTCTTTCATTTACATAAATACACTCAGGCTCTGTTCCAGCTTCTGGAAGCAAAGGAAGCTTTGGCTGTCCAGTCCTTGAGACAGAAAATCCACCAGGGAGGACAGGGGAAATTGTAAGCACAAAAATCTCCTTAAATCTCTTGCCCCTGAGAGGAGACTTACAGGAAAAGAAGCAGCAGGAGGCAATTATTCCAATGGATCAGGCTTCATCAGCCACTAGTGGAGACTCATGCAGAGCTCCCAATGGAAAACTGAGGGACAAAAAGTAAAAATATCACCAATGGGACGCTGAGAGAATTTCACCCTCTTGGTAACGTAGCTTGGATGGTACAAAATGTGAATCAATTATTTTAAAAATGCTTTAAGCCTCTCTGTAAAAATCTGAGAACACATTTAATTTTAATGTAATTAAACCAAGACAGCATCACTTATGGTAAAGAAATAACTTTTATCAGATTTATCTGAGGAAAGTACAATACACACTCACAAATAATAAAGACATGTCTCAACTCTACATTCCTTATTTGATAAAAACCACAAATTCAAGTGAGTGAGTAAAATTTGCAAACTTTTTCTGGGTCAACATTGATACAGGGCCTGGCTGATTCATTCTCTCCCGTAGAAAAGCCAGGCCCATCACACCAATGCTGACCTGCTCACTGATCTCAAAAGTAGATGTCACTGAGAGAAGGATATTTGAAACCACACCTTCCCTCAGTGTTTTTTCCACTTCAATTTACCATCCTTTCCCTCAGTTATGTTGTGCTCTGTTTCAAGCCTGGAAAATTTCAAGCCAGGAAATTAAGAGCTGCTGGAAAAAATCCGGGTTTGTTCTTTCTGAATCTGCAGGCTTGTATTTCTTTTGAGATTGATGGCTTAGGATTGTGGCTGATTTTGAGATTTGGAATGAGGATTGAAGTTGTGGTTATGGAATAAAGAGATGCAGAAATGAGCCAATGGCTTTCTTTTGGGTTTATAAACTGAAATAAACTCTAATGCCTGTGTTGGGGACAATTATCTCCGTGTAGATCCCAGACTGGAAATGTTTATTGGTTTTATGTGAAGATCAAGAGTGTCATGTGCAAGCAGGGTTCTACAAAACCCAGCTTGGAAGCCAAATCTGAAACTACCCCCTGTTAAAATGCTGGATATGTCAATATTGTTTGTAATAACTGGAACTGCAGGAACCCAAGGCCTCCAATGCAAACCTGACACCTTTTATAAGCTTTGAAAAGAAATCCTAGGGATGGTGGCATCCCCCAGACCCTTCCCACACCGCTGGGGTGCACCCTGCCAACACGGTGGGCACATTCAAGACGAGCAAGTTCTCTTCACCATTACAGAAAACTATTTTCCATCGCGGTCCTCCTGCTTTGCCAGCGCGGCAGGAGGAAATTCTGGAGCTTGGAAGGCGCAGGGCGCTGCAGGGAGGCGGCCGGGACCCCGCGCGGTGACATTCAGGTAGATGAGGTGACACCAGCAGCGCCCGGGAAGGCGAGACCCGAGTCCTGCCCGGTTCTCCCGTCAAATGACATCCTGGAAGGTGCCTCAGGTCCCTTTGCTGCCTCTGATAGCAATGCCAAAAGAGGGATGTGCGCACAGAGGGGCTGCTGGGGTCAGCCCGTAAATCCGAGGCACGGCAGGAACCAGAACTCAGCGATGCTGTTTCTCAGCTCCGTCAAATCCACGTCCTCTGATTTCACAACCGTGTCTGCTCCTTAGCGTGGTCACGCACAAACTATTTAAGGCAGGGATTCCCTACGCAGGTAATTGTATGTTATATAACAAGAGTTACGTGTCTTATTGTCACAGAGGGGAAAGAAAAGGTGTAACAATAATAATTGCTATAATTCCTGCCTTCTCTGGTAGTGCCTATTTTCCTTGAAGTAATCAGGGACTTGTTGCTAGGTAGTTAATATTAAAGGTAGCTTAAATATTTTAATGTGTCTATGCCTGCTGTTTCTAGGCAGCAATATTTGTTTATGATATTGTTATCCAGCCCTACCTTATATCCTTTATTCAGTGTAATCTAATATTTCCATACAGCTAAACTTCAGTCCTGATACTCTTACTTGTCACAGAGTAGCATATTGAAGTTACTACTCTTCAGAATGAAAAGATGCCTCTGATGTACAGGATTTAATTTTTGGCAGGGTGCTGGTAAACAATCTTAGGAACTAAATGAAACAAATAAAGCCATTTAAAATTTGGTAGTGTTTCAGTGCACTTTCAGCACCAGCAGATGCTTGCATCTGCCATAGTGCAGATTTCCAAAGTTTTAAAGTAAATTGTATGATTTCACTCTTTTGGGTGGAGAGGAGCCCAATTTGAATTATTTACAGTTACCTTGATCCTTGTTTTCATGCTTCCAGGCATGTTCCATCTTAAGAGCTGCCTTTATACCGGGTATGCAGTCATGCAGAAACTTTGATAAACATTTGAGTTCATTGGCTCAGGGTCAAAATCACCTTTAATTGATGAGACAGGTTAGAGTTGAACTCCCAGCACTTTTTTGACCAAACTCTCTTAAATTTTTAAGATAAATCTTCACATGCTCTATCTTGCTCTTTTTTCTAAGTGGTAATAGGCCAGAGGAAAGAAACATTTCACGGTTGTTGGAAAGGCAGCTGGGGAGAGCAGGAATGGAGATGAGACAGGAGCTCATCATCAATTGTGACACGAGGGAAGGTCCTGGGGACCAAGTACTCACTAACACCTACTGAAATGCCCACCTAGGGATGTGTTTTATCATTTCATCAGTCTTTTGGAAGTGAAAATTGCTGTATGTGTGATTGCTGGGCAAAACTGCTTTAGGTTTTCCTTGCTTTCATCTCATCTCGATTTAATTAAAATAGGAAAGCTCGCACTGGGGTAAACATTATGGCTTTTACTAACAGATTTTACAATCTGAGCTCTGCACTTGGAGTGGCAAGACAGAGTGCTGACAACTCCTATTCTTTGCCATGGATCAGTATGGGCTGCAGAAAAAAACCCCACATTATCTGCCTGCCAACCCAGTGGGAAATGTGCAAGGGAATTATTCCAGACGCTGCTCATTTCTGCAAATGGAAGGAGAGGAGCTTTCCTGACAAGACAGAAATGGATGAGAACTCAAAGTTCACAAAATAATGAAAAGCAATAAATCAGGGCTTCAAGTAACCCATGTGGATGATTTTGCAAATCTCATCTGTTCACTGTCAGGAGCTGTAGAAATGCAGTAAAAAACAGGCCAAGTTCCATAATCTCTCTGTTGCTGAATTCAGTGTATTTCTTTTACTCTTTCAAAACTCATGTAACACCCCATTTTTAAAAACTATTTTATATTTGTCAGATGAATAGTAGACAGATCATCTATCCACTGAGTAGATATAAGTAGCAATATTTCAAAATATTTCAAAGTTTGTTACATTTTCTTGCCTGCTCACCTCATTCCTAACATAGGCACCATATTTCATTAGAAATGAAATTAATTGCATTAATTATTTTCACCTCTGTTCTATCTCCAGCCTTTTTACCAAGACTTCCAACAACATTATCCTTTAGTGCAAGCCCTAACAGTGATTTCTGTGTTTGTTGTGGAACACGTCAGAGAACATTGCACAGTCCTTGAATAGATGTCAAATGTAAAGAACCAGGGATGAAGAACTCCAGATTGCATTTTTAATTCTGAAATATGGAGTCTGTTCCTTACACATCAATGCCCTTTGGAATTATTTTCTGAAATATGTGTGGTAAGTGTGCTTTTCTTATTACAGTCTGAAATTTATTGTAAGGTACTCCACTTCTGCTTGCCCTGCAATTTGCTGGTGCAGGGACATAGGGAAGCTCAAGGACCTGTTCCTTCCTTTCATGCAGATTTCCAGCTTCTGGAGTGGAAATTGCAGCAGAAACAACTGAACTGGCCTCTTTATTCTTTTAAAGTTGCTTATTTATAGATCCTGGAAAGGTGTTTGACTGAGAATTGGTGTGTTCCCTTGCTTTGTAACCAGCCTCTTGCCCATCCTAAAATAACTCCAGCTCTGGATTACAGGGGCTGGCATTCGGTTACATTGGTCTCTAGTGTTACAGACCATCCACGGTCCCTTAGCTGTCACTGGCACAGGGACTGATCCCCTGCACAATCCTATGGATGTGCTCTTTGGGCAGAGCTCAGGAACCCAAATTATCCAGCCTTAAAGGCTTTTTCTTTGTGCAACCAGGCCAGTGTATCTCAGTGTCACTCGTTTATCTTTAAGCAAGTGATTTAAGAAAAAATATAGTTTAAACACACTTGTTCATTTGGCTCTCCTGCATCACTGCACATAGAGGTGAAAGTGTCAATAAAACCAGTTTGATAAATGCTAAAATGATTGTGTTCATATTTCATTAATGGCAGTACTATATCTACCCAGAGAAGTTTGGCTTTGGAGTTTCAATATTTACACTAAGGCTCCAGGAAATGGTATTTTATATGGTTAACTTCTGGCTTCAACCTCTATTCCACAATGAGTGCTGAGCTCAGATTAGTATTTCCTGAAGGCCTCCTTTACCCAAGTGGCCCAGAAGGGCTGGATTTGTTTCTGTCAGAAAAACTGCTTTACTGCTGGCTTTTGTAATAGACCCAAAATTTTATGATATTTAACTTTTACAGCACTAAAATTTGTTTCTAGGACATCTGCATTTTATTTCTTGGACACAGCAGGACCAAAAGCACAGAAGTTTTTGCCTATTACTAGACCTTTAGTCTAAGCCAATTCTTCTCTATGTTTGTGTATATCTTCAGTTCATGATACAGTGCCTTTTATTTGGTTACCTGAGCATTTAAAAAGATCAATACATGCACATTTAAGGAGACTGAAAGCATAGCAAATTAAAACCTTCTCATAAGCATACCTTGACTGAGCTTTGTCCTCTTGAGCACCTGTGTGCCAGCTATCAAAAGGTATTTTTTAATTATAATTATGTTTAAAAGAGATACCCCCACTGAGGACACTGGATCAGGGCTTTCCTCGACTTACCTTGACCTGAGGTGCAGGGGCAGAACCTGCCTCTACAAACTGCTGTGCTGCTTTCCTGCCTCCTGGGTGGACTGTGGTTTATACCCCTCTCCTTTCCCACCCTGCCTGCAAACACAGCTGAGCCAACACAAACATTTCCCAGATAAAGGGTTTGTCCCTCCCTCTGCAGAGGAATCGGAAACCAGGCCTGTCTCACCCTGCTCCTGGGGGCAAGGTAACTGCTGCCCCTTCCTCAGGGCATGGCATGCTTTGACAGTCTGTAAATAAAGAGCCAAAATGCTATATTTACAGGAAACACAATGCCTTGCTGCTGTGAGGGTTTAAATATAGAGAACAGGCCACTACTGGCATTTAAAATAGCACTGGCTGGACAAGATAGTGCAATCAGAAAATAGCCTAAGCTTTTACTGTGGTTCTGTGTACAGCCTTTTCATATCCCTCCTGCTACTTTCAAATGAGCTGAAGCAATGCCTTTCACTGACAGGGGATTGTTTGCTTTTGAATAAATTGCATTGCTTGACATTAATTCAATGTTCTGAAATGGCTACTGTAAATGCACTGTGTATTTGAAAACCTTGCACACAACAGCACAGCTGCTGTTTGTTGTGCATGGCTGTATTTCAGAAGTAATTTAACACAATTCTTACAGTTTTAAGCTCCTAATCACCTTCTACCTGAGTTTCAAAGCCAAGTTTCCAGTTATTACCCAGGGTCAAAGCACAGAGCAGGCAGCACCATCCTGCAGAAAGGCAAGGGATCCCCTTCCCCTCCTCTGCCAGCTCCCCACATCACTGATACAAACTCGAGGCAGCAAACAGGCTCTGCACAGAGCAGGTCAGGAGCTCACAGGGAATGGGTGGGAATCTTCAGCTGCCTCCTCCTTGGCCACTCCCTCTTCCCAGCCCATATGCAGGATTTGTAGCTATGCTGATGTGTCAAGACATAGAAGCTGGACTGGGCGCAGTTTGCTCTTGAGCAAGAGAGGAAACAAAGAGAGATGATGACTCAGAGCACCAGTCTCCAGCTAGGCAGCTCCAGGGCAGCCAAATGCACTTTCCCTTATTAGGCCACACCATGAAACCTCACTTTGGTGTGAGTTACACCTAATTCTGCAGCAGGAGCACCGACTTTAAGATTCAACTTCTAAAGCAGCACTTGGCAGAGTGCAGCTCTACCTCCAGCTTTGCTTCTTAAAAGAACCCCATCAGTTGTAACTGAATTTGACTCCACCTACTCTGACCAACACTGAATAGTGTCACATGAATCAGGCTCCATTAACAGCAGATGACATGTATTAAAAACCTAGCACATGTTTAAATTCCTGTAAATACTCAACTTTTAAGACTATAACCTTAATTTCCACTGTGCCACCTCAGTTAATGAGGTGGTTTTGATCTGGATTATTTTAGTGGTCTACTAAGAGAAACCATTAAGAGATAGGGCCTTATACCTCCCACAGACTCTTCTTAGAGAGCTTAGCTCCAAAAAATCCCCAGCTGATTTTCCTCAATTTAAGTATTTTTGTTACATGATGTCAGGTACGTGCCCTCAGCTGAAATGTAACCCTGCATGAGCAATGTGCCACTGAAGTGAGTTCATGCAGGAATTATGCAGGCAGCTGAACTTTCACACCTCTTCTTCTAGAATGCCTCAAATGCTGCTCCCAAAGCTGGAGCAGCCAAAAGGTTACAAGACATTGTGTATTCTCACAGGGTGCTGCTGACTGTGAAAATGAAACTAAAGGAATCATCAACCTTCTACCTACAACCAAGCAGATAGTTCACAGCCCAAATGCTACACATTCTGCAGTATCATTTACATGCTAAATTGTAACTTTAAAATAAAGAGTGACAGTTCTCAATGACCACTCTCAACCTGCCTCTTACAAAGAGGACATTTTCAGATGGGTTTAAATCTTATTTCAAATCCACTCTCATGATTCTAAGTGCAGTTCAGTACGTGATCTATTGCCCTGGGCAGATCTGTTCTGGTATTCATAAATTTGGGGTCCTATGCTGCAAAGATGCTATCAGGTAAAAGAAAATTTGCATTTGTAAAATTAACAAGTCAAGTGTAACTGCTGGATTTTAGTTAGGACCCCTTCCTCCCCTGCACTGACTCTGCTGCTTTCATTTCACATGGATGTAGATTAAAAAATGGTTTATCTCCCTTGCTTAAGTGCAAATTGCCAATCTCTTCAAAAAAACCATTGCTTAAAACTGTTTACAAAGTGAGAGGAATCTTACTGACTCTACAAACACAAAGTGGATTTCTAAATACAAAAAAAGTGTATTCCTGCATACAAAATTCCATAATTGTTAATAAAAGAATAACTTTGCAAAAGAAGTTAAGATCTGGAAATTTCTGTAAGACAACCACAGATCTCAATGTTACAAAAGTTTCTGTTAAACGGTGACTTCCAGGGTGAGGGAGCAGAAATGCTCAGCCAAATTCCTTTCTCAGTCAAGAGATGTGACACAGCAACATCAGGAGGACATGAACAGAGAAAGGCATGTTTTGGCCTTGATGGGAAAACAGCTGTCAGACTTCAACTATAATGCTGCACTAACAAACCTCTGTGTTTAGAAGAGTGTAATTAAAACCAATTACTGCCTTTACAGTTCAGCTTATAAAATGACAAGACTAAATTAAGCTTCCATATTATTTTATTTCCCTCTTAAAATATAGCATTGAAGTCCTGCACACATATAAATATCCCTACAGTTTCTTACACACTTTCTATCCATCATTACTTAAAGTGCCCAACTGTGAACATTAAAAGTAAAAACATTACTGTTAAAGAGTGGCTATACTTGTAGGAGGACTGGTATTCTGACAGTGCAGGCCACTGATTTTACAAAAATCACCTGCAAAAGAATACACCTTAAACAACACGCATCAATATTAACCCTGAAGTCATTTTTCTTTTCCATTCAGCTGATCTAAAAGCAATTAATGTACAGGGTTTATTTTTGAAACATGTCTTTTACATAGTGTAAGAATAAAGGATAAATGCATCACTTTCTTTCTAGCTCCCTCCTTTCCCTACAAAGTGTTTACTGTGTCCCAAGCTGCTATGTTGATTAAAACCAGTTGAAAAGAGCTCTGGAAATGCATGCAACTTAAAATTCACTTAAACACACTTTAAGTTATAAAGTCTGAGAGGTTTTAATTTCAGCACGTGGCTATGGTTCAGTTGGGTTACTGGATGTGTTTGTCGTGGTGGCAAGATTGGTAAACACTTCTTCCTTAGTTTCAGGCTGATGTCCTTCCATTTTGCTTTCCTCTTTAGCATCTTTATTACTGGTATCTGCCTTGCTCTTGACTACCACAGGTTCAATCTCCATGATTTCCTGTGGTGGCTTAGGCTCCTGCAAATTTGGCTGAAGTCCATCAACTTGAACAGGTTCTGGGACATCTTCTGCTTTCTGTTCAAGTTTTTCCAAAATGGTCTGGACCTTCCTTACACCATCTCTCCTGGCCTGGCGCACATCCGCGCGACCCTCAGGGTCCACTGAGTCTAGGGCTAGCAACTCTTTGGTCAAATACTCTTCAATCATCAAGTACTTTTTGTCAGTTTTCTTGCCTTCAAAGGAGTTGACTGCCTGCTCAAGCATTTGTACTTTCTCCAGAATTGCTTCCACTTTCAAAACACCAGGATGCTTTGGAGGCTCTCCTGTTTCCACCGGCTTCGGCGGCGCCGCTTCTTCAGGAGGAGGCTTTTCCTGGGGGGGAGCAGCCTTAGCTGGGGCAGGAGCCTTTTTCTCAGCTTTCTCTGCCATGGCTGGAGGCTTCTGGGGTGGTACTTTAGGATCTGGCTCTTGGTGGGTGACCTGAATTGGGATATATGTGGAAGGTGCCTCTGGTTCGGGCGGTGGGGCTGCCTTGTTGTCAGGCTTGACTTCAGGAGGAGGGGCTGGTCTTGGTGGCTCTTGAGCTGGGACTTGTTGCTGAGAAACCTGGTGAGCAAGGCAAGTTTTGTGTTGAGACACAAGGCTCCTTATTTCCCTCCAAAGAACAAGTAAACTAACATCTAATTTTCTGTACTCCTAGCAGTGCAATTTCACACACATGAGAAGATTAATCTTCCCTGAGCATTGCTGAATTTTCCTGTTTTAAACTGAGAAACAGCACTGTGCTGAACAGCTATGACTGTCACCAATCAACTCTCTCAAACATTAAACTTCAACCCACCAAATCACGCCCATGCCCAATAAAATCAGCCCCATAAGCAGCTTTAAAAGACAGGACCTTTGAGCAAAGCCCTCATTAACCTTAAGCAGTGAGATTTCTTGCAGATGACTGTAACACACCAGGATTTCATCCCCTGTTTCACTAATTAAGGGCTCATCCTTCTTGAAAAGCCAACTACTCTGCTGAGTTTTAATCACATTTTGGGCTATTCTCATCCTATTCCTGCTTTCAGGACATTCCTTTTTTTGTTAGTGCTTATTTTTAATCTTTAACCTATTTACAACATGCAGGTTACTGTGTCAATCTTATTACACTGTAACGATTAGAGACTATCCTTGGGATTACTCCAGTTTTAAATCATCAAATCACAAATCTCTTGAAATTGAGATTAGTTCTGAAATCTTAACAGAAAACTGAAATTTATGAAAACTGCACTTTCCTCCCCCTGACAGCCCCTTTACTTACTTGGGCACATAAAAATTTGAAAGATACAAAATCCAGCTCTCATGGATTTAAATGGTTGAAGTAAAACATCTGTATTTTATTTAAAACAAGTACATAAATGGCCTGCACTGAAAATCTTTACTGCTTTACCTGTTAAACATATAATTTGATTAGGGAGTGCAAACTCTCACCCACAAAAATAAATTAGGACTGACCTAGAATATGCCATTAAATCTTGAGTCTTCCTTGTTTTGTCATAGCCTGGGTTTTCAAAACTATTAACCTAATTCTGCTCCTGTCATTTTTCATGTGAAAAATCTCCAGAGAGGAAACTAAGGCTTGTTTCTGTACATGCCCCCTTCCACACACTCACAGCTACCTAATTCCCAATAGCCTTTTAATTGGTTTTAGTAAGAATTCTATAATGGAAAAAGTGTTCAGGTTCTGTGATCAAGAACATGCTTCAGAAGAATAAAAATCTCTGGATTTTACTTATCCTCTTTCTTCATAGCAAAAATTACTTTGTGCATCTGATGCTATCCCCTAAATGCTTCTGAGACATCAGTGAAGTATATTTACATAGATGTCCCAAATCCCACAGACCTGGTTTTCTTCTCATAAACATAATGCAACATCAGTGACCTCAGTGTAATTACACCAAATTATACTCTGACAAGAGAAGATTAAATCGTGTGTTAAATCACATTTCAGTGATCCACCACAGTCCTGACAGGTGGAAAGGCAACTTGCTGCTTATCTGAGATCTCCCAGCCTGTTTAAACCTAGCAGTGGAGACATGCTTTCATGTATGTGTTAGTACAAGCTCATTTTTCAGCTCTAGCCACGCTCAGGCCCCTGGCAGGTGAATCACCTCCCCATTCTACATACCTGGGGTCTGTCTACTACTGTCTGCACTCGGATGGGAGCTGGGGGCTGCATCTGGGAGCCCACCCTGGCCGGGGAGCTCTCCCGACTAGAGGAGCCTCTCTGAGCCACCCTGAAGGGAGACTGCGCCCGCGCCGCCTTGGGCTCCCTCTCCTCGGGCTGGATCTTGTGGAACACGGGCTGGTGGGCTTGGAACTCGCTCTGCTGGGCAGGGTAGTGGGTCTTCTGTGCCTGGTGGTAGGCTTGTGCTGGCTGACGTGGCATGTTTTCATGGATCACGGGGATGGGGATGTAACCGCGAGGAAGCGCATGGCTGCCCGCGTTGGCTCTGCCAGAGGTCTGAGGGGAGACTGTTGGAGGGTCAGATGCTCCAGGAGGTTGAGGCTGCCATGAAAACAAGAATCCATTACTAAAGGTTAACCATTGTGCGCTCACAATACTTTTCATTTCCAAAGAGAAAAGGGGGCAGTCATCATAGAAACTGAACTCGTGTTTCCGGCACGCAAGGACTCCATTTCCCTGGGTTTTTGGCCAAGAGCTCACTAGACAAACCACAGGTTGTGAGAGCATCATTATAACAAGCAGGAACCTGAGCTACAGCATTCCCAGCCCTGAAATGAGCAGGGAGTGGATGCTCAGTCAGAATGTTTGCTGCTTTTGCATGGCTGTTCCTGTCTAAACCTGTTAAATTTGAGGCAAACTAAAGCTAAGCCAACAAATTACATGCTGGAGACAAACCCAAACCCCTAAGAGCACACAACACTGACTTCTGATCCTGGCCACTCAAACAGATTTTATATGTTTTGTTGGGGTTTTTTAGAGCATTAATTGGTAAAGCAGATATGGCTAATTCCCCTTTGACCCCTCTCCTGTGAAAGGCCAGACTGAAGCTGCAAGAGGAGAGAGCAGGCAAAACAGGAGAGAAGGGGAACAAGACCCCTCTTTTGGTGCTGATTAACTGCTTAGCTGCCCATGGAACAGCAGGAACCATGAATAAAATAAATAAATTATGGTCTGCATGACAGCACCCATCAGTGGCACCGCTGGTGGCACTGCTGGTGTGCAGTGTAGGGTCCCCAATACAGGCACAGGTCACTTGGCACCCACACTGAGTGTGGAACAGCAAATGCTGAGGGGTCCTCCCTGGTTATCTCCAAGTAAGTGGCACAGAGGACACATTCCTAAAGCCACTCTGCAGACAAGGCAAAGCTGTACAGAAAGAAAAGCTGAGCTTCTTGTCCATGGACAGGCATGGTTAGTCAAGACAGCTGAGAAACCTGCCAACAGGATTTTAATTACATTCTTCAAACTCCAAATGGGTTTCAGAGAAGATGCCACTACTGCTGAATTACAGACCTGATATGTTTTCAGCTTGGTGAAGGCTGAATTTCCTGCTCATCTTACTTTGAATAAAAATGAGGCTTATATTTTCATATATTACAAGAATACCGATTTGCTAATTCTCTACAGAGAGCAGGCCAAAAATTCCACCTTGTTAAACACAAAACAAGCAGGGTGACTTTTTTTTTAAAGTTCGTAGTCTGAAAATATTTTCACATGCCACTGAAGGACAAAAATACTTTTACAGTTCACTTCTGAATCTGTACATATGTAAATCCATGCCATACAACTGAAAGTTGCAATTAGGAAGCAAAGATCTTCTGAAGTGGACTGGGTCATTAGCTAACTGGACACTTGTCTCTGCCACTTTGACTCATGGTGCAGAACACAAGAGGCTTGTCTGCATCCTCCACTTGTGAGGGAACCCATACAAACCCTTAAAACAACCCTCCCCTGCCACAGGGCCTGCTCAGCTCTGCAGAATCATTCCAGAACACAAGTGGGTGACGCTAGAAAAAACCCACACATATTTATGCCGCCATGACTGAGCACTTTCAGTACTCTGGCAGTAAAAACACAATCCTGTGGTGAGCTGGTCAATCTGAAGGCTGAGCTCTGGTGTGACATTCAGGCCATAAAACCTGCAGAGCCCCCTGCAAGCAGAGCCCAGCAGTGCTGACACTCACCTCGGGCCCGTGCGTGGCCGGCGCTGCCGCAGCTGCCGGTGTCTGTCCACATTGTTTATCGGCCTCGGCCGGGCCCCTCGCTGGCGACTCGGGGCCACCAGAGGCCCCCCTGAGGGGTGCCTGGGCCTGCCCTGGGGCGGGCACGGCCTCTGTCTTGTACCTCTGCGGGCCTGGCTGTGGGGAGGAGAAGCAGGGGTGCTGCTGCCGGCCGTCCAGGCCCTCGTGGATGACGGGGATGGGGATGTAGCCCGCCCGGAGCTTGGGGTAGCCCACGTATCCTTCTCGGGCCGCCGGCTGCTTGGGGCTGTCTCGAGAGGGGCCATTTGCTGAGGACTGGCCTTCCTGCAAGGGAAAAAACAGCACTTGTTGGTAGGTCAGTAAACACTCTAAGAGAAAGCTGCCCTAAAGGTCTGTCACAAAAGCAGCATCAGCTGTGTATGAGGAGCTCAGAGCCTCTCAGGCCTGCACAGGGCAGCCAACAGCAGGTGCTAACACTGCAGGGAAGGGGAGGAAGTTAACAAATCTGCTTATGTGTGGGGCTTTCACCCCCACTTCTCATAAGCATTCACTCGTGCTTTGAAATACCTGCCTAATTCCACCTGGATTTCTTATTTATCATGCACCACTAGCACTTAGCCACCAGCCCAACACCTTCAGAGGGAGTGCATCTGATTTAAACAGGTATCAATGGGACCCAAGACATTTCCTCAGCACCTCTCAGAACACATCTGCGCCACATCTGAAAGGAGACTTCCAAACAAGACTAATCCAAACAGAAGCACAAATTTCTTCTGGTATCCTTCTTCCCACTGGCTATTTGAAGAGACACTGACACTGCACACTGAAAATGTATTCACTTCCAGCTAATGAGGATCTGGTTCAGTAAATACTGAGGGAGAGGGAAGGGGAAGATGGGATAGCTTAACAAAGAGGAAAACACTGAAAAGCAAGGTTTAAAAATCCCTGTGCTGTCTGAGTGTACTGCACTGAGTACACAGTGGACAATGTCAAAGCTCTGGCAAGGGTGGAAGTGGTTTGTACTAAGAGCCCTCACAAGTCCTCTAGTAAGTTCTTCCTGCATCGGTCATTCTATTTTGAGACCCCGCGAGGGCCAAGTTCCAGATGTATCTCTAAGTCAGATCATATAACAAGCACCTCTGTCATTCAGAGGGTAATGTCATTATTCAGTAAGAGGAGAATTTAATAAGGGGACATATGGTGCAAGTGTTGGAAATCCTATTTTTAAAGAGGTGTTTAAGCTGCAAAAATATTTCATGCTGCTCCTGTACACATTAACATACTAATTCATTCAGGAATTCATTATTTTACCAAACAGATTACCAGTGTTCTTTCTGTACAACAGTATCACCTGAAAAGTGAATTCTGATAATTCCTCCTAGCAATAAAACTGTAGAGAATAGAGGCTGTTATCTACGTAAACTAATGACGACAAAAAACACAGAAAGGAACACGTTCAAAGTCTGAGCCTCACTGTTCTATTTCCTTTTACTCACTTAAAAAAAAAAACAAAAGTCTTCCACAAAGGAAGAATTCTAGAAGAGGCACAGAGGAGAGCCAGGCCTAGAAAGTTCGCAGAGAGAAGCAATCTGAAGTTGGCTTTCCCAGCTGCAGAATGAGGATGATCTCATGCCAACGTCTGCACCGGGATCCATGGATGAGTCATTTCAAACTCGCCCTACCAGGAAACCACGCTGCTCTGCTGCACACAGACTGTCCGGGGGCTCTCAGAACCCCTCACACCAACCAGCACTCGTTATTTCACCTTCCACCAGCACAGCCCCGGCCCCACAGCCCTGCCGGGATGAAAAGGGACGGGCCATTATGTCGGCAAACTGCATTTGCAGGAAAATAAATCTGAGGTGTGCTCAGCTGACAACAATGCGAGGCCGTGCTGGATCCAGGCTGTGTGGGAGCTCGGGAGGGGAGGGGAGGCGGCGATTCCCGGCGGGAAGCAGCACCTTGGGGCTGCGCTGACTCCGGGCATTCTGCGAGCGCCAGCTGCTCGGCGCTGTCCCCGCCGCGGTAACCCGAGCAGCCGCCCCACCTACAGCCACGGCTCCCACCGCTATAAAAAGGAGATTCCCTCACTTCCAGCGGCTCTGCGGGAAGGGTTTAGGGAGCTGGGTGGGCCAGCAGCACCTACAGGTGCTGTGGCATGAGAAGATTGTCAGCCAAAGCTGCTCCGCTCCAGCTGGGTGTACACAACTGCCCCACGGGAGTGTGTTGTGCAGCTGTTTTGGGGTCTGCATTGTCTTTAATGGCTCCATTTGGGGATAAGCCCTCCAGTTTTCTGGAGTAACCCACAACAATAAATCATTCAACATGTCCCACTCTCCCCATCCTCCATGAACCCCCCCAAAGAGTTCAGCCATGGGCTTCCCCTCCCTTGTCTTCATGTTCAGACCCGTGAGGCTGCCCTTGTTTTGAACCTTCTCAGCAATCTGAGAAATCTGCCACTGCAACTTAAGCCTTGCTAGGAAATACAAAAGAGGCAGCCCAAACCCAAAGCAAAAATCAGGTTGGACTGCTTTTTCAAAGCATCCAGTTTATAAATGCAGTAAAGCTTCTGTCAATACTTTTGGGAGGGTTTGTTTTGTTGTTTTCTATTTTTTTTTAAATAGACTGTACTCCCATGATTTCTCACATATTCTTACAGCTTCAGACAACCTGTGCTGCTCCTGTGGAAACTTAGTATTTCAAACTGGTCCTTTGTTGCAGGCTTTTTTCCTCTGTAGTCAGGTCTAACAACAGAGGCCTCAAGTGTGCAGTCATGCTGGAACAGCCCTTGGTAAAAGAAGAAATGCAGCGTCCTTGTTTTTCCCACCATCAGTGCCCCCGAGGCACAGATCAGGTTTAGGAAAGGTGCTCTCATCACAACTGCACTTCCTGATCTACATTGTCCCCTTCAACCCTTAATTAATACTAACTCTACAAACAGTTGCCTACATTAGCCAGTTCATATCACCTCATCTTCCACATTAGTTCTCTGTTTCTGTTCTTCCCACCGTCCTACAACCACGGACAATCCAGGTATTCTGAAACTCCCACCACTGGGAAATGACACCACCAAGGGGGCCCTGGGTTCAGAGAGATGCTGTCAGTGGTTCAGGTCTGTATTTAGTGAGAATCTGACACAGCATCGAGTGCGTGCAGATCCCAATGTCCCTGTCTCCAAACTCCTGGCCAAAGCAGTTTTGTTTTGTGCAGGAGAGCCTGTGTTTCCAGCCTGGGCAAACAGGTTCTGGAAGACTTCAGGAGAAGCTCAGATGTGCCTGGGGACACTGTAGCAATGGGGAGGAATAGAATCAAGCTCTGGAAAACTCTCATCTTAACACTATGTTAAAGAAATTCACAGATTCATTCCTAATGCTTTAATTCCACAGCACAGCCAGCACAACAAAAAGTAGCCATTTTTTAGTTTTATTTGCCTTCTATCACATACAATTCTTGCTTGTTACATTAACAAACCTGCTACCTGGAAAAAGTCCAGAGCTCACATTTAACTCCAATCTGCACAAAGAGAAATGACCAACAACTGAATGACAAGTCTTAGTCCATCATCCTTCCTGGTTTAAGCATAAAAACCAGGAACACAGCTCAGGTTTCTGCATTAAAACAAATTGAAGCAAATTTCTCCTGCCCTCATCTAAGGAAACAAGAAGTTCCTTAAAATTGAGAGTAGCTACAAGCAGCACAGTATTGAGTAATTTTCAGGAAGTACCAGGATTGACTATCAGCAATCCCAGCTGTGATCACACACATTTAATTTACCTTGAAGAGAGAGAATCTCTCAAAAGGAGGGAGCACAAAAATGCAAACGCCTTGAGCAGCTCAGAAATTTTCACAACAGTTTTAGTCAACATTTCAGGTAACCTGAAATACCAGCAGGAACTCAAACCCAATGCAGCACTTCAGGAGGTGCTGAGGAAAGTCATCACATCCAGGCAAAGGAGGGTTTGGCCCAGCTGCAGGAGGGACAGTGGAGCTGTGCCTGAAGATCTGCCCAGGAGCAGGGACAGCGCTCGCACCTCTCGGGACGAGCGTTTCTGTTGTCAGGCCATCACCAGGATAAATAAAGGTGCAGCCAGCACGAGTTGTGCAACTGGAAAAAACACTTCATACCCCCACATCCTACTGCTGGCTTCCCGTGGGAAGGGCACTGTCAGGACTGACACTAAAATCCTCCAACTTGCTCCCATTTCAAGTGAGATCTGGACCCACTGGAATGAAAAAAGTAACAGCAAAAGCACAACATTGCACCAGGATTCCCAGTACAGCTGTACAATCTGGAGTGGATAATGGGTAATTCCTAGTGTGCCCTGAGTCTGCTTAAATGTTATTCCAGACTCAAACACAGAAACCTGCAAATTCAGTCAGTGCTGATGCCGGGAAATTGCCACTGGAGTTTTCCAGACAGCTCTACTGTTCAAATTAAATTTGTCAAAATATCTGTGTTCATGTTAACTTATTTGAACGGTTCTATCAAATTCAGAATCTCCCTTTTGAGACTCCTTACATAATACATTTGTCATTCTTCAAATACTAAAATGGTCTACAGAATAAAGTCTAAAAGCCTCCTCTGCTGCCATCACACTCTTGCATTTTTCCTAACCTGTACTGATGTTATTTGCAGTACAGTCAATTCAGTCTCTGAAGGAGGTTATTCACTCATGTAGCACCCCTGTAGCTCTTGCACAGCAGCAGTTCAAGTATTTAAATTGTACCTGCTTTGTAAATATTATATAGCAAGGGGAAAACAAAATCTACCAACACTGCCAAGAGATTAAACAACTTTTCTGCATGCAAACAGATGGTCCACTGACTGCAGTGTGATTCTGAACTTGTAAACTGCTGCTGTAGAGTACCATGCAAACCATTATTCTGGTTGCTCAAGTGACTGAGAAAACACCAGTACCTGACACAATCTTACTTTAGAACAACACCTTTCACAACTTCAAACCCAAATTGTATACATTTAGGAAGAAGGGAAGAGAATGATTCTGTTCTTTCACAATCAAATACATCAATATAACCAAAATGAGTGACATAACCAAGTTTTGTTCACACACTTGCTCAAACCTGTATTTTATCAGAAATTCCCATGAATAACCAAAAAAGGCAGTGGGACCCAGTATTCAAATTAAGAATGAAGGAAGTATTCTATTTATTAAAGAAAATACCATTTTTGTCATAGAAAGGCAAAAATTTAACCATTGGAATTAAGATTCCACATCCACTCGTACTTTATTTCTGGCCAGACCTTTCATTTTCTGTTGCATAAACTACAAAATTACTACACTACCTTTGCTACCAAGAGGAATCAACATATCCCAAGTACCTCTAAGAAGCTCCTCACTGATGCTGTGTGTTTGAACATATTAATAGCACAACATCAGCATGAGCTGGGTTTTACCAACACTTCCCAGAGAACTACACGAGTTGGAAAGTACCCAGTGATTTACTCTCAGTGCTGACTCCAAACTTCTTACAGCCCTGCCTCAGCTGCTGCAGACATTTGCATTCTCACCCTTTTACTCACAATTTGTGCTTAAATATACAGACTGAGTACACAGGCATTTGAGCAAGATATCATTAGCTAATGACTGAAGGAAACCATGAATAAGCTTAGTTGCATGAGCTGTCTCAGAACTCCGTGTCAGTGGCATCATGTAACCCAATTACAGGCCAAGCTGCTTTTGATGTTCTACTTGCTGAATGCTGAGTTGTATTTCCCAACATACACATGTGTAGGCAAACAGGCCTTTTGTTCTCTCTTGTAATTACCAAGTTGTATTATACAAGCATTACATTAACATTGGCTCTAACTGATGCCATTAGAAATAAATAAACACCATTAAAAACTGAAGGAGAAAACTAATCCTAAGCTTTTCAGAACAGAAAACCTTACAAGGCTTGGAGCAGATATGTTGGCTATCTTGCAGCTCAATCTTGTTCCAGGAACAAAACCTGTCCTCTTTTAATCACTAGGAGGATTCTTTTCTGAAGCTAAAATGCCTTGGCACAGACATGACAACACCTGCCCTGTGTGCCCATGAGTGGAAGTTGGCACTGAGAGCACCCCATGGGCCAAACTGAACATGTCTGAGGAAGAAACAATGACTGCTCCGAGGAGCAGAGTGGCCTTGAAGAACAGCTTTAGTGGATGGAGGGAGTTAGAGAAAAGCCCTTTAGAGCACTAACAGAAATATCCTTGTCAAGAGTGATGAGAATGACACTTTACTCAGTTATTTCTGCTCACTGCCTCATTACCTAAGAAGCAGGTGGTCAAACTGTTGCTTTCCTATTAGTTATGAGCCAGGAATCTGAAATATATCAGAAAGCACAAGCCTCAAAAATTAGCAAAACAATGCCTCATTAAAAAAAAGGAGAAGAAGCAGATAATTAAGAGTGGGCTGTGAATTTCAGTTTATAGTCATCTACACAGCAGTTTTCTGGCTTCACTTCCTTAAAGAGCAATTTTCAAGCACTTGCTACACTGCATCCCATTTATTAATTATAAGGCTTTGCCATCAGCCATAAAAAACACAATTTTGTGCTACCTGTGTTATGTCAGATTAGTCTCTTCCCCACCCTACGCCTGATTTTCCTGTCTCTAAAACCAAGAAGGAAAAATAAAAATAATCAAACCAACAGCTTCTGCAACATATTTAAGATACAGCATTTCTCTTTGCCTGTAATTAAGTAATGTGATCTGTGTGAACAAGCCATTTCTTCTAATTTACATTCAGCTTTACCTTGGCAGGGAGAGAGACCACAGCTTACCTAGAGAGTGATAGTGTCTGCACACCCCAAAGCACATTGGATTGTTACCTGCCTTATCATGGTTCAAGTGGGAACAACTCTAGTCATGGAAAAGTGCTGCCTGTGCACACAAGTGTTAAAAACACAGTTCCCAGGTAAGAATGGTGCCACCTTTGTCCTTGAGAGAAGAGGCACACGGTGCCAGGAGTTGCACAGAACCCTGAAACACCTTCTCTGCTTTTCCTCTTGCATTATCTGCAAGTATCATTTCTTCCTGTTCCTGCCTCTTGTTGCTGATTAGATCCACCCCTTGCTTTCAGGTTAATTGATATGTCCATGAGTTAACTCCCTGCTCACCATGTTCTGCCAGGGGGAACTTTAAATAACTGCACCAAGCAGCTGCAGGGAATCTGGACAAAGCCAGGACACAACCCTTCAAAAAAATCCCCTACTGATAATTTTACCACTGCTACCTATTAAGCCTTTTTTGTGCAGTAATTTTTTAATCCAGTAACTAACTTATTAGCTTGACAGAATGCACATCAGCATTAGGAATGTAAAAACACTGCAGGTGGAAGAGACCTTAATTGTTACTAAGCTGACCTCACATTCCCTTCCCCATGAGGTGAACCACTGCCAGAGGTACAGCTTCAAGAGAGGCTGTTCTGACCTCTCAATGCAATTTCTAATTTGGTCCACCAAGGATTTTTCAGTCAACTTGACCATGAGAAGTCAGAGCTCAAAAATAAGGCCCCTGCTAAAGAGATGGGAATTGAGTGACTTCAGACTTATTTGGGGAAGCAGAGAGGAAAGAGATGCAACAGCCACGAAGGGAGAGGATGGAAACTTAGGTGTAGTCAGTTGTTCCCCAACCAAGCATCAGCAGCAGGGTGAGATGGCTGCTTCTTCCTTCGTTTAGGCCTGTGCAGTCATTGCTGCAGCCAACACTTGGCATAGATCACTTTTATGGCTGCTCCCTGACTCCTGCCTGGCTGCTGCAGCTTTTATCTCAAACCCAAGGCAGCAGTGAGCTATTGATCACTTCAATATCCACTAGTGAAGCTCAGCACAGTCAATTCCTTTGGTTTATTTTTAGCTGCATTATTTCCCAGAGGGCTTACTGCTTGTGGAAACAACACACAGAAGGGGCCATCAATAAATACCTATACAAACCTTCTTTTGCTTTCTTCTTTAAATTCCATCTATTTTTATCGACACTTTGGGGAACACCAAGTAAACAATTTAATGTCATAAAACAATCCTGCAGGAAGTATGCAGAGGTGTGACACCCGAAGTTAGCACAGAAAATAACTACATCAAATAAGCATAGGAAATGAGTAATTCTGTTTAAAAAAAAAGGAAGAGTGACACTGCAAGTAAACACATTTTTACTAGATGTATGTAGATCTTCACAGTATTGATTACACCTTACTCCTTAAAGGTCTTACTGTTAACTAATCAGATCCCTGAAAGAAAATCATTAGCCTACCAAGAAGCTTCATTAATAAGTATTTTTCTGTCATTTGCAAAGTCATTGCTTATTTCTCACTGAAACAACATGAGATTTTTTTTCCCTCTTTCTCATGCAGGGCTCTCCAATCCACCCTTATGCTGCAGTGATTTCTTACATGTAACAGAAACAAACACGCAGAAGAATACTCATCCTTCATGTGGGTAAAAATAAAGAAGGCCAGACTAAATGAGGAAATAACAGAGAGGCACCTGAATTCATAAATGCACCTAAAACACAGAGTTAAGTGCAAAAATCAAGGTCTGGCTTTGTTGCTTTGAAATGGCTTTGCCATGGGTTAAAATTTCAGAAGAGCCACTTCAACTTTTACCTGATTATGTATCTGGCACAGATTACTGCAGTCAGCATGGCTGCACTGATGTTAAGCCTAGGGTAAGTGAGAAGACCAAGATCAAGCACTTGGGAACAACAGGATTTTATTATGACACTGCCTCAGCTATACTCCTAGCTAGAAAATCTCAGCCCTAGATCTGTGCTCCAGCCATTGCCCACTGAGAGTGTAATACCTCATTTCATTGCCTCATCTCTTCAGAAAGGGAACAAACATTCACAGACAATATTGGTGGATTTAGTGCAAGACTGGTAAAAAAATTGCTACTTTCACTGTCAGATTTCAGTGAAAGCAATGCAGTGATTGAGTCAGCAAAAGTTTGATCTTTGTATAATCATCCTTGAAAAGGTGCATGAAGTCTGACACATGCAGTCAGCCTTTGTGATTCTCAGATCACTTCTAAAAGCCCCAAGTTCTCATTTGAGTAGGCTGGGAATGAAGGAAATCAGAAAGCTCTCCCCATCAAATCTCTTTTTTTGCTTTCATCTGTGGTTATGTCCTTCCTACCTGTTTAGGGATTAACAGAAGTCTGGTGTCTTCAAAAATCCTTGCTGGATTTGAATTTCAATGTCGGTGGGTAATTTGCCTTCCTTGGCATTGCCTAGCTAAGAGAATATTTAGGAAAAGACATATTTTCTTTGGGCCTGATTCTAAGATTCTTTTGCTAACTAGTGCCTGTCCTTGTGAAACACACTGGTACTCAACAAACTGATGATTTCAGCAGCTGTCCATGAATTCCAGCAGACACGCAACTCAAAGCTCTGATAAATGGCTCCCTGAGAGCAGTTACACACAACTTCAAAAACTGGAGGACCTTTTTCAGATAGGAACTCCCAAAACTCAACAGTTCATCTCTAGAGGCATTTCCATGTCTCCCAGTGAATAAACCCAAAGCACACATTCCTGCTTACAGCCAGAAAATTTCCTGTTTGGAGAAGTGTATCCCTCAAAAGCAGATGCAGCTTTTTGTACCTGTGACAGCCCTTGCAGTTGGCAGAAGAGGCACTTTTCACCACCACAGATTTCACACGAGATAGGGGTGAAAATTTGTTTTGTTTCAGACACCCACTCAAGCAGAGGGCTGATCCATCAGACAGCTTCCAGCTCTCTTCACACAATTATTGAAAGCAGCTTGAATCTGACTGCTCTGTTAAATGGGTTAGTCTCAAGTGGTATTCCTGGAACAAAAGCCTTTGAGTAAACAGCACACTTTTCTTCTTAAGTACATTCTATGGTTATAAAAACCACACCGTTTTTATTTTTTACTACCATAACAGCCAGTGTTAGCAGGTGCCTCCAAAAAGGAGAGAAAACACTTTTTCCTATGCTAGTCTCAATGCTCTTATTATCAAATTACATTTTTCTAAGACCTCTGTGTATTATTACTAGAATTTATTTATAGATCAAACGAACTGGCACTTAAAGAGCTGCAAAGGGGGTTAATTTGTGACAGAGAAGTACGTCCCTTCCTTTTCACGGCCAGCTGCTCTCATACCGAGCTTTCAGTCACGGTCCGCGCTCGCGAACCGGGCAATTACTATTTTAAGAAACGGTAAGTTCGTAAAATAATTAACACTTCTTTAGCGCTTCGTTGTACGTAAGGCAAGGGGAAAAAAACTTCCAACAAGGATCCGGGGCAGCCGCATCCCGCAAGCAGCAGCCCCTTCCCTGCTGCTGCGTGGAACCGCAGCCCCGACCCTGCTGTCCCCCGGCTCCCCAGAACCCCGATCCTGCCCTCCCCCGGTGTTCCAGGGCTCCTGCAGCCCCAATCCCGCTGTCCCCCGGTTCCCCCGGGCTCCTGCAGCCCCGACCCCGCTGTCCCTCGGCTCC
>JBBMKD010000217.1:30331042-30342972 GCA_037834095.1 Argya squamiceps | reverse complement strand
CTTTATCCGCCGCGGGCCGGGGGCGGGGGCGCGGGGCTGGAACTGTCTGGAAACGGCGGCGCGGGAGGCGGTGGCGGGGGAGGGACGAGAGGCGGGACGCGGAGGAGGAGGAGGGCGGGGGACGACGGAGGAGCCGCCGGCTGGAAACTTCTGGCTGTGTCCAGCGCGGCCGGGCAGACCCCCGGGGTACCGGGAAGGGCCGGCTGGGAACGCCCCGGGAGCCGCGGGCTGGGCGCAGGAGGGCTCTGTGTGCAGGGAGGGCAGGGCTGCTCGCCACGGGCACCGCGGGGTGAATGCACCAGCCGGAGCTGCCCTCCTGCCCTGGCCGGTCCCTGCCGCGCCCCCGAGCACGTTCCTGGGGAGCCCGCAGCCCTCCGGCGCTCTCGCAAGGCAGCCCCGAACCCACTGCCCCGTGCGGTGAGAAAGATCAAAGCTCCTCCCCAAAAACGCCCTGCCCCGTGACTGATAATTCCCGGTTATTATGGTTGATAAACAACAAAAATAATGCTGCTCAAGTGAGGGTGTGGGCAAGGCGTTGTTCTTCAGATTCAGCTGGCTTGAACTTTCTCATCGCTTTGCAAATGCAAAGTCGCAGTCCTCAGTTTCACTTAGAAATACACCTGAAGGCAAAGAGTGTGTCTGTGAGGTTTAAAACAGTGGCTTTCTCATGGGTGCTCTATCAGAACGTCAGGGACTCAGTGGGTTTGGTTTGAGGTAACTGTGCTTCACAATTACACCACTTGTAGTCATCTGACAGTCACAGGAGCAGCCACAGATGCCTGTTGATAGTTACTCTAAGTAGAAGAGTGAATGCAGTGTCCCTCAAACGCAGAAGTTACCTTCGCAGAAGTTACCTTCTGCAGAGCTATTTGCTTAGAAGATTTCAAAGTATGAATCACTCGGAGATAGGTGCTTATTACTGAAGTATCTCTTGTTTGAAAAAGACCCTGTCTCTTCACACCCCTGAGCACAGCCAGGATCTCCTCCTGCTGGAGCCAAGATCAAAGATCTCCTGATACTGCTTGACACGGGTGGCCATTCATCTTTTGACAGGGGGTTTTGTTTATCACACTGACAAACCAAATAATTACTGATACTTGCTCCTTCATTCCTGCAGCTCTCCCATCCTGCGTGTCCCTGCTGTCAGAACCACACTGCTCCATCACAGACCCATTTTTCTGTCCCCACTGTTTTGTGCCTTTGGCTCCTAAGTATTATAAATGGATCATTTTTTTTTCTGTGTTGCCATCATCTTTCCAGGCTCACCTATTTTCTAAGCAACAAATCCCAAACTTTGCTCATCTCACAGTCCTGGACTGTGGTGCTTGTCCCTGGCCATGGTTCCTACCTCTGCTGCCTCTCATGCTCTGGTATAAAACCTCTGCTCAGCCTCACCAATGGCAGCAGTAGCCTCAAAAGGCATAATATCAGTGATTTATTCTGCTTCCAATCTGCAGAGGAATTTCACTCTCAGCTTTGCAACTGAAAGGCACACTTAGACCATATGTTCCCTGTAGCATATGCCAAAGTCTCTTCCAAATCAACAAAAGCAGCTGATTCAGACACAGGGGACACAGATGTTAAAAAGGTCCTGCAGGAAAATTACTCTTGTAAGTTGAGGAAGTGATACAGATGGGGTTTGTAGCTGAGAGAGTGTAAACAAAGGCATGAAGAATGGGGGGTCTTTTATTTTGCTGAAGCTGGCAGCCAACCATATACTCAGCGGAGCTAATGAATAAAGTCATCAAGTAGATGAAAAATTAATGAAAGGAAATTTCAAAGGGATACCTAACTTTAGTTAGACATTTTTGTGGGGGCATACCCTGCTAAGAAACAGAGGGGGCTGCATTTCACAGGAATTATCATGGGCTAGTGATTCAAGATGCACTTGAACTGCTGCAGGGTTGACAAGCATCCAGCTGGAAAGAGAACAGTCTGGGCTGACAAGGAAAAGCCTTTTAGTGATTGAATTTAGTTGGCAAGACATCATGTTTTTTCTGTTAATTAAATTGTCTTTCCTGACAGGTAGGGTTAAGCCTGATTTCCCGTGCAGGTGAAAGCAGTGCTGGCGAGGCAGGTTACACAGGATATCTGTACAGGGATGCACTGTTTGCTCTCTGGTGCTGAGGTGTCACTGGGCCATAGCTGTGACCCTGAGGAAATGTGGCTTCTGCTTCACATTGTCATTAGCCATCCTTCAAATCAGAATGATTTATGAAAATGTTCATGTAGGGAATACTGCCAAGCAAAAATCTTGGCTTCAGGAAAATCTGTTATTAAGATAAGTGAGTCTCTGTAGTGTCTGGCTAATCTCAGATGAGACTCCAGACTCAAGGTCTATATGCTCTATTGCAGAAGGGAAAACACTCAAAAGCATTTTCTACTTTTTGTGTTCTTCATGTAAGTGCAAACACAGCTCTCCTGACTTGTCCAGGTTCCTATCTGCACAGTGCTTCACACACCCAGGAGTACCAAGCTAAACATTTGCTCCAGGGTGTTCCATTACAAATAGAAACCATGTAATTGTAGTTACTCAGAGCTGATGTATTCTCCAGGGTCTTCCATGTTTCTTTAACTTGAACCTGGGCTGCAGAGAGCTCCCTCCCAGCTGCACAGCAGCTCTAGCTCAGGTTGTGCAGCACAGCACTGTTGTAATAGAATTGTTATTCCCTGTATTAATCAAGCAGATATCTCTGGTGTGTCAGGAAACAACATGTCTTGCAGTGAGATCTAAATTGGCTTTCTGCCTCCTGAGTACCTGCAGCACTTCCACAGGTCACCTGAGCAGAGAAGGCTCTGTTAACCAGGACTGGGAGTTCAGATGTTTGCTCTGTGAGGGATTGCAGAGCTGTCACTGATGAACCTGGGTGAGTGACGTGTCTGGCACGTGTCGAGTGCTGTGTTCTGAAGCAGGCTCCAGTCCAAGTTCTGTCCTGGATGCATTTGAGTCACATGAACACTCTTAATAAATGCAACAAACACAGACTTTCTCAATCGTCAGATTTAAGAGACAGGATGAATTTGACCTGCATGATTTCCATCACTTGCTCTTTCATCCAGAGTATCACTGAATAGCCCAGGTCTTCACTGATTGTATTTTGAATATCCTGCTGCAGGTGTATGAACCATTTCAGCTAAAAGCAAAAAGGTCTCACCTAGGAACTACAATAACCAGATCTGTGCAGATGTTTGGCTTCATGCTTTGTTCAGAATCATGGAGCTGCCTGTTGGGCCACTGATACAATTAGGGCCTGCCTTTAAGAAAATTAAAGATGCAAAGTGATTGATAATCTTGTACTAATTTGCCATTTATGCTACAGATCACTTCAGACTTGATTTCCAGTGTCTGGTATACACAATTTAGTGTAACTGATGGTAAAGTGGAGAGCAGAAGTAGGTGGATGAAGCCATCCACAAATGGTCTGATCTCACTCTAATTGCTGCATGGTACAGACATTGCTTGGCTCTTAGAGCTTGATCATGCCATCTGCTTATTGGAGTCACAGTAACTGGCAAGTCATTTGATAGATAAATATATTTCCTATGAACTTTAATAGAAATTTCAAAATATTAATAAGAAATTAGAGTGCTAATTGTACTGTTTAAAGGGAGAAAAGTTTATTAAATGCACGTGTTGCAATCACACTGCAACTACACTAAAGCTGGGCATTCACAAAGCACGTACTCAGATTTCAAAATTTCAGATTTTTTAAAAAAGATTGCAGGAGCCAATTCCAGCACAATTTTTGCTTTCTTTCCCCTTTTTATTTCCATCTGGAATGCTATTTGTCATAAATCAGGGAACAAATCTGGCTGTGAACACAGCAAAACCATCTTTAATTTCTGTGACCTGTATGCAGCAAAAGCAAAATTCAATTTCAAACGTGGGCAGCAGAAGACAAACTTGAATGTTTGGAGCTACTCACTCTCTTAATACATCATGAGTGGCATATATAAGGTAAATGAATATTTCCAAAAAGGTATTATTAGCTGCTCATTCCCTGCTCTTCCAGTGTCGGTCAGACAGAAGCCTTTGGAGGCAGCTCTTGGGTTTAGGAGAGCCTGAGCCTACCCAGGGAGCAGAACTTCGTCTTCCTCAGAAATCAGGAGCAGGAAGGAGAGTCAATCTGAGGCGGTGCTTTAATTGCCACACTGGCCAGCACCCATTAGAGTTGAGAGGCTCCCACCTAGTGGATAGTCTGCCCTGCTGTACTCCGGGCTGCCGTGGTCCAAAAGTGCTTTGGAACATCTGGGTTTTTTTTCCAAAGTTTACTGGCAAATCTTGGTCCAAAACAGAATCATTTCCAGACCTGAGGGTGCCCCAATAGCAGACGCAGCACAGAGTTTGGAAAAAACAACTGAAAAGGGAGTTTAAAAAACCCTCTTTCATGAGCAAATCGATCCTTTTATGAGCAGAATGTGGCACATGTAAAGGCAGAAGTGTTTCTCCAGTTTCTGTGGGTACTGCAGCTGATTTAATTATATTGGTGCTCTGTCCCTCATCATCCCTTCCAAATATTTTTATTCCCTTGAATCGAAGAAGCAGATGCAGAGCTGATAGCATCTCTGGCTCTCTCCCTGGCACGGTGGAGTCTCAAAGGAGGCAACAGACTGAAAAGAAAGAAACAAATGCATGTCCTTTAGTCTCTGCTCCTTCTGGCTCTCCTTGGAGCAGCGTCTGCCTGGGAATTCAGCTTTGGAAGTGCTGGCATTTCCCTGGCCATACAAAGAGCTCTTTGGGCCCGTGCCAGGAATGCAACCCCTCCACTTCTGAGGAGTGCAGTTGGCTGCTCAAGGCTGCCTCGCTGATAAGAGCAGTTGACAAGGGTTGGAAGAAGCATTAGTGCCTCTCCTCCTTTCTCCTGGAGCTGTTTCCTGCTGAGCTCTCACCCCAGCCCCCCTCCAAAGATATCCCACAGCTGCAGTGCCACAATTACTGTTTGCCTACCTCAGAAATCCATCATACAGCTGGATCAGAGGGTGGGCAGAGGCGAGGGGAGGGTTTCTGGACAGTGTCACTCCTCAGTGGGTCAGTTATCTGATCCATGGAGACATTTACACATCCACTCGATGCTGCAAACAAGTCAGAAAAACTAAAAACTCAAACTAAAACCTGGAAAGTAAAACTCTTTGGTGGCACAGAACCCACACATTCCTTTAATGGGGAGTATCACTGTGTCTCTGCTGAAATTTGAACCAGCCAAGAAGCCAGCACAAACCTTCACTTGCACAAGAACCTTCAGGAGATGGAGTTATAAACAAAACCATGCTTGCAGGTATCCTCTTGCAAAAGTGAGTCTTGCCATGGTGAATTTTAATACAGTCTTCAGCAGTAAAGAAATCCAAGTAGAAAATCTTAGTCTGCATACTCCTGATAAAAACAAAACAGCCAGAGGAGGCGTTTATAAAAGACTGCTTATTAGAATAATTTTCCTCTAATTGAGTAAAAATCCCATTTCTGGGAGTGTCTCTGGGTGGTGTTGAGGGGATGGTTTTTGTTAGATCGGATGGCTCAGGGGTTCCTGCAGCACGGCCACAGAGGGAAAACCTGCAGGTCAAACTGAACTGCCATTAACTTCCTTCTTAAATTAAACCTGAAAATTGTAATCTGCAGCTCCTGATCACATTTTATCTTCTGCCATCCTTGCTCGAGGGTCACCTGATAGGGCAGAGGGGCAGGAAACTGGGGACTCCACTTCTGCCCCAGGGGCTGAGTCACGACTGCATCTCCAGAGATTCAGAGGGAGACAAACCTGGATAATGCATAAAACCTGGAGTTCAGAGCTGGAGGGAAATACTTTCCAAATTTAATCAATTTTCTGAAACAGAAGATTAGGTGATGCTTATCTGTGTTTACAGAGCTGCAATTTTGGTCTATAGTAGTTAAAAGGATTTTTTTCAATCTTTGGCTGTTTTTACCCCGAACAAAGCTGTTTTCCTTTCCCACTGTTTATATTTCTAAATAGTCCAGGCCATTGGAAAACTAGATTTTTGTTTCTAAGGGCATATTGCAAATTTTCTCATATCTTTCTAAAGTCTCATATTTTGCTTTATTTTCTTTTTTGGCCGAACATCTTCTATTCTGTGGTTTAAATATCAACTCTATTAGGAAAAAAAAATACAGATGGTGCTAAAGACAAAAACAGTGGATCTGATTTCCAGAGGGTTATACTGGCATGGAAAGATCCTTGCTAAGCTTTGGGACAGCACAGCCCTCCTTGTGTTCCCTGGTGCTGGGAATGTGGCCTGGCAGTTAAATGGAGCAGATCACTTCCACTCTTCAGCACATCCTGAGTTGCCAAAATAGTCTGCCTTGGCAAGGTGAGAGAGCCAGAGCAGTTTGAGAAGCAGCAGAGTGCTGCCCTGGTTTCTTCTTCCATCCCACAAAAACCTTTGGAGGTTTCTTAATTGTCACTGATCTTCACTGAGATGGAAAAATCTTTTTTTTTTTTTTTTTGCCTTTGTGTAAAAAAATTAAAATATCATCCCAGAATAATCCCATTAGGGCAGGCACTAGATTGTGGTTCAAGTCTTGTGGCTCTTACCCAGATCAGAGCCTTTATTTCTTGCAGCCCAGTTCAGCTCTAAACCAAAAGATTGTGGGGGTTTTGTCTTTTGTCTGAGAATTTTACTGGCTCCATATCTGTGTTTCCTGAAGCCCATCCTGCATTAGGTGCAAACTTTTGCTTTGAGAATTCTGTTTTAAGCCTTTACCCTCTTCTGCTTTAATCAACAGGAGCAGAACCCAGTTCTGGGACTGAAGTTCTCTGTGTTTCACCACGAGTTTTCAGCTCCACATCTCCACTGGGAGCAATGCCAAGACTGAACATCCAAGGAAAAACTTGCAAGAGAGGGAACTGAGCAGTCTGCAGCCACATCAAGCAGGCAGCAATTGCTCAGCAGAGCAATAAACAGATTAAAAGAAAGAATCCTGTATGACTGAGCCCTTGTACTGAGCACACAGTGTGGGATGCTGTGATCTAACAGTGTCTAGACAACCAAATCCTACATAACTTTCTTTTCTCTCTATTGAATACAGACAGAAGTTTCCCAAAAGAAAATGCACAAAGAGAGTTTCAGGTTGCAGGTTTACAGCCTCACTAGTCAAAGAATATCCACATGACTTTTGCACAGAACCCCCACCCTGTTTTTGCAATACACATTGATCTGTGTGCATGGTTCCTCTTTTTGCTCATTCCAGGGCTCAAGTCTTAGAAATAAAACCTTTCTAAGAGGTTGTGCAAGGTTGTGCATTCATAATATTCATTTATGTGTCAGTAAAATATATTTTAATGTATAATCAACGAGAATGTTCTTGTTCATCATTATTTAGCATAATTAAAGAAAGATGTTGAGTGATTATGAAGTATGCATAATGGACAGAAATACATTTTAAAAACAAATAGGTTTGGAATAACACCTCTTTTGGTTCTGAGCAGTCAAATAAAGACATGTCACACAGTTCTGCTTCATGGTTTTGGCATAACAAACACTTGAGCTGCAAGAATCAAAGTTTGGGGTAATTGTGATAAGCAGATGTCTCCTGCTAAGATGTCCAGGGAGTCACATTCTCTTGGAATATTTTTCTTCAGTTTCACAACAGAAATAAGGATGCTGTGAAATTTTTGGCTTTTTGAAGCAGCTCCAGTTAGGACAGAGGTGGTACAGCCTTCAAAGTTTCTTTTTGTGAACCTCAGGAAAGCAACACTCATCAGTTTATGTATTTAACTCCTTGATTTTGCCAGACACATTTTGCTGCTGTTGTCTCTCTGGGATCCCATCCAACACTTTTTCAGGGTTTAGACTCTGATCAAATAGGAGCAGTGTGACATAACAGAAAGTTTTCTTGTATTTTAGAATACATGTGGTCTTTTCTTGCTGCAAACAAGGAAGCTGACAGATGACAAATTCTGGATGGCATTTGAACTAAACTTCCAGTAGACTGGCAGCGTCTTTACGTTTATTTTTGGTGGAATGACCTTTCCATGTGTAAGGGCTCTAGATGCTTCCTGATTAAGTTATACTTCCACATGAGAAACTTTCAGCTCAGAGGAATCAGGTGAAGTTTTAAGAAAAAGGGTGTTCCCCTGAAACATAAAGCTGTAATGAAATTTGCTTTTTCTTGGGGTTTTTTCTTTTTTTTTGGTTGCTGTCAGTTATTACAACCAGATTTTTGGAAGAATTTATGAGCTTGGTGAACTATGAAAAAAGAGAAAAGACTCTTCTGGTTTTGATCTACAGGTAAGATTTATTTCTCTTAGTAAAAGGTAACTGATATCAAAATAAAAGAGTATTTTGACACAGGAAACTGATCCTTCTTCATGTTTTCTGATTTTTAGAGATTATTTGACAATTCCTTTTCTGTTTATTTATTAATTGTTATTTGATTAGTTTACTTTGCTCAACTCCCATCCTGACCTAGGTCTGGTTTCCTACCTGTTTGCTGTGAGGGAAGAGCTTTGGCTGAGTCTGTATGGCAAAATTCAAATAGCTCAGACTCTTAACCCTGTCTCCTTGTAAGTGCCAACCTTCCAGCTAAGTCAGGTAAAACAAAATACATTCCATTTAGATGAAGCATTAGGTTTTGGGGGACAATAAACATATAAAATAAATAACAAAAGAAATCAAGGTCAGGAGTGGAAAGCATGTTTTTCAGGACAGGGTTTAAGTTCAGGCTGGTTGTATTCCATAATTCTGTGCTGCTTCCCAGTTAACTCACAGGAATCTGACCAGTCTGACCAAGGGCTGGGTAGCAGTTGTGAGGAGACCTCCAAATTTTGCCCCAGGTATTTCTGTTACACATCTGGAAGTGTCCATATTCAAAGAGTTATTTTAAGTCTCACCACATCTGCTGTTCTTCAGAAGGATAACTTGATCTGTAAAGAAAAAAAAAACAATCAAAGTAATTTGATTTAAAAGAGGCTGGATATCAAGACTAACCCTCTTGCTGTTGAAGTAAAGATGATGAAGAGCAAGAAAATATTGTATTTAAGTCTAGTTTCCTTCTGCCTGCTTCCCATCAGGGCTCTGACCTCACTGTCCCACGTCTCACATCATCTCTGCTGCTGTGTGAGGTGCTGGCTGAGAGCAGCTCTTCCAGATGCCCTCCCAGATTCCTCCCCTCCTGCCCCATCCCTTCCTCCTCCCTTCTGGGGAAGCAGCAGTGCCAGAGGCAGCGCTGGCTCCTCCCTCCCAGGGCATCCCTATTCCTAATTCTCCACATTGCCCTCCTGGGGCAGCTTGTGCTACCTCCCAGGTGGGCCTACAGTATCCTCAGGTAATGATTAAGAACTCAAACCTTTCTTGTGTCTTGGTTTTCTTCATAAATCTGTGAAATGTGGGTTCTGCAGGAAAAAAAAATAAATTAAAAGTGCTCTGGTTTTAGAGCTGAAGTGAAGACCAGTCAGCAAACCATCTCTGCAAGATTTCACTGCCACAGCAGAGCTGCCAGACTTGGAATTAAGAATAAGGCATGCAAGCTAACAATTTCCAGTAGATAAGCTGTTCTGACAGAGAGATAACCCAAAAGGCAAGTCCAAAACAATTCCTTTGCTAGAGTCAGTACTCAGTGAAAACTGTAATGTTGTTGTAGCATCTGGGCAATTCTCTGGGCTCAACCATCCAGATTTTTACCCACCAAACAGAGCCCCTGTCCAGGCCATGGACAGCCAGTTTCTCCAGGAGGATGCTGTGGGAAATGGTGTTAAACTCTCTCCTAAAGTCCAGATAGACACATCCACAGCCTTTCCTCATCCACCAGGTGGGTCTCTCTCTCATACAAGGAGAACAGATTGGTCAAGCAGATTTCTCCTTTCCCTGAACTTGTCTTGGCTGGGTCTGATCCCCCCATTAACAAATCTCAAAAGAGGCATTTGTTAATGGGAAAACATAGTTGCACAGTGGAGGTTTTTTTTCCCAGAGAATTTCTCCTGGGATCAGAATTTCTCCTGATATCCAACACTCTGAATACTGCAAATGTTAAACCCAGTAGAAAAACTTCACTCTCAGTACACACTTGGAGAAGACTCAGTCAGTGTCTAATTGCTTTATAAAGGGCTTCACTCCTTGGGTGTTGCTGTAATTAAATTTTTACTCACTTTTTGCAGGGACCTTGAGTATCTCTGAAACTGAAACAAACTTAAGTGGGTTTTTTGTTTGGTTGGTTGGTTTTTTGGTTTTGGTTTTGTTGTTGTTGTTTGGTTTTTTGGGTTTTGTTGGGGTGGTTTTTTTGCTTTATTTTGGTTTTGTTTTGGGTTTTTTGTTGGTTTTCGTTGTTGTTGTTGCATTAGACAAAAACACATTGCCAGGGACTTGGCAGTCCAGGCAGTGCTGCACAAACTGCTGCTGGTCAGTGCTGGGTGCCACAACACCATTCCGTCTCACAGCACCTCACCAGTCCTGCTGCATCATCTCCTGGAGCTGCAGCCACTGGAAAATGTCACAACACTCAGAGAATTCCTGGGATTTACTGCCTGTAGACCAAACGTGTGAAATAAGCAAAAAAGTCTTTGATCCCTGCTGGACATGGAGATTTCTTACCTGCAGATCTCTGGCTATTTAAAATCCACGCTTAGAGCACCCCGCTAATTCCTTACATATTCAAATTGCTGTGTTTTAAACACATTTTTAAGAGTTCCTTAAGCCACCTCTCTGCATCCATGTGCTAGAACAACTTCTACCAGAAATGTGTGCCTGGCAACAGTCTTGCGTGTTTAAATTAAAGAGAGGAAAACACTACTGTGAGAGCAGCAGGCACGAAAATATCAAGTTTGATAACTATATAAGCAGTTTTCTCTGTGATATTACTATTTTGGAAGAGGGGGGAGGGGGTATTTAAGGGTACTTGAATATTCAAGATGCGTACAAACTGTTTTTTTTCCAGAGTGAGAGTGCTGTGATTATTCTGCAGGAGCTGCATGTGAGGATGCTCATCCTCTGCCTGTGCAGAGCTATCCCGACCCATTTCCTCACCGACAATTCCTAACTTGTCTTCTCTCGGTGGCTCCCTGAACATCACACGTCTCTTAATCTTCCCAATGAACTGGTACGGTGCTTATGCACAGCCAGGCTGTGGTGGTACATACACACACACGTGAAATCGGAAATTTTGCGAATCACGGGATCAGAGTGGTTTGGGCTGGAAGGGACCTTAAAAACCCTTTGGTCCCAATCCCCTGCCACACACAGGGGCAGGTTCCACTCGGCCAGCTTGCTCCAAGCCCCATCCAGCCTGGCCATCCTTCTCCAGAGGCTGGCGCTGGGTGACACATCCCGGGGTAACGCAGCCGCTCCCGCCCGGCGCACGCCACGTGGAACGGCCGGGATCAGCCTCGGGCCACAGCGAGTCGCGGCGTGTCTTCCCCACACGGTGACACCGCGCTCCAGCGCAGCCTTGGCAGCTCCGTCCCGCTCCGTGGGGCCGGGGCTGGGCCCGGGACTGGAGCTGGGATTAGGGCCGGGACCGGGATCCGGGACCGGGATCGGGACGAAACGAATCTTCCCGGGCTGCCGGCGGCCAATCGAGGCCGCCCGAACGCGTCCTCAGGGCTCTGCTGCCGCTAGGCATGCCGGGAGCTGTAGTTCTCTTCCTGATGTACAACCGTTCTGTGCGCGGCTGAGCAAACTACAACTCCCAGCAGCCTGCGGGGCTCCGCAGCGCTGTGCCCGGCGGTGCCTACGATCCCCATCGCGCCCCGCGGGGCCTGGAAGGAGAAGCGGGTCCGGGAGCGCGCGGGGCGGCGGCTGCGCAGAGCGCGGCTTCCTGAGCGTCTGGTGGCGGCCGCCATTTTGTGGTGCCGCTTCCCTCTCCCGCTCGGGATCTGCGGCCGCGGGACCTGGCGCGGGGGCGACGCGGAGCGGGGGCAGCCGGGGCCGCCCGCACCCTCCTCACCTTCCCTTTGCGGTTGTGGATGCGGAAGGGAATGGCAGGT
>JBBMKD010000217.1:30302740-30330536 GCA_037834095.1 Argya squamiceps | reverse complement strand
GCCGGGAAACCGGGAGGGATCGCTTTTCCCTCCAGCGTGTCACGGCGTGGTTCAATAACAAGATATCGGGCCCAGCGGAGAGAAATAACTGTGTGTTGGCCGTGTCTCTCCGGGCTGTTTACTCGCTTGGTGTCTGGCATCCGTTCTCTGTGCAAAAATACAAATTCGGGCGTTTTGGGGTTGCTGTTGAGTTCTTTTCAGCTTTGCAGATGTGGTTTTGATCAATTTTCTTTGTCCTGTTGGCTTAAAACGAGGGAGGCTCGCACTTGTGGTTGGGCACTTGAGAGCAGGGGTTTTGTGGTGCCGCTGCTGCTGATTTTAACCAGTTCCCGGATTTTCTGGCAGCTGCCAGAGGGTGTCTGGGGCTCTGTGAGCGGTGCAGCGCTCGGGCTGTGCCCGGGAGAAAGGCAGGCTCATGCTCGGGCTGCTCAGAGGGCGAACACAGCTCAGGACAGGGCAAATGAAATCTTTGTCTATTTAGCTTTCGGGACAGTAGCCTTCAGAAAAGCTCACCAAGATGGTCAGGGCTGAAAGCCACTCTTAAAGAAACTACTGAAACAGTGAAATGTCTCGTAATTCTGTTCTCATCCCCAAAATGATGACTTGGCATTTAAGGCTTCTCAAGGCAGTTTGTGTTTTTTCTCCTTTCTAGGTCTGCAAAAGTTCTTTTAACTCGTTTATAGCGTGATATAAGTGCTTAGTCCTCACTCCCTGTGATGCATAGTGTCAATAAGCACGTCTGAAATACTTTTTGTGTTGATTACCCAAATGATCTGAGTTTCCCTGGCCCTCAGAGCAGACCTAGAGTGTTGTTTTAGAACAGGAGGAGGGAAAAGAGCAGAGTCACACAGTGATTTATTCAGTTTTATTTTCAAGGCTCCGTTCTTCATTATTGACTCCTTTTCTTTCTTTTTAAGAACTTTGTATATTCCCACTAAGTTTTAAAATGTTCTTTTAGTGCCAACAAGTTTGGGTACCACGTTTGTGTCCTTCCCAGTAACACATTCCAAGGACCTGACTTAGCCCACTTAGGTACTGACAAGAAAAGAATAAATTTGCACTGAGATGTCTGAAATAGCATCTCTGCAGCTGCCCCACATGGTTTATTGCACACGTGTGACTGTTTCAGTTGTTAAACTAATAAACAGCATGCACATTAATTTCCTAGTAGTTCTCTAGTAACCACAATCACAGTGTTACTTCCCTGTAATTATTTGTGGGCTTTTTGCATGGTAGGCAAAAATTTCACTGGAGCGTTTTTTACATTTTACCTTCTTGTCCTTAATTTTTGGCTGAAATGTCTTTAAATTTAGAATAGCAAGTCATGATTATTATCCTGAGCACTGCTTTTCATACAGAGCACTTGTGAACTCATAAATAAAACTCTCTGTCCCCCAAGAACGACAAATGAAAATATTGTTAGTTGAACTTCTAAGTTTTCATTGTTTGGTTTATTTGGGGAGGGGGAGGAGGGAGAAAGTGAAGAACAAATTGTTTCAGTGGCTGTTTGGCCATGTGCAGAAGCACTTCACTGATGGTGTAAGCAGTGCTTTATTAATGTCTTCATTTTTCACTCCTGAAGGAATAACTGAAATCCAAAAATCTGTAAATTAGGAAGGAAATTTCTTTTTTAACAGTTGCAAGCCATTTTTTTTTTACTTATAAAAAGCAAAATCTACCTAACCACTGTTAACTCAGTGTTTGTGGCCATGTTAAACAGCTCAGGAATTAGGATTGTTTCAGTTTGCAGCACTCACAGGGCTGTTGTGTTGTTTCCAGTCATGAACCCCTAAGAATTCAGAATATTTTCTGAGGCTTAATATAGAAAACTGACACCATTTGCATTTTTATTTCTCATGTTTCTTAACTTCATAGAAATGTGAAGAACAGCCTTAGATACTTTCTGCCAAAAACCTTTCCAGGGATGGGCCCTTTTTGTGTGATTTGTCACATGCAGTTTTTTAGCTGGTCCTAAAATGAGCTGTGAGCTTCTGATTTTTTTTGTTTTTGTCTCAATAGAACATTTGAAAGCTGTGTTTTCTGTGAGCACTGCTAGATTTCACAGGCTGTATCAAAGTCCTGTTTCTGCTTTAAAGTGAAGACTAAACTATCAGGAGCCTGATGTGTTGCTCATGTTATCAGCTCTCCCAGACAACCAGAAAAGCTCCAAAGTTGTATGTTGTGGTTAAAGCTTTTGGGAATGTTTTGTGTGTGGTTTGTAGGTGTTCCGTGAGTGCTCTGAAGTCTCTGCACTCCTCCAGCTGCTATCTCAGCAGCCTGGCCTTGTGTTCCCAGCCTGGAATGTGGAGAAGGTGCAGGAGTGAAGCTTCACCCCACTCACTTCCCTTGAACTTCCTTTCAGTTCAGCCCCTGCACAGGGATGTTGTGTCCTGGAGGAGGCTGCAGGGTGGATTATTCTGGGTATCTTTTATTTCCAGGAGCTCACAGCACTAGGCAGAGCTGCTGGAATTTCCATGGGCTCTTGAACACATCAGTTACCTTGTTGCTTGTCATAATTTCCACTTTTAAATATGGAAACTGCCATTTCTTGCATGTTGCCTGTGTGAGAGAGAAATCAGATTTATTATCTTTCCTCAAAAAGGGATGTCAGGGAGTTTTGTGGACCCAAAAGTAGTGGCTGTGAATGTCCCTCTCTTACCTCCCTGTCTAGGATGCAATACAAACCTGTTTACCTTCCAAAGGAGAGTTTTCTGCTCAAGCCAAAGAGTTCCAAAATTCATTATGGGCTGATCTGTGCCTCTTGTGTTCTTTAGATAGTTCTACAACATCTCTGCATTTCAGGTAGTTTGTTATTCTTTGTGTTGTCAGCAGCAATCAGAAGTGTAATAGATAAAAGTTTGTCACAACATCTGTCTGTCTCTGGGTTATTGAGGGTTGTTTTTGTAGCTGCTCATTAATTGGTATTTAGGTGCTTCAGGCTTGCAGAAGGGAACAAACACTGTTGCCTGTGTGCAAAACCCACAATTCTGCTGCCCTGTCACATCATCCAAGACCACCCATAAAAGTTTAGTATATTTTCTAGAATATATCAGTCCAAAAATACTATAAAGCATGTTAGGGGTCTGCTGGTTTCCTGAGGTGTGGTTCTGATAATTCTCATTTCAAGACTGGAGGATGCTGCCCTGTTCCATCACTGTTCCAAAGGGGGAAGGCTGAGCACAGGCTGGCCAGGGGTGGTGGGAGGTTACCCAGCTGAGCCAAGGTTTGTGTGTCCAGAGAGGTGAGGTGTCTGTTCCTGATGTGCTGAATGCATTTATTGCTTCAGTTCTGCAGTACTCACACATTCACACTGGAGATGTTTGCTTGTATGTTTTTATTAAAGTCTTTAACTGTGCTGAGGGAAGTGATGTTACTGCAGTCTGCACAAATGGTTACAGGAAAGTAACCATCAAGTCTCACTTTTTAGCATGTTGTTTCAAATTTGTATTTGTAGGGGTTTGTATTCCCATATTTCACATTCAGTTTGAGACATTTGGGTCTCTGGGTGTTGTCGTTGCCTGGGCAGGGTTCTCAGTGTGTGCAGTACTGAAGTTTGGGTTCCAGCAGCTTGGGAGGGGTGGGAATGCCTCTGACTGATGGTGATACCAGGGCAGAATTTATCACACACATTTAGGGGATTCATGGCCCAGTAGGATTTCACATCCCATCTCCATCTAGCAGTCGAGGTGGTCCTGATTTTTGTGAAAAGGATCTTGTTTCATACATGATTGGATGAATTCTCAACATTCTCTCACTGCTATCTTGCTGAAGATTGGTGGTATCAAAAACCCTCCAGTGTATCCTGCATCTTCTAGCAGTCAGTGTAACTTCTCTTACCTTAGCTGAATAGATTGCTGAGGAATGGTTTTCCCTGGCCTTTTTTTTTTTTTTAATTTTTATCAGACCAAGAGGAATTCTCCAGCTTGATTTTCAGACTTGTTGTGTTTCCAAATACATGTTAATATTATGCAGAAGAGGATGATGTTTGGTTTTTTTGTTAATGTTAATTGTACTCCTTTCTGTATCTCATTTGCAGTAGAAATAATGTTAATAAGACTTCACTGTGTTTATTTCATATATGCTGTGAGGGCTCAGTATCAATGAATACAGAGGAATCCAGTACTGGCAATAAGTTCACAGCACCACTGACCCTTTATGTTGGAATTCCTCCTGGAATATACATTTTCCATCTGATTTTAGAAGTGTCTGCAACAGTTAATATTTCCACTAAAAGCTATTAGTGATTTACAATTTATTCTTGGTGAATGATTAACAAAAATTCAGTTAATATTTCAGAGAGAAGGTATGGATGAATGTTTAACTACAAAGTTTTCAGGATAGAACTGAAAAATCAGTGAGATGGACAAATTGTCCTGTGAGGGGTCTTAGAGTTGTGCAGTTTTTAACTTCTCTGCTGAAAAGCTTCATAATAATGCAGGCTTCTGTGAGTGACTTGTGTTAATTAATATGTATTTAATAAGAAACTAATGAGTCCATGAAGGGTTTAGTGGATGTTCTGTACTCAGGTGATCTTTCAGAAAGTCACTCTGCATCCTGTGGCATTGGAGTCCTGCTGAGAAGGTGCAGAATTGTCCCACAGCTGCTGGAAGGAGAGCAGCATAAACAAACGTGTTGGTAACACTGTGGTGTTCTGATGAAAACAAACAGTGTCCACCTTCATTTTGCTGATCCAGATGGAAGTCCAGCTGTCAAACACAGAATTTGCTTTTCCAAAATTTTCAAGGGCTGCCTGTCAGAGCAATTTCAGAGCACACCTTTAGTTAACTCAGAATAAACTTGTCTGAGCAATAGGAAACTCTGGCTCACATTTGTGTTCACTGTGTTAACAGGTCAGGCTGACTTCAGTTTGCAGTTTTGTGATGTTCTGTAACTGACCAGAGTAAAATGAATAAAATGTATATTCTTTCAACTTCTAAATCCCAGAAGGTTATGCTGATCTTATTGCTTGCACTTGAATTCTTTATGCCTTGACAGGCTTATTTGTAAAGATGATGGATGTCCCTCTGCTGATGGCTTTTGACATCTGTCACTGTGACAAGCCTTTCTCTTAACTGATCATGTTGTTTACAGTTTGATTACAAATTAGTCATCTTGTTAAAAAGAATTTAGTTTTGCATTCATGACTTTTCTCAGCCATTATTGTGACCTGGTAAATCTGGGACTCTTACCTAAACTTGATAAGCATTTCAAAACTTGGAATTCCTTCTCAAGATCTACAAACTAACAAAAATCAAGAAGTCTGGGTGATACTAAAATAACACTGCCAGAATTTTGGGGGCTATTATAAAGGTGGGAACTGTTGAGATAGATGCTGTACAGTGCATTCCTATGGCAGAATGCTGCATGAATTGCCTTGTCTGTGGGTGAGTGGGCTGCCTTTCCAAATGTTCAGGGAAACAGGGAAGTTGAGCTGGTTGATTGCAAGGCAGCACAGTTTGTCTGAGAGCTGCTCCCGAGCTGATGGGAGTTAATGTGTGTTTGTACCCAGATTCAGAGGGATTCTTGATCAGTTCTCAGTGGGAAGTGAAACTTGAAATCCCCTTGCCCAGTTGGTTGCTTGTTGTGCACAGCATTGTTGAGCAACGTTCCTGGTGCTGGTGACATCTCTGTGCCAGGGAGGTGACTGGCACTGGCACTTGTGTCCAGGCTTGGCTGAGCTGAGCTTCACTCCTCACTTCTGTGGCCAACGTTGTCATTTAGAAACCACATGAGCACTGCATTAAAACTGTGAAATAATTTGTAAATACTGACTTTGAGATACCTGAGATGTTTTAAAGGGAGATTCTTTATAGTTGTTTAAGATTTTAAAACTATAATGATGTTTTTAAAAATGATGATTCCTGGTTTAAAATCTTGGTTTTTTTGTTTCCTTGTGTAGCTATGTAGGAAACCTCTCCAGAGATGTGACTGAGGTTCTCATACTTCAGTTATTCAGCCAGATTGGACCATGCAAAAGCTGTAAAATGATCACAGAGGTAAGGCCTTCCACATCTGGGGGGTAGCAAATGTAGTGTGACTTTATCCTAACTAGTCCAAAACAAATCAAGCTGAGGGCTTCTTTTGACATTGCTGGCAGTGGGTTTCTTTGGCTTTGGGGATAACTCTTTGCAGAAGAGGCCTGGTGTGTGCAATCCTGTGCTTTTGCCTGTAGCCCTGACATGCCTTTTATCTGCTGAGATGAGATTCCCCTTTATTTAAAAGATTGTTACCCCCTCTTTGCAGAATCACATTGTTCTGGTGATCAGAAACCTTATTATTTCAAGTGTTTTTCATGGCTCTTTTGTACATTTTTCACATTATTTGAACGTGAGCCTCAGTAATTCTTGTCCCTCTTGAATAAATTGTTCCTTGCTGTGGATGAAAAGTAAGAAATCCTTCAAAATAGGTTTGACTCTTCCTCAGCTTTTTCTGCACTAGTTCAAACACCTCTTGTCTGCACCAGTACAAACAGCTCTTGTCTGCAGCTCTCTGTTCTTAAAGTAATTTTTCCTTGAAACAAAGTGACTAAATTTCCATAGAATTCCAGATAAAGTCTTTTGCACAGAGTGTTGGTAAGTATTAATTCTTTCTTATCCCCATTGTAAATACTCTGGTACCTTTTATGGTTGGCAGCCATTTCTGTGAGCTTTTTGACACATTCTACAAAACTTCTCTCTCCCTGGTATTTTTCCTTCCTTCTGTGTTTATAACTGGTAAACTCTGAGCAGGCAGGGGCTAACCTGAGCTTCTGCCAGCTTTAAGCTTTGCTCCTTCATCTCTGGTTTCTGTACACTCTTCATTCTTTTTACTACATCTAATGCTTGATACCAGCTTGTAATTACAGCTTTCTTGAGGACAGTAACATTAGTTTTATGTCAAGATTGTTAATGAAAGCATTAAAAGGCAAGTCTTGTGACCAGACTTCTTTAGGAATGCTTCCACAAACTCCCCTGTGGGCTTCTCCTCCTTTCACTGTGTCACACAGCTTGTTTGTTCCTTTGTTTTTAGCTTATCATCAACTTGCTGCTTGTGTAATCACTCTCATCTTTGTCTGGACTAATAATTTCCCATGTGACACTTTCCTCTGCTGCATTTGCTTTAAGTTTATTGGAGAGAAATCACAGAAGGCTGACAGATCACAGTTGCAGGTTTTTCTCTGAGGAAACAGGTTGGATTGTCATGTGCTCTGTAGACACAAGGTGCTGCTGCTCCCATCTTTGGCTGGGTGAGAGCTGGTAGCATCACTGTGGTTTCTGGAGGATCAGATGAGAAATTCCAACATTTTTACCTTGGTTGAGGCTTTGTGGTTTTAAGACCTTTCCATAAGGGAGACATCTTTATGGAACAAGTAGATAAACAAAAACTGCAGAGGTGACTGCAGTGGGTGACCTCAGCACTGCCAACAGGCAGTCACAGCAGTGCAGGCTGGATTCCAGACTGGCACTGGCCTGTCCATGGTGTCCATCCTTCTACAGAGTGTGATAAATCTGTCCTAGGAACTGAGCCATGGTTAGGTGGTTCTTATCATGGTTAGCATCACCATCACCTTTTAAAAACCTGTGGGTTTTTCCATTTTAGCCAGGTGTATCAAGTCACTCCTTTTCTTTTGTAGGATCTGTGACATGAACACATCAAGTGTTGAAAGTTTTCAGGTGTTTCTTTTGGGGGTTTATAATACTCAGGCTGGTGGCACAGTATTTGTAGATAGTTTGAACACCTAAAGGTCTGAATGTCTAAAAAAGAGATTCTTCTCATGTTCAGTGAAGTTCTCAGTGCTAAACACCTCCCTAAAGTCTAAAAGTAAGGCTGCACTGCAGCTGAAGCATAAACAACACTAAATTTCCTAAAGAAGCCTTAAATGGGTTTCCCAAAGTAGTGTGGGAGGAGGGGTGAATTAAGGCTTTCTGGTTTGGGGCACCTGAGGTGAGTGTGCTTGCAGAGAACTTTGTGACAAACTTTTTTTATCATCTCAGGTACATTTTCTCTCATCTGTTCATTGTGCATCAGTTAGAGGCTCAGGTACTGACAGTGTTCAGGGGGTGACTTCAGGCTCCATGGCCATTTTAGGTGTATAAAGGCCTTGTGATCCCTTCAGCTGTTGCATCTGAACAGCTTCAGAAGTAGGCAGGACTGTGTTTGGAGCTGTACAGTCCAGTTTTAGGGGGAGGGATTAGAGTTGTTCATCAGTGTGTGTGATTTGTCAGAAGTTAAATAGGACTGCTGGAAAAGGCTTCTCTTGTGTTACACCTCTGTTCTGCCTGGCACTGGGAGAGGTTGATGGTGAGAATACTGATGCCAGAGCAGTTCCTCTGTGCCAGAGCCTTCCCTGTCCATGTGAGAAATAACTTGTTTAGGGTGATATTGGTGTTTATCATCTTTTTGTCCATGCACATGCTGAATAGTTAATGGGAATGTTGTGGTTAGAGTTTCTGTACTCATTACATCTTGGAGGTAGATCAAATCCAGTGTTCAAGTTGGCATTCTCATCATCCTTTCCACTTGATCAGCTTTTCAGAAAACTTCTGTTCTTTGCACTTTATACTCTGGTATATTTATCACTTCAGTGACCTCTGTCAGTGAGTATTTTTAAGGGTGATTTGATAGGCCATCCTACAAAACCAGGTTGTACTCAAGGTTTAACAGAGTTAACAGTCAATTGATTAATATCCTTTTCCCTCAGTCAAACTGGAGTTCTTTTAAAAGGTTATTCCCAGTTGTTTGCTATGGCATTTGTCACTTGAGACTGACACAGTGCAGCTTCCAGGTTGCTGCCTGCTGGTGCTTTTCAGTCAATAAATGGAAAGACTTCTTAAGTAGGGCAAGAGAAAATTGGTGAGAATATGTCTGGGGAATAAACCTTTCTAGCTTTGAGTATAGGCATGAGGCAGTTCTGTTCTTCTCTCCATTCTTCCCCTTTTTCCTCTCCTTTCCATCCAGTTTGCAGATCACTTTTCTGATCAGTTATTTTTAGTTCAGTAAACTTCAGTCCTCATTTAAAGCCAGCTATCCTTCAGGAACTGCTAGACCTTTGATTAAAAAATCCATCTTAATAATTTCTTGCATTTAAGTGTAATGTCAAAGGCTATTTCATAAATCTGCTGCAAATCATTCTGAAAGTTTCTAGCTATAAGTAATATATTTTCCTGGATTTTCTTCTCAGCAACCCGATAGCAGAAGGGTCAACTCTTCTGTTGGATTTTCTGTTTTGCAGCATACAAGCAATGACCCTTATTGCTTTGTGGAATTTTATGAACACAGAGATGCAGCTGCTGCATTAGCTGCTATGAATGGGAGAAAAATTTTGGGAAAGGTAAGTTGCTCACGTGGTAATCTTAGATTTAAAGAATATAAATTTGTGTGAAGATGTTTTATCAAGATTAAATATTGATAGAATAATCTTTTAAAAGTAGTGATATTAAAAGAGAAAGTCTTGTTTAGGAAATACATTATTTGTGATGTTCTGTTTATGATGGTGTTTTATATTAAATGATGATTTGTAAACGTTGACAGTTGTAACCCACCCTTGAATGAACTTATAAAATGTAAGAATTTTGTGAATTTATACTAAATCTTATACTTGTTTTCAGGAGGTCAAAGTAAACTGGGCAACAACACCAAGTAGCCAGAAAAAAGATACATCCAGTAAGTAATGTAATGCCACAGTATCACTTCTACACAAATCCTTCACAAAGTGGTAAAAATTTATCATAAATGCATTTGAACATAACTTCTCTCCTTCCCATTTGGTGTTTAATAGAACTGTGCAAACTGATTCTTCTGTTTCTGCTTTGGGAAAGCGGAGTGGACAGATTAAATTGCTGCTGCTCTTCACATGGAATCCTGAGCGCTCCTGGTTCCCAGTGCTGTGTGCAGAGCATCACTTGCTCAGGAGCTGAAACTTTAGATAGCAGTTAAATATTTGATTAGTAAATTATTTATTTGCAGATCACTTCCATGTGTTCGTTGGGGATTTAAGTCCAGAAATAACAACAGAAGACATCAAGTCAGCATTTGCTCCTTTTGGTAAAATATCGTAAGTATCATCATAAACATTTCCACTATCAGTCAGAAAATGTCATAGTGAAAAATGTGTTTCTGAGTTGAATTGTTGTTTCTTATCTATTGAGATCATTTTTCTGCTGTTCATTTCCTTGTGGTGGGTGGGTGGGTAGTAAAGAGGGGATGTATCTCAGTGTGTTTCACAATGAAAATACAGAAATGTTATTGTGCTTTGGTTTGCTGAAAGCAATGTCCTTTTGACCTAATTTATATGCTACTGTCCTTCAATTTTTTATTAAAATTTAATTACTGCTCTAAGTGTGATTTTTTGCTGTTGAGAATGTGTACAGAGTAGTGACTTGACAACTGGTATATATTGTATCCTGGGTGTGTTTTATGGGCATTTTTGCTGCATTTCATTGGCAGTGTGGAAAATTGGGCAATTGGAATATAAATCTATAAAGCAGCTAGTTAATAACTTGGGAATGTTTTGAAAAAAGCTAATACTTATGAGAATGGAATCTGGTTTTTTGAATGATAATGGGGTGAATTACAATTATAGTATCTTAAATGAAAGAATGGTGGCTTTACAATATGTGCACATTTCTGCCAGTTAAGAAAATGTTTCTTTAAACTTCTCATGAACAGTTCAGGTGATGCTAAATCACCTGGTGTTCTAATTGGAACATATTTAACATTACAAAATCCTTGAGAGTATATATATCCTAAAGATATAAAAGTATATATGTCCTAAAGAGTACTGCTACAAAAAAAAGTCTGTTAATCTTTTCTCAGTGTATAAAAATCAAAGTTGCACATGAACGTTTTTGTACTACTTTACAGGAATATATTTCTAAGAACAAAATTCTTATTTTTCTCTTGTTCTGTACGCATATTTTTAAATGAATCATAAATCTTATTTCTTACCTTTGCTGTTTTGTTTACTTTGCTTTTTGTCTCTTAATGTGGTAAGTAGTACTGTTTTAAAAATCAATTTAAAAAGAATAATTCAGGTTTCTGTTTCTCAATCTATATTTATACCTGAGACCTGCAGTTTTTCTAAAGTCCAAGTCACAATTAAAAGTAATAGCATTCTGGTTATTTTGCAGAATTGCTCATAAGAATGGACAGGATCTTGAAGGCTAACTGCAAGGAACTGTGCACACTGGAACTCAGTTGTAGATTTTTTCTCATTTCTATTTATTCTTATTATACATTATTTATATATACATATTTTAGTATTTACATTTTAACATTCTATATTCAGTGCAGTTCTATATTTCCAATCATTTTAACTTACTCACTAAAATTTCTGTGTAAATTTGTTGTTTTCGTACTGGTGTGCTTAGCATTGTTGTTAGTTTTATTCTCCTTTCTTAAATTTCTGAAAATGTCAATTTTTCAAAATTTACAGCTACCCAAACTCCAAAATGATGGTAGAGAATTGACCAAGAAAAATAAAGAAATCTGTTAACAGGCCATGTATGCCTTTTAATTCCTATTTTTTCCTCTTTTTCGATTTTTTTAATATTTCATATATTTTGTATCACTAGGCAGAAGACATTTAACTATTTAGAAAATGCATGGTAAATTAGATAGAATTGTTACAGTAATTTATAGAACAGTAAACCTTAGAGGACCCTAGCCAATAGAATATTAGAAAAGGAAACTTTGTTTCTCTTATACTTCAAATTTGAACATTCTAGTTATAGCCAGTATAGGTTATGTGCATAGGTTGCATGTTTATTACATGTTATTTTTTTTGTCCTACTGCTTTTTTCTAACAGGTAAAGAAGCAATAGGGAGAGTTCAGGAATGACTGTAGTTTTAGGGCTAACTGAATTTATAAGAAAAAATTATGCTCACAATACAGTGTGTGTGGTTCCTTTTAGTTTTTATTTTGCAGGTTATCAATACTACCCTCATATAGCTGTGCTTCTTTCCACAGGGATGCACGGGTAGTTAAAGATATGGCAACTGGAAAGTCAAAAGGCTATGGTTTTGTATCTTTTTATAACAAACTGGTGAGTAATCACAGTGCAGGTTTAAAATAGTTCCTGTTTTCCATTTTTAGTTTTGCCTGGTTTTGTATTTGCTGTTTATTGGGCTTCACCCAGGGAAACAAATTTACATGAGCAGGAGCTGTATGGATGTTTAGGACAACGTGGGGAAACTGTGAATCATTTTCCTTAAATATTTGCCATAGGAAAAACACACAGTTCCAGCATTTTAGGCATATTAAGCATGTTTGTGTGGTTAGAAGATCAACATGTCAGATCTCTTTTGATGTTCTATAACAGTTACCTGCAGCTGTCATAATCAGAAGAAAAAGTTTTAAACTCTTCAGATCTGTCAATGCCATGAGATACTGCAATTGAATGCCTTGATTTAGTGTATTTTTCCAATTACACTTTAAATGTTCTGTGTTACAACTGAAAAAGCAAAGAATAGCTGTTATTTCCTTGTACCCCTCTTCCTTTACAGTTGTGTTTGGTTCCTGTGACCAGAGGGAAACTAACAGTCATGGAATTAAAGTTTCAGACTGAGCCATTGAAACTCCAATTTGAAATTTGTATTCATTCTTACAAGATTAATGGATGAATTCTAAACATAGTACCAAAAAGTACTCTAAATTTAATGTCCTGGATGGCTGTTCATTCCCACAGCAGCTGCACCTGTAGGGTTATGGTGTGACTGTTCTGAGCTGGTACTTTAAGGCCTGCCTTTCAGAATGTATCATTCTGCTGCATTTGGGAAAGTGGGATATGATCCCAGACTTCAGGTACTCCAGCCTGAGGTCTTAATGCATAACTCAGTTAGGAGAAAATTGAACTCCTGCATTGGACTGGATCAGTTATGGCTTGGGCTCTGTTCCATGTTTGTCTCAGCTGTGATCCTCAAGCAGGATAGCAGCAAGATTCATCTGAGTGTTTTCTTTTCTAGTCAGTTCATTGTGTATTCACCATGTTTTAGGAGCCAAGGGTGCTTGAATCAATTGGGGTGTTTCATTGGCTGGTGCTTTGATTTTGTCTTTTAGATTGGGTTTTTCTTTTCTTATTGGCCATCTTTTGTAATTTCATTTTTGTATTTATGTGTTTTCAAAAGGAGTACTCAGTATAATTAAAACCTAGAAAGATCAAGGTCCTGAGTTTGAGAAGAGAATTCTAGCTGGGAGCAGCTCACCTTTAACTTGTCCACATTTTCTTTGTCCCTTGTGCTTGGCAGTTTTTCCTTAAGCTCTGTGCCCTTGGAAAAGCATTTCAAATGTGCACTGTTTGCTCTGCCTGCCTCCTTCCAAAGCAGTTGAGAGACAAATTGCTTCTTGCAGCTGTTAGCAAACTTACCTTTGCTTACCAGACGTTTCTGCTTACACTGTGAACTCAAAGATTCTCTTCAGTTTCACGTTGGAGATAAAAAGTGGGCCTAGGAGTCTCCTGTGTGCTCTTACAATGACTTTAACATTCAGAGAACCTACAAAGCATCTGTTGCACACCTCCAGGAAGCAAAAGAAACATTTAATGATAGTTATTTTATTTCAGTGCTTTTACCAAATGACTTCTGAGGGCCTTCTCTGTACCCAGTTGCCTTCATGTGAATTAATGTTTGTCTGCTTGCTGTGATTGTTCAGAGTTTCATACTCTTAGTACTGCTGCTGGTTTTGTCAGTGGCATTAACTGATAACCAAGTCTTGGGGGTAGATTTGTGCATGTTTTTTGTTTGAAAGTGCTACAATCTCTGTTTTAATCTCTTCAGGATGCAGAAAATGCTATTGTACACATGGGAGGCCAGTGGTTGGGAGGCCGCCAGATCAGAACTAACTGGGCAACAAGGAAACCACCAGCCCCCAAAAGTACACAAGAAAGTAAGAGCTTCATGTCATGCTGTGTTGTGTTTGCTGTCTCTTCACTGTTCAGTGGGGGAATAGAACATGAGCCAAAATCATGTCACTTAAATCACAAATTAGCTTGCCTTCCAGATCTTGATTAGATTTTTTTTGGTGTGTTGTATCAGCATAGTGGTGGCACTGCTGATCTGTCATAAAATATTGAATATGTTTGTTAAATGTGAAATCCATGCTTGTGTATGAGGTAAGTGTCTGGGTTACTGTCAGCCCAGTGCTGAAAACCAGCCTTCTCTCTTTATAGATAACACAAAACAGTTGAGATTTGAAGATGTAGTAAATCAGTCAAGTCCAAAAAATTGTACTGTGTACTGTGGAGGAATTGCCTCAGGGCTAACAGGTATGAAGTGTTCTCTTATTTTTTATTATTGAAACTTTTTGGACACCAGGATGGTTACTAATTGAAAAACATCTTATTTTGTAGATCAGCTTATGAGACAGACTTTTTCACCGTTTGGCCAGATTATGGAAATAAGGGTGTTCCCAGAGAAAGGTTACTCATTTGTCAGGTATGGACAGAGAAAGCAAAATCTCTGGGTCTGTGCATGTGGTAGTGCTTCATCTCTCTGCAATTTCACTTGATTGAACTTGTTCTGATACAGTAAAAGCTGTCACCATATATTAATAAAATAATTTGGAACTCATAAAAAGGGCCACCAATGTTTTTACCTGAGAAGATGAATGTTTGTGAAAACAGATGTTTTTCTCTGGATTTCCTGTATGTATGGAGTCACTGTTTTTTATGTAATCAGGTGGAAGTACTGTAAAACATAACCTTGGTTTGTTTTCACATTTTTTTAGGTTTTCAACCCATGAAAGTGCAGCACATGCTATTGTTTCAGTTAATGGAACCACAATTGAAGGACACGTTGTTAAATGTTATTGGGGTAAAGAATCCCCTGATATGACTAAAAACTTCCAACAGGTAACTGTACTTAATCTTTTCTTTGTATTACAAAAGCAATTGTGTTTATACCTGTAATGACTTCCCAGTTATAATGGCTAAATTTTGTGGTGGAGTTCTTATGAAATTCCATGTTCTGTCTCAGTTATGTTCCAGTTCATCAAATTGGGCTAGTGATTTTGATGGAATATCTGTTACTGTCTTCTGGATATGATCCAAGATAGGGAGAAACTTTGAGGTAATTTTAATTCTTGCTGTTTTGCTAACTGCAGATTAGGTGGCTGTCCAACCAAATAGTCTTTGGGGTTTCAAGCACACACAAATAGATTTTTCAGTACAAGGATCTAATTAAGTCCTAGTGACATCTTACTTTTCAGATCTCATTATTGCTTGTTATAGCTCTCTGATTGGTATAGCCAAAACTTTGCCTTCAGCAGCACAAATGCAATGTCCACCATCTCTAGAACCTGAAGTACAATGGGTTATTCTTTCTGCAGGTGGATTACAGTCAGTGGGGACAATGGAGCCAAGTATATGGAAATCCACAGCAGTATGGGCAATATATGGCTAATGGGTGGCAAGTACCATCATATGGAATGTATGGCCAAGCATGGAATCAACAGGGTTTTGGAGTAGAGTGAGTAATTACATTTAATTTTTTTTAGAATATTCCAAGAATGCTGTATCTTAAGTTTCAGGCTCATTTGGGTCAAGGATTGCACAAGGTTTCAAACTTTAGGGGGACTCCTGTGTGTTTAGAGTTTGTGTTCAGTGCTTGCCATGAGCAGGTGGGGTGGGTGAGTCACTCAGATCTGTACCTGGTGGCACATGCCGTGTGTGATGGAGGCACAAAGACCACCCAGGGTGGGAAAGGTTTGGGGGGTGGTCCTGTCTGGTGTCTGAATATCTTCTGCATTCTGACTTGAAGTGGTGAGGCTGAGCCAGGAGCCCTGGATGTTTCCCTACAGGGAGAGAAGGAACTAAACAGACACTTCAACTTGTGCAGTTTCAGAATTTGGGTGGGCTTTTAATAGTGGATCTCTTGAAGACTGAAGTCTTCACAAGAACTCTTCGTTTTAACATAATTTTGAAATAACTTGTTTGCCTAGTTCTTCATTATCTGGTGCCAATTAAACATGTTAAGCCCTGATAAACCCATCCCTGGTGTTCATGTCCATGAGGTGTTGGGTATTTCTTGCATTTCTGCATCACTGATTCAGTTCCAGCCACCTGTGTGTGTCCATGCCTTTGGAGGCAGGTGCCATATCCAACTGGTAGCCAAGGTTTGTGGGGTTTTTTCCTCCTTTGTTCTTAAAAAGCTCATGATATTTTCAGGAGTCACATGTTCAAGAGTTTGACCTGAATTACTCATTAAAAAGAAGAAGAAATTGTTCTGTATTGATATAAGTAGTTGTGTAGGAAGTATGTTTTTATGTTTTGATTTTTTTATGGTGCCTTTCTCCACTTTTTTTTAACCATCCTGTTTCTTTTTAAGCCAATCTCCATCTGCTGCCTGGATGGGTGGATTTGGTGCTCAACCTGCCCAGGGACAAGGTGCTCCTGTAATACCTAACCAAGCTGGATATGGTATGGCAAGCTACCAAACACAGTGAGCTGGGACTCTGTTTAAAAGTGTGTATTTCATGATAGGCTGCAATTTCCAGTGACACTCTGAAGACTGGAATGTAGACAATGAAAAAAAAAAAAAAAAAGAAAATATTTATTTTAAAAATGGAAATGTTTGGAACCTTTAGCACAGCTTTGCTTTGGTGAAGGACACAAATGTCTTCTAGTTCTGCCTTTTTAAGTTTTTGTTCATGATGGATATGAACATGTTTTTCTTTGTGTACAAAAATGAAAAATAAAGTCAATAAAGACAATTCTGACTACAAATTTTGATATAGTAGGAGAAATGGCTAATGGATTTGATCTTTAGGTTACCATTCCTTTTTTTTGTTTTGTTTTTTTTTTGTTTTGTCTTCAGTGTTTTATATCATTGTGCTTTTAAGAGAAATAACGTTGAGAAACAGCAAGTTGCTTTTATTAGCTGAACACACATCCTGAAATAAACTGTGGACCAATCACTACAACCTGCAAGACAGTATTGAGTTTTCAAGAAACCTATGGACACAGCTCAAAGTATATGTAGGTCTTGGAATAATTTTTAAAAAAAAAAAATTTAATTTTTCTACATGCTTACAGAAAACAGCTGATACAACGAACAGTTCAGTCTGAATTGAAAAACAGAAAAACAGTACTGTCTGAGAAATTTCACACAACTTTTACTGTCCACATTCAGGCACACGTTGAAACTTTTCAGAGCTGGTTTGCTTGTTAAAACTGTAGTAGTTTACATTTAATTTTGAGAAGTAAAAGCGTTTTTACAAGTATATTGTTTGTATTCAAATCAGACAGTCATACTTGGGCTTTTACATAAAGTTTGAAGGCTACACATTGTAAATATTTCATAATTACAGTGTTTCAAAAGCATGCTCAAACATAGAAGTAGCAATGTAATTATTCAAAGTAATACTTAATATACCCTACTGCTTTAAATGCAGTAGATTGACAAGAATGTGCAAGACTGACATTTCCAAAGTTGGCTATTATGTAAAGTTACATAAAGAACTATAACAAAGAGCCTTAATTTTAATTTCATAAATCTTTAATGCATCACCTTTTTGTCATTAGAAATACAAATTTTTTGCTTTACATTATTTGGTATGTAAATACCTTGGTTAACAACCTTGTAAACCTATTTCAAGGTTATTATAAGTTGTATAGTATCTTGAGTGTTTTGAAAAATCTTGATGTTTTTTAAGTCTAGAAATATTTTGCCCAAGAATTTTTTAACAAGATTGTTAAAAACATCTTATTTTAGAGAATATTCAATGTGCCATTTGGTAAATGGAGATGCAGTTGAAACAGTACACTGAGTTGTGACTTATTTTTAATTAAAGTTTTTGTCTTTATGGGTGGTTTGCATGTGATGAACTTGTACAGAGGCTGGGTTGTTTGTGTACTGAGTGTGTAAATGGATAAATCATGAAGATGTTCAAACGGTATACTTGGGTTATTTCTGAATTATTTTATGGATACCTTCATATAAACTGCCTCAATAAATTTGAAGTTGAAAATGAATGTAAGTTAGATATAAGTAATGTGTCCTCCCTGTGACAGCTAGAGGGTGCAAATGCCTCAGCTGTAACCTGGAATGCTGAGGCAGGCACGGTTGGAAGGGAAGGAGTAGGATTTGCAGTGGTAGCTCAGTGAAGCAAACTTGCATTTTAAAAGAAGCAGAAAGTTTGGTTTTTAGAGGTGGTAGTTCTAAGTGAGTGTCTGAGGAGCTGTGTATTTTCTCTTTTCTGTTTCTGACCGTGCAGGTGTTGCAAGGTAGAATAGTCTGTTTTGAAATGGACATTTGCAGTTGTGTTAAACCCAGCCAGGCTGTGCAAATAACTACACTTAATGCTGTAGCAAATCACATGAGGGTTTTCTTTCCTCCTCTTTTATTGACGTGTGAAGTAGTACCTTGACTTTTAGATCAGGTTGAAAGTGAGATGTTCTGGAAGAGCAGTTTTGTCGGTTGGCTCAGCTGCACCAGAGCTCCCTGTGACTCTGGGCATCTAATGCATGCAATAATGACTGAAGTTAGTGTGGAACCACGAGTGCTTGTGCTGGCAGAATTGGCCCTTTATCTCCTTTTCTCCTTTTCAGTATATGTAGTGTCTTTCCACTCAAGATAGGACTCTTGTCTCCAGGACTTGTTTTTCTATACATTTTGTACATATGTGTATATCTACGCGAGGATCGGCCTATACATTGTCGTTTGGGAAAACCTCACGAGTCAGTCTGTGTTTTTGTTACACTCAGCCAGATTAAAAGGTCACCAGTCAGTAGAGATATGAATTGTGAGTTCCTTTAGGTCTTCTTAGACTTCACTTGAAATCTGGGGTTTCTACATCCTTCTAGGTGTTTGCCATCTGGCTGTTCTGGGTGCACGCTGGTGTGGAGGCAGTTTGTTCTTTAGGCGCTGCTGAAGATTTAGATGATGCAAGTACATTGCCACATAAATGCCCATGTAAATGGGTGTGAGATTAAGGCAGTGATCTTTCAGGTCTCAATGTGTAGATCACTTTAAATCTGATTATTTAATATGCCTGCTGTAGAGCTGGGCCGTACCTGAGCTGTATTTCAGGATGAAAGATAGGATATACCTTCTGATTTAAGTCTTTTGTCATTGATTTTTATACAGCTTTTCTGTAAGGGTGATATTTCTTCGCAGACTGCTCCAGGTGTGCGGGTCTCCAGTGTTCTTTAATGTTTCTCTAGCACTGCGAGGAAGAGTTGTAAATTAGATTGCTTTTTACTCAGTAGCATTCATAAATGCATCACTGACAGTTTTTTGGCACCAAAGAGCCTCTTGCACCATACTGCTTTTATGAGTGACACTTACACTGTTGTAATTTCTCTAACTACAGAAATCAACCACTACCTAACCCTTACCACTAGAATTTGGATTTCAGAAATTTATTATGGCTTAAGTTGATGCGTGCAACCTAAAACAAGGTTGTAATCTGCATTTGCAGAAAATGTTCAATAAAAGTGGAACATGATAAAGGGCTTATCCTGTATTTGTCATCTGTCAAAGCATTGTCCCTCTTTGCTGTAAAACTGACAACAGGCAGACAAGGCTGAACTTGTAAACTATGCACTTGCAATCATGTAAAAGATGTTTTATTTAAAAAATTTTCATACAAAATCATTTTGTATTTTGCGGAGTTGCAGTAGCAAGGCTGTAAATCTAAGGTTACCTGTAGCTTCTCATCAGTCCTGCCTCCTTGTGTATATTTGCTAACAGTTTTTAGACATACTCTTCCTGCAGAACCTTCTTACTGAGATAACTTAATGAGAAGCAATTCACTGTACCAGAACCATTACCTTCATTTCACTCAAAAAAAGTCTCACAGTGAATAAGGCTTAGTTTTGCAGAAAAGTAGTGATTTGTTTTTCTTGTGTTTGTACACAAGGAAGCAGACTTAAACTGTATGGACATGATTAGTGTCTGATACTTCTTAACTATCTGACTGTTTTTGAACAAGGGCACAAGTGTTTGTTTTAATCACGTGAAACTGTTTCCTGGTCAGCAATAAAAGATTTTGTTGCACTGTTCTTACATTGCAAGATACAGGCAATCTTTTGTTCAGTATACTTCCAAAAAATGCATGGGGTTTGTGAAGAACTGCCTTGTTCCACCTTGAATTTTCATATATAGATGTAATCTGGGATCTGGATTGTGGCTGTAAGAGCAAAAGAAAGTTCTCTTGAAAGCGAGTGAGAATTCATTTGTTCTGATCACATGTGGTTCCTGTCCCACATTGATAAATTTAAAGGTTTCACTATGTAATGAGGCTTCTGTTCATAAAAAGGCAACTGCAAGGCAGTAGCTTCTGGGAAGGTCTTTGTCATGTTTCATTTCAGCTGACTTCTATGAATCCAGTCGATTGTTTAAAAAAAAACCGTTAAAAGTTGTTTTGCTTTTCAGTATCACATGGATAAAATCCCATCCTGCTGTACTATAATTTCAAATCAAAGAAAATGTTGAAGTGTTTACTGAATGTTTTACTTGAAAAAGAAACAGGACTTCATGTTGACAAGTGAACACTGATTGTGTTGTCCTTCTGAGGCTGTGTGCTGATGTAGATCATGGATGTGTGAATGACATGCTCTGCTCACTGACATTTAAAGGGTAATGACTCAAAACGTTAATTTGACATCAGTAATGATTATTTGAATACAAGTTACTCTTGCTTAAATACACAGCTCCCTGTGCTTTGATTAAAGCTGATCTGAATCTTACTGGTTATTAGTGTTCTTGATACACTGTGGAAAAAAAACCATGGCTTTGCCTTCTTAGTGTTGAAGCTGTCAGTATGGCATCAGAGTTGCACAGACTGTTTTTTGTTTAGAAGAAAAACACTTAATGAAGTTGTCAGGGAATTCAGTGTAAACTGACTTTTCTGTACTGATGGGTGATGGTGTTTGAATGTTTCCCTGGTAAAACAGTGGCTCAGCTACCATTCCCTGCATGAACCTGCTTCTCTCAGATCCCAGATTTTCAGCATTGTCTTTCCCAGCTGTGGGCATGGAAGGGAGGAGGAGGAGGAGGAAGGGGAAGGATGGTGAGGTGGCAGAGCCCAGTGTGCCTGGTGCAGCAGCAGCAGTGCCAAGGCAGACTCTCAGACACGTTTAGGATCACAACAGGTTTACAGACACTGCAGCAGCACCCTGAGGGATGTGACCATGCAGACACAAACTTGCTTTATCTGCTTGCTTAAAATAACATGGCTTTAAAATTACAAAAGTAGAAACCACATCTTTGGTTCCTCAGACAACAGGTGCATATTAATCAGCCAACCTGGAACACTGAAGGTGACTAAACAAATAAAGGAGCAAATTGCATTTGTAGAATTTTGCTTAATGTAGACCTCTTAGCTTGGCATTCTGTTATGTGTCTATATTCACCTTTTCATTTGTGTAATTGAAGTAGTTTCAGGTATGCACAGCTGCTTGTTGAACATCTTCCCATGCCTGACAACTTCTGGAACAGGGATGGATAAGAACTGAAGAAGAATTCTGGGTCTACCACATGAAACAATGGATAATGCTCACATTTCCTGGCTGGAAATTGACTTAGTAGAGCCAACTCTGTAGAAGTATAAATACCACAGGAGGTGATGAAAAGCTGCTGTCCTCCATTTGAGTAGCTAGTTCTTTGCCCCTAATAAATGGGGAATTATTTCTGGACTGTTGTTCCATGAAAAATGCTCTTGATGGGTTTTTTGTTCCTTTCAACGGGGCAGAACTTTTTCACTCCATGAAGGATTTGTTTCCTTCAGTGCTGGGTTGTCCAGCATGGTGGGAAAGACCAATTGATAACAGTTTGTTGCTTATTCCAAATCTTCCAACTCAGGTACTGACTGGGGGGAAAATTACCCTCTTAGTTATTACAAGGACTGTTTAATTTTGCAGTATACCTTTGTAGAATCATTTCTACTTGAGTTTCACCAGAAAGCACAAGGAGTCTACACCAATACACCTTGGACTCACCTGCTTCAAGCTGCTGTTCCATCCTACAGCTGCTGCACCAGATCTCATTGTACAGTCAAAGGCTGCAGATATTTATGCCTTGATCCTTGCTTTGGTAAATTGAAAAAGCTTGTGTTCTGTACAGAATAAATGTGTTCTGTATATTTGCAAATGTGCAGAGAAAGCTGAGGTGGTGTTTTCTGAACTCTTGCTGTCTTGGTGTGAATTGGGGCTTCTTTCATTTACAGGTACATGCTGTGGTTTTCTAGGAGGAATTTGTGTTTGTGACATTATCTAGAAACATAGCTGATTTCAGAGTAAGAAAAATAAAATGTGAATGTTTCTAGCATACTATTCCTAGGTGAATGATGCCTCCTACTTGGATTTATGTATTCTATGGGAAAAGGATATGAAGGTCCAAAAACATCTCTCAAATTACTTATAATTGGCATTTTCATAAGGGAACAAATCTGTATAAAGTTGCAGTATGCACATAACAGGATCTTGTTCCAGAAGTGTAACAGCTCTTCACATTGCTGATACATTTTGAAATGCTCAATACCTGAGGTCAGAGGACCAAGAGACATTGCAGAATGTGTGCTGCATTTTGAAGACAAGGCCAGTACACAAAGTGATGCTGTGTTCACATTGGCTTCTGAAAGAGTTCCTTCAGCACCTTTTTGTTCTCTGGGTTTCATGGAAGAACACAGAAACTGCCCTACAAGATGTGTGCATAGAAATTTGCCAAGGTATGTGACATTTTACTTTGAATTCATGTTCCAAGATCACAGTGTCTGGTGCCAAGTGTGTGACAAGCTGCTTGACTTACAAGTTTATGTTTCCTTGAAATACTTCCACAGCAAAACTTCACTGAAAGGTGTTTCTGCAGTCTCTCCTGTCTGTGGCTTCTGAGTAAAAGGTGCAAGATACTTGTTAAAAGGCATCCAGGTATGTCTGAGCTTACTGAGGCTGTAGAAACAGACATTCCTTTGTAATTGTTTTCGCTGTAGAAAATACCTGTGGATATTTGAATTGTGAGTTCTGATTCAGTTGTTGTCAGGGCCATGCATGGCTCATTTTCCACACCTCGTTTTGCTGTGTTTCTCACTTTAATTATATTTCTAGTCAACAGAGCTGTACTTGCTTTTGCAGGAGACAAGTCTGTTGTATTTGCATCTGGTTCTTAGCAGAAACACACTGACCTCAGGTATCATTTTTAATATTCCCCTGTAATATAGAAGTCTTTGATTTGTGTTGTCTATACCTGTTTTAATATTTATAGATGGGTGTTGAAAGCATGTGTTAAGTATCTTTTGGGGTTTTTTTTAAATCTTCAGGTTGATACCAGACCGAACATTTCACAAAAGCTGGGTTTTCTTTACTACACCCTCCATTCACTCCTACCTGTGTGTAGTCCAGAAAGGCTTAGAATGCTTTTAAGATTTTGGTGATGATTTCTTATTTCATTTCTAGTAGAATATATGAATATTTTACCAAGTCAAGATTTTTATTGCTGTGGAATTGCTTATTGAAAACCCTATTTCTTCATCTCAAGACTTAATTCATAGTGCTGCTTTATTTTCTGAAAGCTGGGTTTAAGTTCTGTAGGTTAAAACATGGGATTTGCCTTTGAAATTTAAAGGCAATATAAAAGGAAAATACAGTTATTTCTTCTTCATAGAACAAAGTTGAAGGAAAAAAAGTAAGAGTGGTTTAGCAGTAAGGTTGTTATCAAAGAAATACACCTTTAATATTAATCTAATGAAACAATTTCTTCTGTCTGATGCAAAAAGCATAAAACAGAAAAACACAATCACACTTAAATTTCAAGCTTTAAAATACTTTAAAAAATGCAAAAAGCATAAAACTAAAATCACAAACACACTTAAATCTGAAGCTTTGAAACACTTGGTCTTGTTTTTTTCTGAGCGCAATTTATGAAGAGATATAGATGTAAGTAATGTAAGGTGGGAGCACTACTGGAGTTACTCAGCCTGTAACTCAGTTTCTTCGTGTTTGAATTTGCTGCCAAAGTTTTGCAGTCTGTGTTTTGGCACCCATAAAGCTGCTGGAGTTGGAGGTACTGAGGAATGTTCCACAAGATTAGGGATAAAAGTTTACCCTATGAACCTCCTTATACTAGAAAGTATTACAAAGGAGTGAGTCTGAGCTTTCTGTGAGTTCAAAGTGAGGAGTGCTGGACAAATTCCCCTGATTTATTTAGGCAAGCTTGAAATAGAATATAATTTTCTCCTAGAATTCTCCTCAAGGCTGTTTTATGCTGTGCACTTTGCAGGAAGGCTATATTTAGATTTACTCTGTGTGTATCTTATTAAAAGATTAAAACCTTTTATTATCTGCTCTTTTACTCTTGTATCTGTGACTCTTCAGGCAGTAACTGCCTTTAGCTAGGACTTACAAACCTTAGTTTGAAACTCAAAATGGTTTGTTGGTTTAAGGTTAATAAAAGTCATACATGATTCTTGGCTTTGAACTGTGAAACAGCACCCCAGATCTTGGTGTCCAGCCCCATTGCTTCCTCTGAAAGACCAAGGTTAACCACACTGTGGTGTGTTCTAGCAGCCAGTCACTCAGTGCTTTGTGGTAAAACTGCAAACGTCTGTGCTGAAGCATTTAGGTAAAAACCCCATCAACCTGAGTCCCTGCAGGTTCATGATACTCCCTGCATTTCAGCCTGGGCTGATGTGGAAGGAAAAGCTTTCCAGTGTGTTTGCCAGCCCATCATGAACATCAAGACATCAAGATGAACATGATGAAGTTTGAAACCTGCTTTTATTAAACCTGTGATACTCTGAACAGTCTGATTTTTGTGCAAAAATTCTTGATGAAAATGCTTCATTTTCTGGCCAGCATTTAGTTTGCAGTACAGTGTCTAGTCTTATTTTCTGCTCTTAAACTTTTAAAGTCTAAAATCCAGTTTTCAAGGGCTGGGATTTTTTTGTAGAGAAAAGAGAGTTTCCTACTTTGACAGCCTCCTCTCATTGTTAACATTTCTAATTTTAAGTTCTTATACATAAGTAAGTTCCACCTCTACTGAAATCAGTTGCATTATGTTGATGTAAATGAAATCAGATTTAAATCATGAGTTGGGGTTCTCATAGTCTGTTGATTAATTTTGAGTCTTCCAACTGCAATTTGGCATTGAAATGAGCCATGCATTTTATGAATTTTCTGTGGTGTTATTCATAGCTCAGCATGTTCCAGAATAGATTTTTGCAATGGCAACAGCTAAGCACAACTCCTTTCATTTCTTTTCAAATCCAGCTATTTAAATTTAAGCAAAATTACTCTTCAGAATACAAGTCAAATTTTAAAATAGCATCTTTGTCTGAAATCACATTATTGAGCGTGTGTCTGCCTTTTTGGGTGTCTTGCACATTCTCTTTCCCCCTACACACACTCACACCTATTCCTGCTGGTGTCAGTGGGAAATTTGCTGAACTTTATCCAAATTCAAAGCTGCCCTGGTTTGGGATGAGGAGCAGCCCAAGGCTTGCTCTCACACCATGTGCTATCACATCATGCATGAGCAAGAGGAGGCTCACAAAAGCTTTCAGGGGCACTTTTAAAGGCACTTGACTCTTTGAACAGATTTCAGTTTTAATGGTAGGTGTTTTTAATTCCTTAGGTGTGAGTGGTAAGTACTCAGAGCACACCATCCTCTCTGTATTGCATGGCCTGCAGCCAGAGGTTACGAAACACGTGTGTGGGTTCATTTTTAAGGGAAATTTTGCCTTGTGAAATCAAGAAAAAGCTGGTAAAAAAAAGTGATGCAAGGTCTAAAAATCAATGGAAAAAACATGGAGATGTGGCATGTGGACACTGGCATTGTTTGAATTAAGTCATAATTTGCTATATATTATGGGTGTTGCAGCTTATTTGTGGAAAAAAGATGATAAAAACACCAGCAAGTGCCTGAAAATCTCCACTGAATTCACCTGGAAGGAAAATTCCCTGAAGTTGTTTTGTCTGAGGAAGCACTGGGTCTGGAACATGAGACAGAGCACACGGAGCAGCATCAGGAACACAGAGGGCAGTCACTGCTGTGCCCACCTGGGATTCTGCCTCTACAGGAGTGTTTTCAAGGAAAAGGGGCAGAAACAAATCTTGGAAGCATTTGTATCAAAGTGGGGAAAGGAACCGAAAATGGCTTTGATCCTAGAGGTCAGTTTGTGGCAGATCTGTAGGTCAGGTTTCCTTTTACACGAGTGGACGGGGAGCTGGCCTTGGGTCTGCTGGACACACCGGCACAGACACTGTGATGTGAGCACAGTCTGACCTCCAAACATTCTCCCAGTTCTTATGAACTCCCTCAGCCCCAAATCCTTGATGCTTAAGTCTTAAGGCTAATCCAGTAACTTCTTGTCAGTACACTGCCTCAAAGATGATGTAGCTGTCCTAGGAGTGTGTGTTCCTAAGACTTAAAATAGAAACTTTGGGCTTTGTGACCTGATTCTGAAAGAAAAATAAAATCTGGTGCTGTCTACTGCTTCAGTGTAAATGTTCTGCCTGGAATACCTGGCACTAGTGGATAGGACTAAAAAAAAGCTTTGGGAAGTGCATGTCCAAGCTGTTTTCTATCACCCTGCCCCCTGCTCCTCTCCTTTGTGCCTCTCCACATGTTTTTATCTCTCCCAGCTGTGCCACCCGGGCCCTGCTGCTGCCGGGGTGTTACACCCTGCTCTTCTGTGCTTGCACGGAATTTCCAGTTGTGTCCCAAATGTTGTGCCTGTCTCACACATCTTGCCTGGAAACACCACGTGCAGCTGCTGAGCAGTTCCCTCAGCAGAGCAGCAAACTTTCATTTTTTTTTTTAATCCACCCCCAAAGCCAAGAAATCTTTACCAGCTAACAGCTTTTGGCCCCGGTGCCAAAGGCAGAGGTCCAGGGGGTGTAGGCCAAATCCTTTCAGCTGGAAGGTATTGTGCTGTTGTTTATTTTGGAAGTGCAGATGCAATTGATTCTTGTGTTCAGTCTTCTGGTGTCACCAATTCCCAGGACTGAGATCTTGGCCTTGTGCATGTAAGTGGAAAATATCCATAATTTTCAGTGAGATGGGGAGCTCATCCAAGTTCCCTCTGTGAACGGAGCTTCTTAGCAATGTATTGCTGTGTGTTGAGGATGGGATTTGGCTGAGGTGGAAATAAAACAACTGTTGACTTGTCTGCTAGCAGTGGTTTCTGTGATTTTTTGTGTGTGTCTTGGTGATATTTCCAGTGGGATTTCAGTGCTCCCATTGCCTCCCACTACTGTTTTGCTGAGGTAATTGTCTGTTTGATGGCTTGCAGCTTTGTCAGAATTACACAAACTTCTCACATGCTGGATTTTTGAACGAATATGGTGGTAAAAACATTATTTCTGAAAGTGAAAGTACCTTTGTTAAAATTGTAATTACGCTTTTCTGTTCAGAAATAATTGTCCTTCGAAATGTTGGAAGAGCAAAGGAGTCACTCCAACACAAAGAGCTTGGCGTGTCTGTTTTGGTAAGACAGAACACAATTTCATCAAGGTCTTGGGGAAGTGTTTTTGCTTCTTGCATCTACTCCAAGGTCGCTAAAGCAAAGACAGGAGGGTGGCTGGTGGCTGATGGCGGGTGAGGATAGGGACGCTGCTGTCCCATGTCCACGGTGACAGGAGCACACTGAGGAGCAGCGGGCCTGAGCCGGGAAGAGTTAGAGGAGGGATGGATGAGAGGGGTGGGCGCACGGAGGTAACAGGGCTGTGAAAGCGGGGCTCAGGCTGAGGAGGGGAAGGTGCGAGGGGGTGAAGCCCCACCAGAGCCTCGGGCGGTGCCTGTGCCCCCCCCGGGCTCCGTGGGATCTCCGGGCAGGTGCGGGGCTGGCGCTGCTACCCGGGGCGGGGCGGAGCGGGGCGGGGCAGCG
>JBBMKD010000217.1:30275175-30302526 GCA_037834095.1 Argya squamiceps | reverse complement strand
CGGGGGAAGCGCGGGGCTCACGGAGCTACCTGGGCCCCGCCGGAGCTCGGGGCCGGGGCCGGGGCTGCTCGGCGAGCCCACGGGGCCGGGGGGATGCGCGCTCTGGGCGCGCCGGGGGAGCCGCGCGGCGCTTCCCGTGAGCGCGGAAGAGGGAACTGGGTCCTGCCGGGGCTTGTGCCTCGGCTGCCGAGTTTCAGTCGGAACTGCTGCTGTGACCGGGGCCGAGGCGACAGCCCGGGGCTTCAGAGCGTGGCTGTTCGAACTCTAAATTGACTTTGAGGAGTTTGCCTTTGGAGGAAGGAGCGTTTCTAGCTGGAATGGAGATTTCCAAGGAGTGATAACGTAGGACAGCACGGATCTCTGTGTAGACAGGCGCTGTAACGCGGTTGTGTGTTTTGTACCCCCGATGCTGCGAGTCTGTTGCTTCCGAGGGGTGATGGCTGATATCTGTCCCTGCTGAGACATTTGGGGAAACAGTTGCAATCTCCAAATCCTAGAAAATAACACTGTGTTTTATGATGTGCAGGAAGAAGTTGCAATCTTTCTAAGAAAAGCCGAGTGAGATCTTTGTCTGGAGTTGTTTGGGTTTTCTGGGTTTTTTTGGGTTGGGGTTTTTTTGGAGGGGGGAGGCGGGGACGGGTTTTTTAAAGGCTATATGTCTGGTGAACGCTCCAGAGATGCTACAAAAGAGGAACGTCCCTTTAGTTTCCTTCCTTATAGTTAAAAGTGGAATCCAGTAGCCATCTGTTGCTAGAGACAGTCAAAAGAGGATGTTGAGGCTCATGCTCTGAACACCCCACGCGTGCAAGGGACGGCTCTGCTGTAGCAAAAAAGGTCTAAAATTCAGCTGCTTCTAGGAAAGAATTGTTGTGCGAGGATTCATCCCCTGATGCTCGGATACATGGAAAGTAAGGGAATTTTCCCTTTTCAGCTGCTTGCTTATGATGTTTCCCAGTACTTCATACCTTGGATTTATTAATTCCAGACTGGTGATTGTTGCTGGGTAGGCATTCCGGTGACTGTAGGACAAGACAAGGTATTCAGAGCGCTTTTCAAGTAATAATAGAAGTTCATGGCTTGCAGATTCATGATCCAGGTAGATGAGTGGTCAGAAGTTCTTCAAAAAGAAATGGAAGTGGCTTTTCTTGTACATTAATGCTTAAACATAGAGTAAGGGATGTGCTGTTTGCATGGTGCTTTTGTCACTGTGTTTGTGTGGCAGTTGTTTGTTAGGGAGTGTGCGGGAAGGAGATGGGCAGAAAAGGCGACCGGGCAGGGATGTGTTCAGCAGGATTCTGTGAAGGGTGTGAGGCTGTGCTGCTCGATATGTGCCGCAAAGGCCACGGTATCAACAGCTGGAGAGTGGCAGCAGCTTGGGAAACCGTTGTGGTGTGCAGTGCTCCTGGAAGGCAGAGTGATCAGCATGTCTAACCCAATTAGCCGTGTCTGAATCGCTCCGTTGGATGGGCTCCCGCAGGGTTTTCCTCTCCGTGCTTGTCAAAAACAAGGGCCAGGACTGTGAGTTCTGACCTGCAAAGTTGTATATATTGATGGTATTGATACTCCCTGGGATTTCAGTCCAAGTTCCTGCTTGGGGGATGCAAACATTTGGCATTTTTGATAGCACTCTTCAGCTGATAATCGCGGCGTTATTAGCGCTGCACTTACCGTTCTGCCGCGCACAAAGAGCCTTTATCCGCAGCCCGCTGCTGCAGTGCCTTTGTGTGATGGGAAGGCAGCTCCTGCGAGGTTTTCCTCTAAAATAATGCTCCAGATAATGCAACTGCCTTAGCACGGAGTGCTCTGAAGAATGGTGCTGTTAAAAGAAGCACTTAATCGTTTGCTGCGCTGGTAGGAGCAGCTGGCTGCTCCCTGCACATCGTGCGAGCAGCTCTGTCTCTGAAGCAGATTTCCAACTCAGTGGAAAGTTTGCTTCAGCAGAAACTCTTACAACTGAGCTCTGCTGTGCGTGCCTTGCTGCCTTTCTCTGCCTCTTTCTAACCCAAGTTAAAGACAGCAAGCTCTGCTCTGAAATTTAATTAGCCTGTCCTAATGTAATATATGTACCGTAATGTAAGAAATGTGGTTAACCTATTTATCATCTGATGCATATTCTGTGTGTTACTCTTACAGGAATATTGGGGGGAGAACTGCCATTTTGTAATGCCCTTTGTGATGCACAAAATTATCTCCCAGTTTTTAGTAACAGCAAATGTCTGCCTTCCTCATTTAAATGATCATACAAATGTATGTACACTTTGGCTGTTGTTAAACAATGGTAGCAAGCTTGTTGTTTCCAAGGTTGTATTATTTAACTTTGTCAGTAGATGATTTTAACAGGAGAAAGTTGTCTTTTTATAAATATCAGAAATAAATAGGTGTCAGGAGGATCATTCATGTAGCTACACTGCTGTAGTGCCTCCTCAAATTAATTGTTTCAGACTCATTAATTTGCACTTCAGTGAAAGTATCATTTTTAAGGTAATTTAGTAATAGAGATGGATTTGGGGATCAGCTTCTGGAGTAATTTGTGGGGAAAGCCTCTTTCCTGTCTTCTAAACTCTTAAAAAAAATCTGAAAATCACATATTAAATCTGCTGCATGGAACCAGTGTGAGGAGCAGGAAGTTATGATCCTGACTGGGGGGATGTCAGGTCACTTCTGTATTAGAATAAGTGTTGGTGATGGCATATTTAATGGGATATAATAAAAATACCCAGCAGTTTTAATAGCCTCATAAAATTTCAGGGTGTTTCCTACTGTCATGTGCAGCCAATTTATGTTTGGGCTGAAGGGGAATGTTGGTGTTTCCTGGTGGTTGCAGAGGAACACTGGACATGGGGATTAATGGTGCCCAGCCTGGTGTCCCCAGCCTGGTGTCCCCAGCCTTGGGGGCAGTGCTGGGAGCTGTAGGCTGGGCTGAGCTGGGATTGCACCTCTGGTGGCACCTGGAGCTGCCTGTGACATCCCACAGCCTCTGCTCTGGGGACACAAATGAGACAAGGGATAAATGGAATCAACTGAATAAATGAGGCAAGGGGTAAATGGAAGGGTTGCAATGGACAGACAACCCTTGTCTCTGTGCCACAGTATTTTTTGGGTTGTGGGGAGCTGGTTAAGTGAGGAAATAAACTGAGTGACAGTGTCTTGTACAAGGCTCAGCAGAATGGACACTAGGAAGGTGTCATGTAGGTCCTCCCTTAAAAAAACCAAATTTTGTTCTATTAAGGCTGTAGGAGGAGAATGCAGGGAAAAGGGGAGTAGGGGAAGCAGGGTTTGGAGGCTGACAAGGAGGAGAGGGGGCAGAACATGCATGGAGGGGTAGAGTTGGGCTGTGCTGGGTGGGCTGGAAGTGAGAGAAAGATGGGAAAAATGATGATCAAAGAGGATAGAGAATGGCCAGCAGTAAAATGGAAGATCAGTCAGAGCAGCAGGAGAGAAGCAGACTGATGTATCCTGGGTTTGTGGAAGGACTTATTCTGCCCTTTGCTCACCAGAAATTGGGATTTTTTAAGGTTTTCAAGGGCCTGGGTCTACATTGGCTCATTGAAACATGAGCTTTTCAAAGTAATCATTAGTGTCCACTTCAGATTTGGCTGGAAAAGAAACACTGGGAATCAAATATTCCCCCCTTCTGCTGTGTGCTAAATCATATGCTCAGTGAGGGAATGGCCTGGTTCTGCAGGCCACGAGCAGCTGCACACACAGAGCTGCCATCCCTCCCCAAGGTGAGTGTGAATAAAACGACACCTCTGAACTCCTCAGAGGGTCTTGTGTTCTGCTGCAACACACTCGGCCATTCCCACTCAAATCTCACAGATTTTACTGAGATTAGATGCCCAAATGCTTTGAGTCAGGTTTCTAAAATAAATTTTTCAAGTGCTAATCAAGAACCACATCCTTTTGCACGGAGGGGGGCAAACTGAGGCACTGTTAACTCCCAGTGCTCTTGTCACATGTGAAGGCTGCATCTGTGGTTTGGAGACCATCCTTTGGTTCTGGCTCCTGACCTTTAAACTAGCAGAGAATTTCTAGAACAAAATCCCCTCTCCTATCAAGGCAGAGGAGATGTGCATTCATTTAGAACAGTTGGTAAAACAAACAGACTCCACAGGTCCTACCAACCAAGGCTCAGGAGCCTCTGCTCTCATGCCAATATTCTGTGGGGCTTTAACTCCAGCATTATTTCCAGTCACCAGCTGGAAAGGACATCTCCTAGTGTGTATTTTTATTTATGTATATATATATATGTGTGTGTGTGTGTGTATTTCTGCATAGAGGGTTTTTTGAGATACTTAGTGAGAATTAATTTAATAGTAAAAGAAGGGTTTTTAAAAGCAGAGCTTAAGCAGAAGTTATCCAGATGCAGATTTCCAGTAAGCTGGTAGGGAGAAATGAAGGAGTTATATAAATAGAAGCTCTACTGATTACAGTAAGAGTTTTGTGCATCCCTCCAGTGCATAGTGACCTGAAGTGCAGCTCTTATCCTTCTGACTTCCCTCCTGTGTTCCCAGGGCATTTTGTGTGTTAAGAGGAGAGGAGGCTGAGCACTTTATGCCTGTGTTAGAGTTTTTCAGATGAGCAATAGCATTCCTGGAGTTTTTCAAATAATAGGTTTTCTGAAGGGTAGCCAGCAAACAGGGTTGGGTTTTTTTTGCCATCATCAGCCTCAAGTGAAATGCACTTGTTCCTGGGATAGAGAAAATAGAAACTGTGTTCCATCTTTGCTGTCTGTGAGAAGGCTGGCAGGTCAGAGGTGGGCACAGTCCAGTACACCTTATAAAAGGAGAATTTCAGGACTTGGAAACAAACAGTAAAATCACCCTCTTGCCCAAAACCAGGTTGACTCAGCTGGAAAGAGCTGGATGTCTCTCCTCCCATTGGATTGGGTTAATATCTTGGACTGGTTCTCCTGCTAATCAAACCATTGTTTTTCTTTCTCTGCTTTGACTGAGCATCCAGATCTCAGCAATGATCCTCTTCTTAAAAATAAATTTCACGTGTGTGGCTGACCAGAAGTTCCTTTAGAGAAACAACACTGTTGACAGTGCCAGAGCAAAATATGGACAGTGGTCATTGTGTTCCCCAGGCTTGACCTCCTATAAAACAAGGAGGTGCTTGAATTCCTATAAATCAAACAGTGCCTCCTCACATGCTCATGAATTATGTGGCTGTAAGGAATTTTTGCCTCCTTACAGGCAAAGCAGATTTCAAGTGTCTGTATGTGTGTGCTTATTTTCAGTTTTCTGTTGTTTCCTTTAAAGAGAGCAGCTGAAATCAAGAGTGCAGGAGGAAATGGGGGAGACACCCATGTGGCTGATACTTGTCTTTTCTAAAGAAGATGCTGTTTTTTTTCCTTTTTCTGTCTTTTTCCCCAGAGATAAATGATGGTGAGGGCCACCCAAGCAGCAGCCACCAAGCCTTGAAAGGAACCTTGAAATGGGCCACGTCCCTGGAGAACCTCCTGGAAGACCCGGAAGGAGTGAAACGGTTTAGGGTCGATATATTAAATATTAAATATGGATATTTACAGAGAGCAAAATCCAGGTTTTACAGCAGAATGAGCCTCAGCATGAAGGGTGCAGCAGTGAACAGTCACACATCCCCCTAGATATGTGCCCTGAGCAGAGCTGCAGCTGTGCCACTGGCAGAGCTTCTGAGGTGGCACCTTTTGCCCCCTGCCACTGCAGCCTGTGCTCAAAAGGCACAGGGAAGGCTTTTGGCTGCACCTTCCTGATGGGATCTCTTCTGTCTTGCAAGGATTGACAAGTTTCTGTTGGATAAAGTGCAGTCCCTGAGCTGCTGATCCCTCCTGCCAAGCATTATTTATCTCTGAGATCCTGGGCTCTGATTCTCACTCGTTGTCCTTAAGCCATGAGTTACCAGGAGCAATCTGATGACTCTGTGGCTCTTGCTCTGTGTTTAGCAGCTCTGCTGAAAATATTCCCTTTCAGTTTACTACAAAGTGTGGGCTGGTGCAGCTCAAAATGGCTTGAAGTTTAATTAGGTGAGGGTGGTGAGTTGGTGTTTCGAGGCCTTCTTGCCATATTAGATGTAGGATTAGGAACTGCCTTCTTGAAAGTGGCTTTTGCCACACCATACTGATCAAATGCACTGGGATAAAATGGTTTCCTGCCAGACTGGTTTGAAAAGTGAGGAAAACAAGAATTCAAAACGCTGATTTTAAATTCTTAAAAAAAAAAAAAAAAAGAAGTAATCTTGGTGCTGTTTAATTCCTGGCATTACTTAGTCTCTGTTTTCTAACACTTGAAAGAGAAAACTGATGATCTCAGAGCCATAAAAGTTTCAGTCATTATATTTCATAAATAAATTTAATGTACAATTTTCCCCTTTTAAAGCATGGCTCACTTTTGGAGGAATGTGCTGTGTTTAAACAGCAGAGAGAACACAGCTCCATCTTCTGCTTCAGTTTGTTTAAGTGAATTCATTGCCACTGATAACCACGTTTAGAAACACTTTCATTTGTAGAGATTTTACTCATTACAGAAGTCAGAAAGGTGCTACGTGAGAATCCCAAGTGCTTTGTGACTCTCATTAAAACAGTTCATTTTACTCACCTGGTAATGAATTCAAATATTTTTGGATTTCCCTTTGAGCAGTGGCTGTAAAAGTGCTCGAGTTATTTAAGGGAGACTGAAGAAACAATTCCTGTTAGTTACTGATAATGGTCTGAGATTAGATGTTGCCCATCCTCCTCCTGGAATGTGCTTTCAAAGTGCAGAAAATCAGAGTGTTCAGTATCAGTTCTGCAGATGCACAAATGCAGTGGTTCTGTGGCATTGGGTTGGGTAAACTCATGGTAAAGTTAATTGTAGGCAGCTTCTAGTTCTAACAGCTGTAGTAGGAAGAGGAAAAAAGCAACTGAGAAATTGGATCCTAACCTTGGTGTGTTTGTTTTTCCTTTTCCTAGGAATTTTTAAAGAAAGAATTTAGTGAAGAAAATGTTTTGTTCTGGTTAGCATGTGAAGAATTTAAGAAAACACAGGGAAAAAAGCAGGTATGTTTCCTAAATAAATTCTACTTGTCAACAAAGTTTACTTAGCAGAGCTGGAGGTAAAACATCTCTGTTGCAAAATGTGCTTTGCGTGAATGCAAATAAATATATTTGAAGAAATTGCACTAAAATCATCCTGGTGGAATTGTTTGGAAACAAAGCTGGGTCTATTTCAAATCAAAACAAAGTGCTGAAATTGTCAAGTTTCCCGTGTTTTGAAAAATGAACTTTTTGTAGTTTCTAGAGAGTAGCAGAAGTTTTATTAATTCAGCGATGTTGCATCATCTTGTTTGCAAATATAAAGATATTTCATTCAGAACTTTTTTAGACCACAGCAGCTATTACATGGAAATTTACACCACTGTGATATCTTAGTGGAACATAAAGATAACAAATGGCCCAAACAAAAATATTTTACAGCACCAAAATGAAACATTTGTCCTTATCAAATTACAAGTTACAAAACAAAAGGGGTCTGTTTAAACTTTTTTGCTTAAATATTTATCCAAATTGATGTATACCTGCAGAGCCCTTTCATTTTGATGGCAGCTCTATCTTTCCAGTAGGAAATATTCTGTTGGAAAATTTTTCAACCAGGCACCTCCAATAAGTTTGGGATTTTTTTTTTTTTCCACTGCTTAGATCTTGGCTTAAATTTATATCCACCAGGAACACAGGATCCACTTTCACATTTAGACTTTGAAGCCCATAGAGTCAGGCCTAAAATACGTACCATGTTTTGTTTGCTTGTTTCTCAAAAAGTTTCTGCATCTGTTTTTTTTTTTTTTGGGGGGGGGGGTTGGTTTTTTGTTTTTTTTTGTTTTGTTGTTTTCTTTAGAAATTTCCAATTTCTCCTCTCTTTAAGAGCTCATTCTGTGAGTATGAAATTAAGTAGTTTCAAAATTCCAAGTGAGTATCCCTGTCCTTGAAAATCAGACTCCTAGAGCACTTTATTTTTTTTTTTTAATCCCATTTTTATGATTTTTACCTGAGTGCAACTCTTGTTGCCAAAGGGCACATTTTGGCACCATGAAGAGTGGGAAAATGCCCCTTAAACCTCTTCCAAGTGAATCACAGAATCACCAGGTTGGAAGAGACTTTTAAGATCATCAAGTCCAACCCATCCCTAACACCTCAACTAAACCATGGCACCAAGTGCCACATCCAGCCTTTCTTTAAACACATCCAGGGGTGGTGACTCCACCACCTCCCCGGGCAGACAATTCCAGTACTTTATCACTCTTCCTGTAAAAAACATTTTCCTAATGTTCAGTCTATATTTCCCTTGGCACAGCTTGAGGCTGTGTCCTCTTGTTCTGTCAGTGCTGCCTGGAGAAAGAGACCAACCCCACCTGAGCACAGCCACCTTTCAGGGAGTTTTGGAGAGTGACAAGGTCACCTCTGAGTCTCCTTTTCTCCAGGATAAACAAGCCCAGCTGCCTCAGTTGTTCCTCAAAGGGTTTGTGTTCCAAGCCCCTCACCAGCCTTGTGGCCACCTCTGGATGTGTTTGAGCATCTCAATGTCCTTCCTAAACTGAGACACCCAGAACTGGACACAGCACTCAATGTCCTTCCCAAACTGAGGGCCCAGAGCTGGACACAGCACTCAATGTCCTTCCCAAACTGAGGGCCCAGAGCTGGACACAGCACTCAATGTCCTTCCTAAACTGAGGGCCCAGAGCTGGACACAGCACTCAGTGTCCTTCCTAAACTGAGGGGACAAAGCTGGACACAGCACTCAGTGTCCTTCCTAAACTGAGACACCCAGAGCTGGACACGGCACTCAATGTCCTTCCTAAACTGAGACACCCAGAGCTGGACACGGCACTCAATGTCCTTCCTAAACTGAGGGGACAAAGCTGGACACAGCACTCGAGGTGTGGCCTCACCAGAGCTGAGTACAGGGGAAGAATGACCTCCCTGCCCCTGCTGGCCACACCATTCCTGATCCAGGCCAGGTGCCACTGGCCTTCTTGGCCACCAGAGCACACTGCTGGCTCCTGTCCAGCTGCTGTCACCAGTGTCCCCGGGTCTGCTCCCTCCTGGGCACTGTCCAGCCACACCATCCCCAGCCTGTAAAGCTGCAGGGGGTTATTGTGGCCAAAATGCAGGACCCAGCACTTGGACTTATTAAACTTCATCTTGTTAGACTCCATCCATCCATCCATCCATCCATCCATCCATCCATCCATCCCTTCCAGGTCTCTCTGCAGAGCCCTTCTCCCTTCCAGCAGATGGACACACGCTCCCAGCTTTGTGTCATCTGCAAATTTACTAATGAAAGACTCAATCCCCTCATCCATGTCATCAATGAAAATATTGAACAGAGCTGGCCCCAGCACAGAGCCCTGAGGGACACCACTGGTGCCTGGCCACCCGCTGGAGGCAGAACCTCCACCACCACTCCCTGGGCCATGCAGCCAGTTCTGAACCCAGCAAAGAGTGCCCCTGCCCAAGCCACGGGCTGCCAGCTTTTCCAGGAGTGTGCTGTGGGATTATATGTGCTTGGAGGACCATCAGAAATGCCAAGGAATAGGAATCAGATGGGACAGCTGGGCTAGGAGAGGTGTTATGAAGTGCAGGTGTAAGAGGGCTGTGTCCAGACTGCAAGGTTCCTCTCTTAAGGTCAGTCAAATATTGTCAGCTAAAAGAGTTTCCCAGCAGATTTTCAACAACAGCAACAAAAAAATTTTCCCTGTCTTTCCAAACAATGTATTTTGGATAGGGGAGTTTATTTTCCGTAAATATCCTGTGTTTTGCACTGAAAAAAAAAAACCCTCAAAACAATTTGCTGGGTTTAGCTGTGACTATTTTTTGGGTATTGATAAATGCATAAAAATACAACAATACTATTTTTTGCAAGTTCAATTTCACTGTGAACTTTGTAACATTTAGTAATTCCAGTTTTGTGTATTCAGCTGCTTCCCTCCCTCATTAAGACCCACGAATACAGAAAGTCTTGAGGAAAGAACAACCAGTCAGTCAACTTTTTTGTAAAGTCCTATGCTTTCAGTGGGATAATAATCATATTTTCCCTTGCTAAATAATTTCCATGTTTTTAGCTGATTTAAGGTTGCTGATTTAGGATGCCAGTACAGAAAATGTTAATGTGATGTACAGGGATAAGAGCTTGGTGAATCCTTCAATGAATTGCCAAATGAATGGACAGACACTTAACTAGGTTTTATTTAGGTTAATTATTCAGTACCAGTCATTCCACAGTATGGTCAGCCTGGAGTCTGGTGTTGCCCAAATTATTGTAACTGGCTGAATAAATGTGCTTTAGAATGGCACAGACTTGCAGTAAATTTTTGCAGCTACTGCTTTATGGGTGGCTTTGTTTAGAAAATTTACAAAGCTAGGAAAAGCACTAAAAATAGAAATCTTTCCAGTGTTTATGGTAGCGTGAAGCGTGGATTTTTCTTCTGAAAGTGACTCTTGCAGAAATCCCTTTGCATCTGTTGTGTGCACAGTCTTCTAAAAACAGTTTTTAACTTGTTTTGTAATTGGCTTCTCCTTAAAACTGGTTTCCCACACAGATTAGCTGATAGACACTGAGACTCTTGGTCAGATGAAGCTGATATCAATTTAACCCAGACTGGAGTGGGTCCAGGGGAGGCCACGGAGATGCTCCAAGGGCTGAAGTAGCTCTGCTCTGGAGCCAGGCTGGGAGAGCTGGGAGTGTTCAGCCTGGGGAGGAGAAGGCTCCAGGGAGACTTTTCAGTGCCTAAAGGGGCTCCAGGAGAGCTGGAGAGGGACCAGGGACAAGAGAATGGAGTGACAGGAAAAAGGGAATGGCTTCAAACTGACACAGATTTGGTATAAGGAAGAAATTCTTTTCTGTGAGGATGATGACACAGTGGAACCCAGAGAGACGATCAGTGCCCCATCCTTGGAAACATTCAGTGCCAGGCTGGATGGGGCTCTGAGCAATCTCACCTAGTTGAAGTTGTCCCCTGTCCTTGCAGAGGGTTGGAAGTAGCTGATCTTTAAAGTAATTTCAAACCCAAACCATTCCAGGATTCTATGAATGGGATTTTTTCCCCTCTTTTTCTAAAGGATGGGATAAACTTTTCATTACTTGACGTGAGAGCGCTGCCATGGGGTTCTGCTTGGTCAGTTCAAACTTGCCTGAAGGTCACCACATGAGCAGTGGGTTAAGCATCCATTGTGCCTGTGATATTTATTGTTTCTTTTCATCCTTTCTCTGCCAGCCTGGGGCAGTGTTTGGTGTTGTAGAGGCTGCTGTTCCACCAGAGTGGGTGATTCAGGGAGCAGGGCAGATTTTTGGCAGCTGCAGAGTGAGGCAGCAGGCAGGCTGCATTGCTGGTCTAGGCAGGTTTTAGATGGGCTGGGTTCAGCCCCTCAACTTCCCCCTCAGCTCAAGACACATCTCTGTAGCTCAAAAAAATATCAAAAAAACCCCAGGATATTCCTTTAAAATTGAAGTTAAAATATGAATTTAATATTTAGTGAAGATTGAGAAGGCAATTGGGTCAAGTCCACTCGTGGCAGTGAGCTCTGCTGCCATCCCTGTGGCCCTCATGTTGGGGCATGTATTGAATTACTGAAATGGGAGTGGTGGGGATAAGGGAATAAAATTTAACTTTAAATATTTTGTTGGAGTTAGTCATATGTTGCTGCATTTGTGACAGTTAATGAAATAAACAACATGTCAGTCGTGCTGCTTCCCAGGGTTTAAATGCTTCTCCTCTTGCAGCTGAGCTGCAAAAATAAATTACAGATTGTCATAAATGCTTCCAGCAACTGGGAGTATTTTCAGCTATTGCTAAAACCCACCAAAATGTCCACATTGAAGTTTTGTCGTGAATGATTCCAGAACAAAGTCCTGTACATTCAGGAGCTTCTTCTGTTGCTTCCCATGTGGAATGTAGCGAGGGTTTAGCAGGGCTGGGTAATGCTGCACAGCTGCTGAGTGCTGGGAGCCTGCTCTGATGAGCATGTGGGGCTCCCATTCACCTCATTTGGGAGCCACACATGCTTGGGAGCTGAGTTTGACCTTAGGAAAGGAAGTGGGAAAGAATATTGTATCCACTTGAAATAACGAGGGGGGGTTGCTGCAGACAGCACTTTATACTCCAAATGGGAATCTGGCACTGACACTGGGGACAGCACACAGATGGGACTGGGGACTGCCAGAAATCCTTTAATAACCACCTGTGAACAAGGTCCCAGTGTAAGAGCTGTTTCAGTTCCAGAGTCCCCTGTGCTGAGGCTTTGGTTTCAGAGCAGAGCAGAGAATGCCACCGAGTGAACAGGGACAATCTCTGCCTCCTCCACCTGAACCCGGCTCTGCCTGAGTGACATTTGGGGGGTGTATGAGCACACTGGCAGCTTTAACTGTTCTTTCTTTTTAAAGCAAATTATAGGCTGTAGTTAATCAGCTGCTGTACTACTGAAGCATCGACATAGCAGCACAGTTCTATTTGCAGCAGAACCTGTAAAGTTCAGCTGTGCATTTCCACGTTTCCCCACTGCTATAAAGCCAGGTCCTCTGTGTCTCTGCAATGGCGTCCTCTCCCTGCCACAGCTCTTTCACTTCCTTTCTTTGTTATTCTTCCTCACAAAATCCAAAGAGCCTCCCTGTTTCACCAGCCTCCCACACAGTCCTGTTGTTCCTCTCTCCATGCTCTTTAAACTTCCTCACAGTTACTTCTAGTTTTGTGTTCCCTCTCAAGCCTCCCTCTGCTCTTTCTCTGCAGTGCCTAGCTTGCTCCTGTGTCCTTGGGCAAGCAGCACCCTGTGCTGGGGCTGGTGGGGAGCTACATCTGCCTTGATTAGCCAGCAGCAAAGAACATTCTGGCAGTTCAAGCAGAGCAGATAACTTTTGAGCACATACTGCAGATTTTCCCTTGGTGTGTGTGCTGCTTTTCCTCTCCCTTTCTTTTCTCTTGCTGATTTTCCATTGACTCAGCAGGAGGGTAATTTTTTTTCCTCAGTCCTTTGCCCCTCTCTCAAGTATGGTTGAAATTGGACAGTGGGTTTAAAAGTCATTTAGGTGGGACTGGCAATACAATTGCTCATGCAATAATAGCTGAAGGCCCCTTTGCTGTGCATTAACTTTGCCACTTACAGCAGTCACACCTTTGATCCCTTGGATTAATTGCTCATTTAGAACAGAAGTGGCTGACCCAATCCTCCCTGAGCTGTGAAGCACGTTGGAAATTGTTAAAAACAGTTCATTGTGACCTGATGCACTTGACACGTAATGTTCTACCCACCTGATGAATAATGAGTTTTAAAAAGGAATACTAGAGAATGGGTGTCCCCTTCAGCAGTGAGAGAGCCCCAGCTCTTTAGGCCTCCTGAATGCTCAAACACATGCAGCTTTTCTCCTAATTACCCCCAAATGTAAATGTAGCTCAGATGTAAAACATGGAAGCAATTCTGAGACTCCTTCATGGGCAGGGTTTAAATGTTTCCTTCTCCAAGCCCTATTCCCATCAAAGGCACAGCCCTTTAGCTGGTGCTGCTCTGGAGCTGTGGTTGCTCATTAGAGGTGCCCTGGGGACCCTGGTGAGTGCCCAGGGCTGGGGATGGCCCAGAGCAGCTGCTGCTGGGATGTTTCCAGCAGGCAGAATTCAGATTGCAGCAGGGGGCTTGGCTCTTGCCTGGCTTGGTTCTCTTCTCCCTCTCTGGCTTCCTCTTATCCAACCATCTGGTCGAGGGGCCTTTCACTAAACTTCATGGGGTTGTGGCCACTCTGCTTTGAAGCTTAAAGATGCTGGTGGGGTCAAGATGTTATTGCTGTTACTGGTTTGACAAGGGAAGAGCTCTGAAATCAGGGCAAACACCAACAAACAGCTTCATGCAGTTCACACCCTCATTTATCAACTCTCAGAGGCTGTTCAGAGTCTTATCTTTGCCAATTAGCCAAGTTGTTGGTGTTTTCTTTGATCATGGAGTGGGTGTTGTAGGTGAGCTGCTCTGAGGTAATGGTTAAGACAAAGTGTGTGGTGTGACAATGTTAGCTGGCAGTAGCATGGGTTATACACTAGCTTCACTGATTTTTTTCCTTGTAGTCAGCTCCCAGCTTTTCTTCCTCTGGTGTTTTGCCCATGCTGATGATGTGTTAGGAAAAACACTTGTCTCAAAAGCAAAGACAAGGTGTATATGATGATGCTGAGCAGTTTCACACTGGCTGCTGAGATTGTAACCTGCTTACTGCTCAAAAATCCAATTTTACTGCTGAGATTCAATCATCCCAACCTGCTGTAACCTACAAGCTGAATTCTGGCAGCTTTCACTGCTATCACTTTTGGCCTGCAGGGGTGTTCCTCTTCCAGTGCAAATGAGCATAGACAAGTGAGATAAACCTGATACAGAGAACATTCCCACAGCAAATAATCCTTTAAAGAATCTTTAATTCTTTTGCAGATGCAGGAAAAAGCTAAAGAGATTTACATGACTTTCCTGTCCAGTAAAGCTTCCTCCCAAGTGAATGTTGAAGGGCAGTCCCGTTTGAGTGAGACCATCCTGGAGACACCTCACCCTCTCATGTTTCAGAAGCTCCAGGACCAGGTAAAGTTATTTACTCCAATAACACAATTTCATTCATTTTTGTCTGGTTTTAGTGGACTCTGCTTTCTAGACATGGGATGTGTTGGACAGGTAAGCACAGAGCTGGGCTGCTTTCACGTTGGGGATATTAATGCAGCTGCTCTGAGATATTCCAGCTCACTATGACCAATTAATTAAGAGACACTCAATACAATAATTCTAATTCCAACTCAGGACTTTCCTGGAAAACTGGATGGAGTTTTCTCCTGGGTTCCTGCGTGGGTAGCTTGAGAATCACCCTGACTAACTCAGTGCCTTTGTTTTCCTGTGTAGCCACTTGTTCTGAGTCATTGCTGATGTTTGTTTCTGTAGTTGCCACTGGTTTCCTTGGGAGCTCAAATTTCTTCATTTTACTTTGCTTTGGTATTTATGTTGATATGAATATAACACAATTTTCTGAAAACCCTCCTCTTCTGCAACATGTAAGACTTAAAAGAGTTTGTCTCTGCTTTGCCTTTCCCTCAAGAACTTGGGAGGTCTGGTAGAAATCAGGAATTTTGCAGGCATGTCTTTAGGTGGTAAATTTTCCTGATATTTAGCTGATTTCAAAGCATAAGTTATGAAGTGAGTCATTCTTATCTGCAGCTTTCCAGCACTTGCAGTACTATTTTTAATTCCTGTACCATCCTCAGGACTACCTGTATTTTCCATTTGGCTCTTTCCTTTTGTGGAGAAACAGCACAGTGATTTAAAATGTGTTTTCTGCCCATTTCAACCAGGTATTGAACACATTGGCTGGGCACTGGCTGGGTCACTTGGAGGGGTCTGAGGAGCAAAGGCTCTGCTGTTTTTCAGGCAGATTCCAAGACAGTAGAAATGTCTAAACTGAAATCTAATTTCCATGTGAAGAGACAGAGTTTTTAAAGGAAAAAAGTTCTGACTTGGGGGAAGGGAAGGAAATGTTCTGATAGATCTAAGCACTGCAGTTCAGGGTGAGTGACTGTAAGAGTGAAGCTGGAGAGAATGCTGGAGTTAAAATATTTGCTATTTTATAAATGACATGCACATGGAGAGCCAAGGATTAGTAATACCTGAACTGGGACCACACTGGACCAGTGGCAGAGGAATCTCACTGGTGTGGGAAGAAATCCTGTGAGCTTTTAAAAACAAATGCAGAACATTTATGGGTCAGTGCAAGTTTCCAGTGCTTGAAGCTACTGTTTATTGCTGTTAGATAATGGCTCAGAAGAGTTATGGTCTTCTCCAGTTTTCAATCCTTATAAAGTTATGAGGAGTGGTGTAATTTGTTCTCAGAAGAGCAGTGTTAACCACTGCTGCCTCTGTGGGTCTGAAATAGCAAAAGGCAGAGCTGGGAGGCCACTGGTGCACAGCAGTGCTGGGAACAAGAGCTCCAGTTCTCCAGAGAGCTGCTGCTGTAACTGGGGATGCTGGTGGGGTGTGGGCTGGGGCTCATGGGGTGGCCCTGAGTGTCCCCAGGCTGTTTGTTTGTGCTGAATGAAGTGTCAGAGTGGTTCAGAGGATTCCATGTGCTTCAGAATATCTGTGGGGTAAATGTGTCTGCTCCTCAAAGGCACTGAGAGGAGAGAGGGAGGGGGGAAAGAGAATTCTGCTTTGGCACGTGATTATGAACTCTGCTCTGTACATTTGGCTGACCAGACTGCAGAAATTTTGATCTTCAATGCTCTTTCTCTCTGGGAGATGCTTTAAGTGATACCAGGAACAAGAGGGGTCTAAGTTCTTAACACAGGCATGACATTTTGACAGGAAATGTCTCCCTTACAACTTTTTTCCCTTGAGCTGGTTGGATAAATGTAATTATGTTGTAGTTAGCCAGTGCCAGGAGGTGTAAATTGACTTTGCTTAACCCAGGAATTGTTCAGACCCTGAAGATCAGGCTCTACACAGAGTGGGTGTTTGGGGATTTTTTTATATTCCAATATGCATCTTAAAGAGTAATATTTCCACAGTTTTAGACATGAACTTAAATATTTAAATATGCAAACAAATAGTGGTTAGTAAAATCCACCATGTAATTTACTGGTAAGGGAGATGTTTCAGCAAATGCACAGACAAGAACAGTCAAGTTTTAGGTGTTTGCCTGCATCTGTCCAAGTTCCTCGAGGATGTGAAATGAAAAAGAAGTTTGAGATTGTTTTTTTCCCCCTAGCAAAGAGTTGTATTATCTGTCTGTTAGAAGATACATCATATGTATACATTATCTGTACTACCAGTTAGAAGTGAGGCCTGTAAAGGTAAAGATGAGTTATCCACACATGGAGTAGCTATATCTGCAGGTCAGAATCCAGAAATTTGCTTTGGAAATTCAGTTATTCTGAGTATCATAAGAAAGAATCAGTCCTGAAACATGACTCAGAGAGGCTCCACCAGTGAAATAACAGACTGAGGGTGAGGCTTTGGTTTTGCCTCAATTATAGTTTTGAAGTTTAATTTTTTTCCCTTCCCCTCTCTTTCAAGAACAAGCAAAATATAATCCTGACCTTGACACCTGAACAGATTCCAGGCTCCTCTCCCAACCCTTTTGTTTTCAGAAAACTCCAAAAGAGTTGTAGGGTTTTGGATTTTTTTGTCTGCAGTGGATATAAATAGCAGAGCAGCAGTTATGCTGAGGGATGAACCTGAATCCAACCCTGGGAGAAAAAAGCTGTACTTCATGTTTCCATGCTGGCTGTGAGCAGCTCTTGGCCTAGTGAGAAGTGTAATTACTCAAATTTAATCCACCAGCAATTTAAACCCACACTTCTACTGGCAAAACACATCTGTACCAGGTCAGCTCTTTGTGGCAGGTTCCTGCAACATTTCTTATCTGGCCTGAGACCACTCTTGGCATTTGATCTAAAAAGGATGGGAGGGTTGGCAGAGGTTTAATTGGCTGAACCAGTCGTGTCAGTGTTTGTGTAAATTATATTTTATTTCAGAAATTATTCAGAGGCTTTCCTTAGTTATCCAGTGCTCTGCCTGGGTTACCCTGCAGCATTCAGGAGACAGAAAGGTGCATAAAAGGTGCATCTCTTCCTTCAAAGCTCTGCTTTGTCCCCCTGAATGCCTTGCAAACACCCTGCCAGGAGGATCTGATCATCCTCCTCACTGACCAAGGCATGGCACCTCTCACCTTTAGTGCTGGGTGTGCAAAGTTGGCTATTGTGAAAGCTGTAATCTGATTTTTAAACTAATGTGGGTGTTATTGCCAAGCAGTCACTGTGGAGCCCACAGCACTGTTTTCTGCCTGCTGCCCCTTGGAGAGTTGGAAGTGTGTTTTTTTTTTAAATGTCCTGCTCTGTAATAATGCTCTAGTACAAACAGAATGAAAGCTCATTGGAATTAATGCATCCTTCTCATTTAAAATCTCATTTTACTGAGGTCATTTGCTTTGTGCTCTTTCCCCCCTCTTCCCAGATATTCAATCTCATGAAATATGACAGCTACAGCCGCTTCCTGAAGTCAGACATATTCCTAAACCATAAGAAGAGTGAGGAGCAAGAGGAGAACTCACCAGAGGCTCAGACTGCAGCTAAAAGAGCATCAAGAATTTACAACACATGAGACACAATGGATCTCTTCAGGAGAGGCAATACAACAAGAAAATTACACTCAGGAACAGTCTAGGTTTATAGCAGTTGCATTTAGGGCTTGGAAAGCTCAAAACCTTTTTAGGAGATACTTACCTTCTTAATTGCTTGAATGACTAATTGTTTTTGCATGATAGCTATTAACCAAGCACCCATGCAAGGACTGTTCCCAGCTAAAAGGCTGAGGTATTCCTCCATTGCATGAATTGCCTTTCATATTTCACAGGTTAAAATGCTTTCAATCCTTGTATTTTCTTTTGTGAGGCATCTTGGTGATGAGAAATGGGAGATAGCGTGGTTGGGTTTTTTTATTTTTGCCTTGTAATTTTTATTTGGGACTAGCTTTTCCATCCTGAACTGCTGGGAGAAGCAGTTGAGGAGTGCATTTCACATTAGCTTGTGGGTGAGTCATTCATAGCAAATTTAATCATAAAGGGACAGCATCTTTCAGGGTTAAGCTCAGTAGAATCCAATCTCTTCCTGTGTGATTTTGTTCTTTCAGGGTGATGTCTGTTTTGCTTTGCTTTTATTGCTGAATCAAAACACTTCCCTAGTCGTGATTTTCATTTTTGTATCTCCTAAATTTCCCTTTTTTTTTTTTTTTTTTTTTTTTTTTTTTTTTTTTTTTTTCATTAGACAATCACCTTCTTCAGAGGATGGGATAACCTCTATTCCCTTGGGAACAAAGGCTTTAAAAGAGACAGAATCTCTGGAGAACTCCTAACTGCCATTAGGAAATGTGACAGCAAATAATCAAATATCCCTCTCAGGGCACACTGATCTCAGCAAAGCTTGGCTTTGTCCCTCACACCAGTGTGACATCAGATGCTGCTATCAGGAGGCATCTGCTCTCTCCCAGGTCTCCTGAACAATCCTGCTCTGTGCAGCAGCAGAGCTTTGGCAAAGGACCAACAAACCAAATCTGGTTTTGTTTTACTCAATTTTTTTTCCTGCTAAAATCATCCTGCTGGGTTTAGTTTGCCCCACTCAGATATTTCAGGGTTCCCTAATTGTGATTTTGGAGAGCTGCAGTAGGAACAGGGAGTTGGTTTTGGGGTTCAGCCACTCTCCCATCCAGCTTGAGAGGAAGGGGAATTAATTTCTGCCCTGTGCAATCAAAGGTTGGTAGAGACAGGCAATTCCCAATGAGCATTCCATGTTGTGCTGGGAACGTGTCAGCACTGAAAAGCACATTTTGGCATGGAGTTTTTCATGTGTTCATATATTTTTTGATTAATTCACTGCAGTGTTACTAAATTGCATTTTAAGCTGGGAAAGTGTATTAGCTACTTGCTCTATTTACAAGCTTTGCAGCTGTAGCCTGGCTGTTTCCCACTCTCTCATTATTTACTCTTCCATTTTTTGCACTGCTTCTCTTGAACTTTTGTTTATGTGCTGGCTAATCTAAATGCTCAGTTAGCTTCTGAACATTTTGTACTTTTTTTTTTTAGGGTCAGAAAGGCCAAATATGTTTCATCCACGCTGTCACTATCAATATTTAAAATCTATTTGTCATTTTTAGAATGCAAACTCCCTTGGTAGACTTGATTGTTTCTTTTATCTCTGAGCCGCTCTTGCAGGTATTGTGTAAAGAAAATTGTTTCCATGGGCTTTTCTCTAGTTAAAAGTGGGGATGGGAGTTCTGATTCTTCCCCTAGAGCTCCATGCCCTGTTCATTTTTAGGAAGTCAGAGAAGAGGTCAGTGCCTCCATATGCATGTTGTAAGGTGTAATTCTTATGCACTGAGTAATGTTCTTTTTATGCTCTCAAAAGATTTGATGGTGAAGTCATATTTCTTCAGGCACTTTCAGTGGTATTTGACCTCATGCTTCAGCTGTATTTCAATGTTTTACTGAATAAGAATGAACTAAACATGTGCATGAATCCTTTTTTTTTTTTTTTTCCCTCTGATGGGGCCTAGGAAATGGGATGATCCAGTTCTGGTCTTGCCAACTCTTTGTAATCTCAGGATTACCTCTTTTGAAAATCCACTGAAATAACAAACTCTTAATGCCTGCCACAGCAGAGGACAGAACTTCTGATAGCATTGAAGCCCTTGGGGGTGGGCAGCTTAAACAGTTTTAGGCCTTGGGATTTGTATTTTCCCAGTGTTTGCTGCATTAGCCTCAGTGATATTGAAAAATTCAGCAAGGGGACATCCATGGGAAAAATGCAGAACGAGCTCTTACCACATTCATCACATGGATGCATAGCAGATTCATTTTTAATCATATTGATTTTAAAAATGCATGAGCAAGGGAGAAGAGTCTTTGGCTAGCCTGTTTTAAAATGGTAATAATAGAGAATAAAAGCAGGAGCCATATGAACAAAGGTAGGGTGTTAAAGAGAGAAAATAAGTTTGTAGCTGCTTATGAGCAAGACTTTCCTTGGCAATATGCTCCCCGTCAGGTGCTGCCTTTGCTTGCTCAGAGCAAATGCCCCACATGAGTAGACACAAAGGTGCTTTACACTACCACGAGACAAAATGGAAACGTATGTTTCAGCAGCATCTCTAATCCTGTGGTGTTTATTTCAATACCTATTATGTTTCTAACCTAATGTACCTTAACCCACAAAATTCTTAATCTTTGAGTTGCTCTTTTACCTCAGAGGTGAAAAGCTGAGTGCAGCATTCTCTTGGTGGTGCCTGGGTTTGTTTGATTCCTCTACAACACCAACAAGTAGACTTGCAATGTGCAGAAAGCAAAGATGTTTTTCCTATTCATTAGATTATCTGTATTTTTCAGTAAAAGGGCAATCAAATTAAAACCATGCAAGCAGATGTCTGTAATTGCAATTTGTGTATATGTGGGGAAAGTTGGTATTATTACAAACTTGCTTCTGGAAATAGGTGACACTTGCTCCACGTGGCACAAATCACACAGACAGAAAAAAATAACTGTTTCCCCAGGAGTAAATCCTTCATTCCAGGAGCAACTGTAAACATTGCATCCAACCTCAGGCTGTAAGCTGGTGCTCAGAGTTGCTTTATGTAGAGATTAAAGATAGATTCCTCTTTACAGAACTTACACTGAAGGTATGAGCACACAAAACAAGCAAGAGAAGTTTCATGCCTGATTGCATGCCTTAAACTCTACCCTATTTTGTGTCTCTCAGCTAAAAATAAAAAATTCTACAAATACACCGAATCTGTGTGCTGACAGCTCTTTTATGTTCCAAACAGAGTTTGGGTCGAGGTGGCTTCATGTCCCATAATTATCCCATTTTCAGCTCTCAGTCCTTGCTGACACAGTTTACACTCTGTCCTAGTGTGGAGGTGTTTTTTCTTGGAAAGGAGGAATGGCACAGTGAGGGTCACTTCTGGCTGGGCTGTGGTCTGAACAAATCGCAGTAAATCACTTGAACACGACAACTGCCCCACCTCCCATTTCTTTTGTTCCTGCTGCATTTCTTTCATTGCATTTCTACCACACTGGTGTGGAGAAGGAGGGTTTGAGAACTCAGAAGGAGGGAGAGAAAAAGATTCTAATGTTCTTGTTTGGATAACAGTTTGGAATGTTCCTTTTTTTTTTTTTTTTTTACTGACAGTTCAGACATTTTAAGTGGGTAGCATCTGCATCTGGGTTAAAAACTAATTAGGTCTGTGATGCAGAGAGGCCCTATATAATTCTGTGACCGGTCCAAAGCTGAAATGTGGTATCTACTCCCTTTTATAAATTGTTTATAATTCTTTTCATCCTAAAACAGGGCAGCAAATCTTCCAAAGTCACCCATTTTTGCCAAATGTCTGCCCCTGACAAACCAGAAGCACAGTTTACATGACAGTGATCATTTCCCCATGCCAGAGGCAGTTCCTCTTGTTTTGCATCCAGCACAGCTCATGTCCCAGGGCTTTTGGCACAGTTCAAAGCAAGCTGTGGGGCATCCTTCATCCCAAGGATTTCTGTGACTTTGCTGTGCTGCCATACAAGTGCTCAGCAGCTGCAGCCACAGTTCCAATTACTCCAGTTTGGCTGTAATTAAGCAAAGGATGCTTCTCATCAGGGCTGTCATATCCTGACTGATCCCTGTGCAAATCCAGGAGTTAAAAGGCTTCCCATTCCAAGGGGTTTGGGGTGGCAGGGGAAGAAACAAGGAAAAGAGGCATGTGGCTCCTGGTGGTGTAGCCCTGATGAGCCCCTGTCCTGCCCAAGGTGGATCCTGGAGGCCTTTCAATACATCCCTGATTTATTCTCTAGCTCTGTCCATTCTCTGTTTCAGGTCAGCCTTCCCAAGCTGACCGGCCAGGAGATCTTACATTTTTGTAAGTTTTTGTGCATATTGGGGTTTAATTGTCCAATTACAGCTCCAGGTTGTGAGGTCCCATCCTTCTTATTCCTCCCTTCACCCTTGTTTATGCTTTTGGGCCTGAAAGTTGTCCTTGGTCTTCAGCAGGAAAAGGATTTGTTTTGTCTCCTTTACTCTATGAGGAGAACTTAATGGCACTTAATATGAGGCTCAGAATTACACCTAAGCAGCACAGAATCTGAAGATGTGAAAGCTAAAACGTAAGGCATCAGCTGGAGAAATGGGACCATTGCCAAATTTAGCAGCACCCTCTCCTGGCTCTCGGCTGAATAACTCGTGGGGATTTTGGGCTTGGAATAAGGTCCGAACAGGGAAAGGTCGCAGCAGCTTGTTCCTCAAATGCAGCTCGCTCAGCTCGATCTTTCTGTCAGCAAGAGCTGCAGTTCAGAGCACTCTGTGAATGCTGAAGTGGCTCTCTCTGTTTGTCACCAAAGGCTCTTGGTGTCGCTCTGATCAACACTTGGGGGGATCCCCGTGCATGAGATTAAAATTGCTTTGAAAGTCGGCGTTATAGAGCAGACAAGGCTCCGAGCTCCTGAACGAGTTTGGTGACACAAAACCGCAGAAAAAGGGCCGGCAGCTGTCCCAGAAAATGGGCCCTTCCCTGTGCTGCTCCTGCCTTGTGCTGTGCCCGTCTGAGCCACCCGAAGCCGGGACATTTCCTGCAGGGAGCCGTGACCAGCCTGCTGAGTGCTGCAGCCTGGGGCACAGGCTCTTACCCTTGTTGCTGTCACACTCCAGCCTTTCCAGAGGTCAATGTGCCCAAAATTCAACCCCCTGCCTGTGCACCCCCGGGTCACCCTGGGGCTCTGGTTTCACTCTGCACAGAACTCTGCAAACCAGCAGGAAAGGCTGGCTGGGAGGAGCAGGGCTGGGAATGGGGATTATCCACTGCTGCATGTCTCAGGCAAGCACCAAAACTGCTGCCAGGGGGATGTCCAGACTCAGGGGCTTTTGTTTTCTTTGCCATATAAATTTCAAGCAGAATCTGTCAGTTTGTCCCCTTAGGGGAGGATGGCAGCCCCTCAGGGTACATTTTCCCCAAGGAATCCCAGGTGCTGCCTGGCCAGAGCCCTCACTCAGTTCATGGGGGATTGTGGTGGTCACTAGGTCTTGGACAGGGTGATGTGCCAGGCTGCACTTCAGCTGGCTGCAGCTGAGCTCAAGCTCTATCAGCATTAGCAAATGTGCTTTTCATCAGGCCCATCTCAGCTGGTGAACCATTTGATTAGATAGATTTCAAGTGTTTTTCCATGTCATGACTAAGAAGAGGTAGGAGCTTGAAATATTTGGCCAAGCTGAACTCTCCCAGAGTTACCAAAAAATATATTGACTTGGCTATAAATTGAAAGCTTTCAGGTTCTTTCTCAAGCTGCAATCCAGAGGAAGAGCTGAACATAAATTTTTCTTAGTTCCTGTTCTGTATTTACTGATTTCATAATTTTCCATGGTTTGAAATACTAGGTTTAGACATTTTTTACACCTCTGCACTACAAACAACATAAACATATCCTTTTTGCATACCTGAAGTGCCACAAAGATGGATCTGACAGCAAAGAGCACAGAGGAGAAGCTCATACCCCTCTTAGTCTGCAAAGAGATACCAAACAATATGAAACCCCAAAACATGAAGGACAAAAGGCAACACTGCTACAGATATCAGAGACTGAGAACCTCAGTATGTGGTGAGACATCAAGGGCAGAATTTTGGTGCAGGTCATTCCTTAAATGAATGGGAAACCCATCTCTGTTGCTTTTCCTGCACCGTTAAAAGCTGTTCTCAACATCCTGACCAGATTGCTTGGAAAATCCCCAGGCCCAGGGAAGACCTGTGGGATTCAAATTGCAATCTAACCCCATAATGAAGATAATTGGACTCACAGAACTCTGCTGCTCACTCCACATCTTGGACACCATTTCTTAATAAGGAAGTATGAAACTACCAGTTTGTTTTTTTTTTTTTAAAGCAAATCTTTTATCCTGAAGCCAGTAGGGTCCAAGCTGTGTGTTTCATCCTTTCATTCCTTTTCCCCACCCACTTCCTTTTCTACTGTAGAGAAATAAGTGAACTCTTTGTGATCTCTGCTTTCAGGAGGTTTCATCGCCCAAGCTGCTCCGTGGATTATCAGCGACTTCCCAGCTCAACAGATGGCTGGAGGTGACAGCAGTGCTGCAAGGAATTAAGGAAATTATTTCCATCTTGGGACTGGTCTCACTCACTACGTTATGCAGCTTTTAAGCATTTTCCATCCACTCAGATGAGCATTTGTGTGTCATTTACGGAACGCGAACAAAATCCCTCTGAGGCAAAATTTCCAACCTCAAGGCGAGTTGTTGTTTTTGGAGTCATCGCTGGGGCTTGGGCAAAGGCTTGAGGGAAATCCTACCCTCTGTAGTTGGGCCAATAGCACTGAAAACTTAAAGATGATCTGTCTTTTTCTGAGCTCAAGATTAGGCAGCGAACCAGCCTCTCACTGAGCCAGTAGCAGCAGTCAGAAAAAACTACTGAGTGTGGCAATTTTTTTTTTTGGTAATTGTTTGTGTTTGTCATTTTGACTCTTTGCTCTGGTTGGCCAAAAAGTCCCTTTCATGTGCAAGCGTGGAATATTCTTCTGTGAGGGGACAGCTGCCAAAACCTGAATCAGTCTTTTTTTTCTTCTTCTTTCATTTTTGAAAAAGAGAGGCTACAAGTTAGGAAAATAGAACTAGGAAGTGCTAAGCCTGTTCAGGGCTCAGCATTTTCAAAGAGGGATGTCCAAGGATGCAACTGACCCCCAGAGGGGTGGGAGTGGATGGGAAGGGAAAGCTGCAGGGCTGGGAACTGCCAAAGGTAGATTCTGTTCAAGGTTACAGTGCTAAGGACCAGCTGTCCTTGTGTACATAACTGATGTCACAACAGAGCTCTCAAAGTGCACAGAAAAAGGAGGGGAAAAGTCAGTTTATGTTTTTTATGTTTATCAGATTTAAAAGGTCCTCATGGTGTCCTAAATAAAATCGAGAAAGGCATAACAGTGACCAAAGTGACACAGACAAAGTCTGCATTCAGCCACGTTCTAGTTTTTGTCTTGTGTGAAATGACTGATGAGACCAAGACTGGGAGAGCAGGGGAGCTCTAGCTATACCCTGAAAACCATTATTCACCTCATTGCTGTTTCTTAATTTGCCTCTGGGTGGGTGCAGCTGGGAACTAACATCTCCCAAATCATGATATGGGTATGTCCTGACAACTTTAATTTTATTTATGTGGCAGCAATCTTCTATTAAGCAGCATTTTGCTTCAAGGCACGTCTTGCTTCACCAGGATGGGAGATTTATGAGCATCTGGACTGGAGCAGAACGAAGCACCCACTTCCCAGAGGATGTGCAGACACCACACCCACCCTCTCTTTGGTCTGTGTGGTCCCCACCCTGGTCCTTCACCCTCCCATTTTGCACAGGCATAACTCTTTCCCCCCTTTTCATATTCTCCATTAAAGCTTATAAATACAATGGGCAGGAGTGGTTGTACCTCTGGACCACAAACCCTCCTAAATACTTATAAAAACCACCAAATTTCAAAAAAAAAAAAAAAAAAAAAGGGAAAAAGACAATGATAGGAAGGAGAAGTAATTGTTAATGAGCTGAAAAAAGGAAAACCACAGCTCACAGTGTGGTGAGCATCACTGTTTTCCATGTAACCTCTTCCATGGTTATTTTTTTCCCTAACTCTGGGCTGTACTACACAGTTCTGCTGCACCTCTGCTTTGAAAACACAGAGAAGGGTTTTGCTTGGGGGTATTTTTTGGTTTTATTTTTTTGCCAACAAGACCAGAATCTAAGGTTTCAGTTTGCTGCTGCTGCAGCTGTCCTGATGTGGGTGGAGCTGTGGCAGAAGTTCCTCTGGCTGTACCTTGCAGTGGGTCATTTCTGGGAGCCTGGAGATGCCACAGGTTGGCACTACCCTGCTCCTTTGGCTTGGGAGGATTTACAAGCACGTGTTCCACCAAGGCTGCAACCCCATTTTGTATTCCTACAGATAACAGCACTAATTTAAACGTGATTTAATCAGGTGACAGCTTTTGCTTCTGCTGCAGGTTCATTGAATTAGCACCATTTAATAGAATTTCTTTTTGGGGACCTGTCTCAGATGCCTGTTTGAACTGACAGAAGCCAGAGATACAACCTCCCCCATTTCATTAATGCTGAGATTTTCAGAGGCTTAAACAGCACCTAAAATTGCAGCTGGAGCTGGGGGTAACATTTTGCTAAATGTTCTCCTTGCCCTGCTGCAGGATGGAGCTTTGGTGTCCTCAGCACAGGGTGGACAGGGACCAGAGAAGGCTGTGAAGATGCTCAGGGGCTGGATCACCTTTGTGTGAGGAAAGGCTGGGAGGATTGGGGGTTGTTAGTCCAGAAGAGGAGACTGCAGGGAGACCTTAGAGCCTCTTTTGGCACCTAAAGGGGCTCCAGGAGGGCTGGAGAGGGACTGGGGACAAGGGATGGAGGGACAGGACACAGGGAATGGCTTCCCACTGCCAGAGGGCAGGGTGAGGTGGGATACTGGGAAGGAATTCTTCCCTGTGAGGGCGGTGAAGTTCCACTCCCGGTGAGCTCCGTGCGAGGAGGACACGGCAGAGCCGGGACCCCAAACCTCCATCACAGACAGCCCCAGGACCCCAAACCCCCATTGCAGCTGTGGGACCCCCAAATCCCCATCACATTCCCGGGACCCCCAAATCCCCATCACATTCCTGGGATCCCCAAATCCCCATCACATTCCAAGGACCCCCAAACCCCCACTGCAGCCCCCGGACCTCCAAACCATGATTGTGGCCCCGGGACCCCAAACCCCCACTGCAGCCCCCGGACCCCCAAATCCCCATCACATTCCCAGGACCCCCAAACCCCCATCACATTCCC
>JBBMKD010000217.1:30149294-30273314 GCA_037834095.1 Argya squamiceps | reverse complement strand
CAGGACCCCCAAACCCCCATTGCAGCCCCCGGACCTCCAAACCATGATTGTGGCCCTGGGACCCCCAAATCTCCATGGCAGTCCCGGGACCCCGAACCACCATTGCGGCCCCGAGACCCTCGAATCCCTATCGCAGCCCCAGGACCCCAACCCCTACTGCAGCCCCGGGACCCCCAAACCTCCATCGCAGCCCCGGGACCCCCAAATCCCCATGGCAGTCCCAGGACCCCGAACCCCCATTATGGCTGTGGGACCCCCAAATCCCCATCGCGGCCCCGGGACCCCCAAACCCCCATCGCGGCCCCGGGACCCCCAAATCCCCATGGCAGTCCCGGGACCCCGAACCCCCATTGTGGCTGTGGGACCCCCAAATCCCCACTGCAGCCCCGGGACCCCCAAACCCCCATCGCGGCCCCGGGACCCTCGGTCCGTGCAGGGTCCCGAAGCACCGGCAGAGGGCGCGCTGGGGCCGCGCTGGGTCTGGCGGATTTTGGGGGGCGTTATTTGGGGTTTAGGGGTCCCTGTGTGTTGTTTGGGCCTTAGGGGATCTCAGTGTTTTATTTGGGGTTTAGGGGTCCCTGTGTGTTGTTTGGGGCTTAGGGGATCTCGGTGTTTTATTTGGGGTTTAGGGGTCCCTGTGTGTTGTTTGGGGCTTAGGGGATCTCAGTGTTTTATTTGGGGTTTAGGGGTCCCTGTGTGTTGTTTGGGGCTTAGGGACACCTTCCACTATCCCAGGCTGCTCCAAACCCCATCCAGCCTGGCCTTGGACACTTCCAGGGATGTGACAGCCACAGCTTCTCTGGGCATCCTGTGCCAGAGCCTCATAACTCTCAGAGAAAGCAAACAAAACCCATTCCTTCTTGTCCCAGGAGTAAAGAGTTGTGGTGGCACAGACCCAGATGTGGCATTTTTTGTGGCCATCGAGGCAGCAGTCCCAGTGAAAATTACCTGGACTTTCTAATCGTGCTCATGACCCTGATTCTCTGCCTGTGACATTTTGGTAGCACTGAGAAGAGCTGATATGATGGATGTGCTTTCCATTGACTTGCAAACCCTGCCCTGACTATTGGAGATTGCCCTGTGTTATCTCAGGGTTTTTCAGCTCAGCTGGGCCACAGGAAACAGCAGCTGATGAGGGCAGAGGGACAGAAATGAGGTGCTCCTGAGCTACCAGAATGAGCATGGGAAGTTCCCTTGCTGACACTGTGCTTCAGTCTGGCTCATCTGCACGGCTTGCAGCTCAGCACAGCTCAGGTACTGAACACAGACAAAATGAATGTATCTGTGAAGTGAATCAGGCCATTTCTGTACCTGACAGGCAGCCACCTTGTTTATGACATTTAATTTGATTTTTGCCTTATTTTTCCTGCACCCTGGATGCTTAGCCATGGATTTGCTAATGTCTCCCTGTGCTTTTGAAGCTGCCAGGGGATGAAAGTATGTAGATGATGCACTCTGGGCATCTGGAATAATCACACCGGCTTAAATGTGTCCAAAACACTTGGCAGTGTCAGCGCTGTGATTGTGTTCCGGAACTGAGAGGGAGGAGGCTGTTTCTGTACCTTGTAGAGCACTTTTCTTGGAGATGTGCAATGTTGTTAAAGTGTCACAAAACTGCCACAGCAGGTCCAGGTGGATTCATTCCTGACAGGGACCAGCTGCAAGCAGAGACGAGGACACAAGTGCTGCTCTCCCGGAGGGAACAGCACGTTCCCTGTGCTCTCAGCCACCCCGCCAGGAAGCTCAGAAACCGGGACTCAAAAACAGGAAAAGAAACAAAGAAACAAAAGCCCCGGGAGCCGTGTTTTGGGGGATGAAGCAGCAGAAAACTTCACAGCTGCTGTGTTCTGCCACAAGAAGGGTGGCACCTGCCTGCTCCACTGCTCACCTGGAGAAGTTTGTGTGGAAGGATAGCAGAGTGTAAATCAGAGTGTAAATCAGGGTAAATCAGAGCATTCATCACAAACACCCGTAGCATTGCTCCCAAATCAGCTTCACATGTACTGAGAAATGTGTGTCCTGTCCTCCTGCAGCTCTGCCCTTTCCCTCCCACGAGTACAGCAGTTACATTTTTTTATTATTTTTCAATCTCTCCTTTAGCACCCACTTCCAATACTCTTCTTCCTGCACTCCGGGAATTTAATCCCATTTCTTTACTTCAATTTACAAATGACTAAAAAAGAATCAGAAGCAGTGAGAGACCTAACTCTCTCACTGTGAGCCAGACCTAGTCAGTGAGTGTTTGCTTCACTTTTCAAGCTGGTGATTATGACTAAAATCTCACTATCTGGGCCACGAGCCTCTGGTGACAATCCAATAGTGAACATGTCACGTGAGGCAAGCGTGTGACATCTGCAAACGGGTGCCATCTGTTTCTCCTTGTAAGAGTATTAACTGTCTAAGAAAGGAAAAGAGATGCATGAAACTTGGTCTGAGGTCAAAAAAGTGTGAGTGAGATCGGGGGTTTCTGATTGCAAAGTAAAATGGGGGATAGATTCCCTCACACACACACAGCTCTTCTTGGCAAGTAGAGGGGAAATAATTGCAAATGACATGAAGTCACACCTCCAGATTTGTGGGAACTCAGGATGCACAGGCAATCATACAGCCCAGATTTTTTTTTAGGGCCAGACCAAGGCCTTTTCTAAATGAGGAACTGAGTAATATCAGGAGACAAAATTTTGACTCAGCTTTTTGCAATTCTACTTCTGCTGCCACCCTCAACCCCTGGGACAGGGACCGGGGCCCTGCTGTGTGCCAGAAACAGCTGACTGCTTCTCTTTGCATGGCACACTTTGCTCCTGTGGTCAGCAGCAATGGGGTGGTGTGTTCACTCTCATCTTTCCCACTCCTGGGCTGTTTCAGACCCCTGGGCTGTCAGAGGAACTTCAGCTCTGCCTGGCTCCCCTGCAATCCTGCCTGGCTCTGGCTTATCAGGGATTTGGGACTGACTTCTCTGTCTCTGTTTCTTAGGTGTTACAAGCCAGCACTTATCCCAGTTTCACAAAACCTCCTCACAGTTTAAAAGCTTTACATCACAATTGGTGCAGGAGGGCTGGCTGGAGGGAAGACTGCTCTGTAGGCACTAAGGCAGCTCCGAGGGGATTTGCTGAGCTCTGGGTGTTGTAGCAGGACTGTTGCTGGTGTCCTGGCAGACTCTGGACTGTTTCTAGCACAGGACAGTGTGCTGGAGCAGTGCCATCCCTTGACCAGCACTGAGGAAGAGATTTGCTGTGCAATTCACTTTGTTCTTGCTGTGAATGTTTGCTCTAGTTTGTTTATACACTCAGTCTTACAGGAGAGCATCTCTCTGGACTTGGATGCAGGCTGTGCACATCCCGAGTGCCTTATCTGACATGAAGGGTGTGACTGTCCCCTAAAATACCCAAAAAATATTTTTAAAATAATCTAAAGGTTAGTAAATAAGGTGAGTAACTCGTGAAGCCTACACATCATCAAAAATCATGTTTCCTTTCACTGGAGGCTCACAGGATAAGGTAAATTTGTGTATTAAACAGGATGGAGAGTTTTGCTGAAGGGGGAACTGCCTTGACCCCGCTGTAATGACACGGCACAAGAAGGAACACGAAAAAGAACAGAACTCCCTGAACCCCAGTTTCAGACTGTGGGAGTAGGATCAGACCCTCCCATTAAAGCAGGAACGGGGGACTGTTTTTTCCCATTTCCACGGAAGTCGCCCATTGTGTGTAGCACCCGCACGTTCATCAAGCACAATGCGCAATTACAAGCGAAAAGCTGCTGGTGTCTCACTTGAACCAGGGAAACGCTTTCAGGGGACAACAGGGTTTGGTAAGGAGAGGTTTTAGGCTGCAGGTTTAAATGGAAAGAGGGAACTCTTTACGTGTGGCCAACCGTGTCAGAGGCAGCTATTTCACACTGCTCCCATTTGTCTGAGCCGGGTGACAAGTGTGGGCACCAGGGCACCTTGGTCTGAAACAAAAGAACTCTCTGTCGCCAGTGAAATTAGCTGAGCTCCTGCTGCTGCTGAGTTTTCTCTCCCCTTTGGCAGGGTAGGGCACGTTCTGCAGGGCAGATTGCTCTGTCTCTACACGCCCGAAGGCGTTTGGACCTGGAGGCAGTGACCTGGTCTGAAGACTCACGGACAAAAACCACCTCCTGCTTGTCCGCAGGGACTTAATGATCCAGGTTTGCCTGGAACACATCCCCAAAACAACTGTGGCTCAGGGAGGATCTAAAAAAATTTGGAAGGATGAGTAGTAAAAAAATTATGGTTTTTTTCCTGCCAAATGAGACAAGGAAAGCCTTTTAGGGGAAAATTCCTTGCCAGGAAATCTTTTTGATGCATTTAAAATTTTTTCTCAGGTAGTCCTAGCAAGGCCACATTGTATTTCTATATGAAGGTACCATTATGTATACAACAGCACTGCAAAAAATCAGGGCTGCAGCAGGGATGACTCAGAGATCCATTACTTTGTGAGCATCGTGATATCTCTACATGCAAATTGTTACTGTCAGCCTCATATTTGAATTTGTCTGTGGCTCACAGGGAGCTGTGGACACAGACCCTGACCCGTGAGGGCTGGTGGGGGAGCAGCTGCAATGGCCATTCACATGGAGAGGAGAGTTTTGTTCTCTGACTGAGAATTGCTTTCATTTCAAATGAAAAAATGACAGAGCAGATAAAAAAAGGAGTGTTGCACCTTTTCAGCTGGACAGTGAAGGGCTGTGTGGAAGTGTTTCCATGGGCTCCCGTCCCACTCCTGACCTGCTGGTCCAGCAGCCAGGGGGGTGTTGCTGTTGAGGGTCCTGCCCTGCTGCCATCTGCCAGAGAGCCTAAAGCACTAACCTGAATCCAGCTGATGGTCTCATGGATCACATCCAAAGCCCTTTAGCTCACAGTCAGGGCTCTGAATACGTGCATGCAAGTGTTTATGGATACCCTGGGTTGATGAGGATCTCCAGCTCACCCAGGGCACCCACAAATATTTGCATGAATGCATTCAGAGTGGGCAAACATTTATGAATATCTCGAATAGGTGAGAAGCCTTGGAGGGTGAGGGGATGGCAAATCCCCTCTGTATTCCTTCCACAAGCACCAGTGAGCACAGTAATTACCCCACACTGTGTGATGGAGAAGAGGCAACTCATACTCAGTGCCAAAGCTCTGCATGCAAACTGGCCCCAGAGGGGCAGAGAATGGAGGTGCTGCCCTCCCAGGGACAGGAGATGTCCCCTGTCACTGGGGACAAAAAGGAGCCCTGTGCTGCCAGAGCTTGTGACGTGCCAACAGTTGCAACTACACACATTAATCTGTTTCCAGCAGATGATGCCACCAATGTATCTCCAAATCACAACTGGGGAGCTGCTTCTCTGGCTGCCCTTCCTCTGCCATGCGTGGGTTGTGAGCTGTTCAGGGCAGCTATGGCTCCTTGCTGGGAACATTTGCTCAGCTTTGGCTGAAAGGAATCCTGCTGTTTCCACCATCTCTTGCCAAACCTGCACTGGTGCTGGGCTGTTTGAAGGCAGAGCATCCCTCTCCTGACACAAACAGAGAGGCAGTTCGGATCTCCCCAGATCTCCAGGGCTGTAGCCCATCTCCAACCACACTGAGGAAGCCAAGAAACATAGGATTTATTGGGAGGAATTTTTTCATTGCAGCTTCCTGCACTGTCTTTCCTAAACTGTACATTGTGTTGACCTAATTCACCTTTCGCCTCGCTGAGCTGAAGCCCGGAGTGTTTTGGTGCCAGGGTTCCCTGGCCAGTCACAAGGGCAGTGATCTGCCTGCTCCAAATAGGCTGAGTGACGACTCCTGCGTGTGGCCGCTGATCTCCTCTAATTGCTGCCGCGTCAGCAGCCACGTCGGGCTGTGTGAGATGACGGCGGGAGACTCTGTAATCCCCGCAAATTCTCCTCTCACCTGAACCTCTTGCGTTCTTGCCGCAGATTTGCCGACCTTCTGCGAAGAGCTGTCAGAGGATAAAAGCAGCATTAATGGTTTGAGCGTCTCAGACCTCAGCAAAGGCTTCTGCTGCCTGTGATAGTGCTGGGAGCTCTTTGTGCAGGTCCTCCCCTGGGACCAGATTGTGCATTAGAGGGGGACTGGGAGGGAGAGTTATTCTGGAATACACACTGCTCCCCAACTCCTCTGGATCCTGCAGGAATGGAAGGACCTGCCTCAACGCTGTGCCTGAGAACTTGCTACATAAAAGACTGCAAACCCCTGGGTGTTGCTGAAAATCCTCCTGAGCTGGGGCAAGCCCCCCTCTCCAGGAGCTGCAGCTGCTCCCGTAGGATTGTCAAACAAGAGTGGTCAAACAGTGTCAGCAAGTGTGCCCTGCCCATCATCCCAGAATATCCAGGCTTCCAGGATGTCAAGGTTTGTATGCCAAAACTCTCCTTGCAATATATGGTGGCTGCTACCTATTCTTCTGCAGGATGAATAGTTCCCTTATGTTCTGGAAAGCTGATGTTTGATATGATAATAAAGTCTGAGCTGTGGTCGAGCGTAGAAAAACTCAATTTGAAAGGCTTTTATTCTGCTACATTTTAAAAGCTGATTATTATTTTTCTATTGATTTTGTTTTTTAAGCCATTTTTAAGAGTTTGAGTTAGGAAGACTGCTTTGGTCAGGCTTAAGTGTTCAATTACCTAACTTATTCCAAAAGTACAACCACTCTAGGCAGGGCCATCAGATTTGCTGGGTCCCCTCCAGAATGAAGTGTGATGGAATAGTGGGAGATCAAAAACTTGATTGCTTTTCAGTTTATATGGCACGTCCAACCCACTATTTCTCATTTGAGCTCAATGTTGTTCATTCATTACGAGCAGGCAGCGTGCCAGGGGCTGATGATGGAGTGCCCTACTGAGACACTGCTGGGCTCTCAAACCAGATTTGTGGCTGGACCCTTAGCGAGGATCTAGACTTAATTAGAGCTTGTCAAAAACTGCATGAGTGATGGCTTTTTCTTTTTTTTTTAATACCAAAGGCATTGTCAGGCGTAATAAATGATTGCAAAATGTTCCATGACCCCGCTGTGGCTGTCATCTACATACAGTATAGTCTTTCTTTTTATTGATTAGAAACAGTAATATAATATAAAACAGTTCTTCTCTCAAGCCAAACTGCCAAGGTTTTCAGAGAAAAAGCCATGGTCTGGCCTAACTTACTGTACAGAAACCAGCTGTTGCTCATGGTGGCTTGGGACAGGCCAGGGTGTCTTGGAGGACTTGTGAGAAAGGTGGAAGTGGCAGAGCAGGGACTTTGAAAACCCAGAGGACATTAAACTGTGGAAAGGCAACTTTTTACATGGTGAGTTTCTGCCAAAACTTTATCTCCCAGGCAATAAAAGGACTCATCACATGGATGCTCCCCTCAAAACAACCTAAAGGCACCCAATGGGGCTGGACCAGGACTTTCTTTACTATTTAAATCATTTGAGTATCAATTTGGCTGGTTAGAAAGGAGAGAGGCATCCTGAAATGGGAAAGGAGGGAAAAAATTGTGCATGTGGATGATGATGATGATAATAATAATAAAAATAAATGTCATAGTTTTAAAATGTAGAATTATTGAATGTGAAATGTAAAATGTAGAATTTATTGAATGTGAAAATTGCAATTCTTATAAAAATATACTGAGTTCAGCAGTTACCTGGGATTAAGGAAAGGGTGGAGGGGGAAAAAAATTAATCTCTTAGAAGTAGGATCCAGTTTTGCCCTGGGCAAGAGCAGCTGCAAGCTAATGGGATTTGAAAACGATAAACCTAAAGTTCTGTTAATACAGACAAGTGAGAAATTGTTTCAAAAAATGAGATTTTCACTGAGGGAACACAAAATTGTAGCAGTAGGTGACAGTCAACTGGAGGTAAACGGGCTCAGCATTAACCTCAGCCCACTGGACTTGTGTTCCAGAGAGGGATGGGTACCAAACTGCTTGGCCTTCAGGCAATTTGGATTAAGAATCTCAAACATTGTCTAACAGTTGTTTACTGTATGGAACCTTATACTGCAGATCCTATTTCTATTTAAATCAACATATTTTAATTCAGATTTCCTTCTTCTTTCTGCCCCCAACCCTGCCTCTCCCTCCCCCTCTACTTAAAACAGCTGTCAAAGAGTTATTTGGGAAATCCTGCCTTCAACCAAATTTTCCAGGATCTGGAAAGAGGGAGGAACTCCTCCCCAAAACTCAATAATTTCCCAAGGAGAGGCTCGTTAGCCCATTGCCTGGGGAGCTGCTGCTTGAAAGGCCACCAGCCCACCAGCCCTGGCTTCCAGGACAAACCCCTGCAGGAATATTTCAACGAGAGGCTGATGGAGCTGGGGAGCTACGAGAGCAAGAGGTGCAGCAGGAAGACAAAGGGGTTTGCAGAGAAGGCCCCGAGCCCGTGCCCGGCGCTGCGGGGCTGCCGGCGCAGGAGCAGCTGCGGTGCTGTGCTGCTGCTGGGCCATGGCAAGGAGGGAGAGCAGCCCTGCAGCCCAGCAAACCAGCACTGCAACCGAGGGACAGAGTGCAAGGCTCAAAAGGAAATCCAGAACGTCCTCAAGCTCTACACGGGTGACTGTGTGGACCTTGTGACGTTGCACCTCACCGCTCCCCTGGAAGCGTTTGTGCAGAAGAAGTGATGCTGGAGCTGGTTGTGGATTTTTGTGCAGTCCTAGGACCTAGGAAAGGTTGTTCCTGTTCAGCATCATTCTGATTTTAGCTCATATATATCAGCCCCCTCCGAAGCAGAAAGGTGCTTGTTTTGGGATTGTTCTTGATTAAAATTGCATATATTTGTTTTCAGTTATTTCCTGGAAAGATTTGGCGTGATTGAGCCATAGGTGCAGCTTATAGCAGTGTTCTAAATACATGCATGTATTACTAGAATACCTATGTTGCCTTCAAAAAAGATGATTACTGTCAGAGGAGAAGCTTGTTTCCTGCTGTGCAGTGTGTGTTAATTAATCTGAAGAAAAAGTGTTGTATTCTGCCTCGTTATTTTGCTTGTTTTAAGCCTCTTGCTTTTATCATGTCACTGTGGCCCAACTAATTTAAATTCCTACTGTGACTTGTTTCTGACACAGATGCAAAGAGATGATGAGAAATTACTGATTTTTGCTCATTGCCACATGTAATCATGATTACATGCCACATGTAATCACACGGCAAGAGTCTGATGCATGAAGAAGCAAACACAGACATAAAATCTACTTTTAAATATGATCAGCCATTATGGTTTTATTTGCAGACTCAAAACCCCTTGATTCGAAAACCACTACAAGGGCAAAGAGGAAAAAATGCTACATTTAAGTTAGAATGATGGAATTAAGTATGAAAGAAGGCTCCTTCCCTCTTTCCTACTGTAAATACAAGAACCACAGAGTGAATTCCTAATGTAATCTGAGCTTCAAATTGTTTATTGTATTTTAATGTTTATCATGGTCTTGTAAGTATAAAATGTCAGCTGCAGCTGGGTCTTTTTACTATGGGAAATGTCAATGTTTAATTCCAAGTGAATATCAGACCTAAAATGAGGCAATGATTTTAAGCTTCCAGAAAGATCTATTACTGCCTGTGGTATCATCAGCAATAAATTCCTTATTATAGTTGTGGTTTGAATTGATGTTTCTCTCTGCTTTCAGACTTGTTTTAATGTGAGTTAACAAGTAAACCATGCCCCTGGCTACACCTAATCCCTTCCAGTGCTGACTCCTCCCCATCACTTTTCCCTCCCTGTTCTTCCCATTTCTTCAGCCCTGGTGAAACTTGCCCCAAGTCCCTTCTGCAGGTCACATTTTCCTTCTTCCCAACACATATTTGCAGAAGTATTTCTTCTGCATTGCCTCCTCAGCTCTTGGGACTCATATTTGTGGTTTTCAGACTGTGAAGATACGAGGAAAGGGGAGGGCAGATGAAGGAACTTCTCACATTCCTCTGCCACTTCCCTCAGGAAACAGCCAAGAGTTTCCCCCCAGAAAAAGGGAAGGAAAACATGTAAGACTCATTCCACATCCTTTTCCCCATCCCAGGATCAAGATAATCTAAGGGAGCTGAGATGGGATACTGAGAGTTCTCAGTCCTTTGTGTGTGGGAGAAAGCACTAAATATTTTGACTAAATTAATTTTTCTGAATTCCCAATTGTCTTCCTGATGGAAATGAGGGTACCAGCCAATTAAGTGAGATTTTCCCTGCATGAAAAAAAAAAAATTAAGATTTAAATGAATGTCTGAAACTCATAATGTATCAGCAGATGCCATTGAAGGGATGCATCTGGTTTTCATTGTGAGTTCGCCAGAGGTTAGTTTCTCCTCTAGGAGTGAATGCATAATAATAACATGGTATTATGTGAGGGCATAATAATAACAGAGCATGAGGGGAAAGGAACGGTATTAATGGGACACAGGCAACCTTAATTCTTTCATTTCTTAAACATGTGGCTTTGCACGCTTGAATGTGTCCTTTTGAAGTTGGATTTTGCAAGTCATTTCCGATCTACAAGCTCCTCAGAAAAGGGAAACTGCCTGCCTTTTTGCTCCTGATATTTTAATGACTGTCACACTGCAATAACCCCAGATTAGCAGGTCTGGAGCATCCTGAGCCTCTCTGCCATTTAAATTAACAGAGGTAGGTGGAGCTTTGCACTGTTAAGGTGTGACTGACATTTGCTGACAGCAAAGGAAAACAAAGCTTCCTTAAGGAAAAAAAAATTAGCAGCAATAAACTGTAATTAAAAATAAACCAAAAAAATCAGGTGTCTTCTTTTCTAAAAGAGTGGTGAGGCATTGGAATGGGCTGCCCAGGGAAGGTGGTGGAGTCCCTGAAAATGTTCCAGAAATGACTTAATGCTATGGTTTAGTGGACAAGGTGGTGTTTGATCAAAAGTTTGACCTGATGATCTTGGAAGTCTTTTCCAACCTGAATGATTCTATGGTTCTGTGATTTAACCTAGCGTCTGTAAATGGGTTATTCAAGCTGCTCAGCCTCTGGGCAGTTCCTCTTCTCCACTCAAGACAATTCAGAGCATCAGTTTTTAACAGGCCGTATTTAAATTTTATTTGTTACTTTTACTGAATACCAAATGTGAAACAGAATTTCAAACCCCCAAAAAATGGACTCTGACTTGGCAGAAACTCGTAGTGTTTCCTCCCCCAGAAGAACCCCATAGACCTGAAATTTCACAGTCAGGCCCATTTATGGTATTTTTCATCTGTAAAGCACCCTGAGGAATTAAAAAAGTTGATGTGCCTTTTAAATTGGATTTCCTTCAAAATAGTGTCATGACTTTCCTCTGAGAAGCTGAGCATCCCATGTCAGAGATAGTAGAAAAGTCTAAGAAGATTAGATCTCCCAGGAGGGAACACATCTAGATGTTGCTGCACAGAAAAGACATGAAGTCACAGAGAGAAAAAAACAAACCATAACACCAAGAGTTGTTAAGAGAAGAAATAAAATTTCATCTCACAGCCTCTCAGATTGTTAAAACCTTGTGAAAAAATGGCTTGGGTTTCTTTGGGAAGTGATAATATGCATGACCTGAATTTATATAGTCTATTACCTTGGGTTTTACTGAGTTTAGCTGTTGGATGTAGCTGCTTCTTTCATGCACATAATCTGTTTTCTCGATGTTCTTCCGTGAAACTTAATGCAGACACTGCTTGCCATTAGTAGTCTCATAAAAATATTCTTTATGCCTTTCTGAAAAATTCTTCTTTCTCCTCTTACAGAACAAGCAGTGCATCATCACTTTCCTGCTGGTGATTTATGCAGCCACTCTTTATCTCTGTTTGAGATCTACCTGTGTGGAACACTGAGCAGCACCCTTGGCTGGTTGTTGTTTTCCTTCTGTAAATATATTCTTTCTGTCTCACTGCAGCTTAGGCAAAGCAGGGCCTTATAAATCAGGCAATGCTCACTTCACTTAAAAGCAGAGCTCATGCCTCCTGAAAGCTGCTGTGATTTTGTCACCCTCTCTCTGAATTTACCCCTGAGGCTGCAAAAATTGTGTTGGCCGATGGTGCAGAGGGAGGCTGGGGAGGTGAGGGTGGGAGGCAGGGGAGGGAAGGAGTTCTCAGGGGAAACACAACCTGAGGAGAACCAGAACCTGCACAAGGTGAGGTACAACCTCAGGCTGGTTTGTGGTTCCCTCAACCTCTGTGAAGATGTGGTGGGACAGAAAACACAAACCACGTGAAGGCACAAAGGCATTCAGGAGAGATGGGCTGCACCCCACATCTCACTGCAACCAGGATCCAAAGGACCTGAGGAATCTCTGCTTGATTAGGTGCCTCATTAAAGCAAAACATATAGTTTTCATGTATTTAAATTAAGGAATTTATTAAAAAAAAAAAAAGCCAAAAAACCCAATCAAAACAGTGGTTTGATCTAAATACAGCAGCACTGTGACATTACTAAGACATTATGTACGAAGAATCCAAGCAGCCATAGAACACAGAAGCCTTTATCTTCAGTAACAATCTCAAAATGAAACTAGCTTCATCAAACAATGTTAAAGATCTCCCTGGAAAGAGAAACAAAACCAAACAGACCCTCCCCACCCCTAACCCTTTGGATATTAGAATGACTTTTTTTTTTTTACAATATCAACAGCCACTAGCTCTTCTAATTGAGAACACTTGCTTTAGTTTATTACAAAAATGATCTGTTGACTCAGTTATGAAAGACAACTTTTAACATTGCTTTAGAAGTGTCTGCTCCTCTTATAGACTACAGTATTAGAAGTGCTTAAAAACATTTACTCCTGGATATGCTCTTGAAATTCAATCCGAAGGATATTCTGTGTGTGTTTATATACCAAATATGATTTTTAATTTTTAAAGCAGGTGAAAAGACTAACCCTAATATGAAACTGCAATTTTACAATTTAATTATTAGTCAGATATGGGCAACCACATGATAGTTCATGAAATCTTTAGGTCTATCTACATTGCTCAGAAACACAAAATAAAGTTTTTACAGCTTTCAGCTTCAAAAGGCTAAAATGTTCAGTCTTTTAGAAGAGTGTCCAGTGTTTAAAAGAAATGCAATTGAGGGAGACCGCATTCAATACACATGAAACAACTCGTTTGAGCTTGCTAATTAACATATCCAACAGCTGCGTGTGGGGTGATGAGAAAGGAAAACACATTTGCCATCCAGCCACTGCCTGAGATGTTTCTTCTCCGGGAGTGAATCGCCTCTGCAGAACCACTCCAGAAAACCTGGAGTTCCCCTCTGGAGCCCACTGACCCCAGGCTTTTTGCCCCTTTTGTTTCCAGACCCAGTCTGCCCCAGATCCATCTCTGGGACTTCACACAGCCCCTCACTCAATGGGTACCTAGGGAATCCTTTGCAGGCTTGGCCAAAAAAGATGAACCAATGAATGTTATTTTGTTCCCTTCCTCATAACTATTTATCTCCATCCTAAAAACAGAGGAAGTGTTTTCATGTGAATGCCACAATTACTGGCCAGCTCTTCAGCAAGAAATGAATACTTAAACATTTGCACTGTCACCTCTTTGTCTGCTGGAGATCTCTGACAGAAGTGCAGTTTGTTCTGTTTCTGTATCTCTAAGGAACTAAGACAAACCAATAATAAAAAAGAGTCCTAATTTAGGAGAGTCATCTCACTAGTCATGTAAATAAAGAGCAGCTATACTAAGCCTATTTCATTTAAATAATAATACAAAGAGTTGATACTGATCTGGTTTATGCACAGACTCCAAAGTGCTTTCCATTGACAGACAGAGAGCATCCCTCCATGTTTGGGAACGGGAAAACAAAATTGCACAGAGGTTTGCCCGGGGCAGTGAAGAAAAACACAGAAACCATCACTCCTGGCTCCAATACATAAAGCAAGGAGAATACATATGTGCCAGCAGTAATATTCATGTTAATGAATAGGCAGCAATCTGTTTAAATTTGTTTCTTTCATAAAAGCCCATTTGTCAGTACACCAGCTTAGCTGATCCAACTGTAGCAGATTGTATTTATATTATCACAGAGACATTTGGGGGAGGTCAGCCCATAATACTACAGCATATTGTTGGCTTTCACCTTCTCTGATGAAATTTTTTATTTTCCCTAAAGGAAATAATTAATCAATCTCTGAACCAATTTCTTTATCTTTTCAGTTTTTGCATTTAAGGAAAACCAATTATTACCAGCCAGCACTCCAGTGTTATTTAGCATAAAAGGAAGTGTGTCTTGCCCAGCACACAAAAGAGAACAGTTAAACTGATGCAGAATTCCTCTTAATTTTAGCATGAGGGTGTTAGTAATTATTCTCTTTACTCTAAATCTTTAGTAGTATTTTAAGTTTAAGGTCATATGTGTGAAAAGGCTTGAGATAGACAACTCTGGAATCTCCTGATTTCCATGGAGCCACTGAACAGATTGAGTCTTCCAAAATTCACTGCCAAACAAACCTCCCTGCATGACGAAAGATGGTCCATGTGGCAAGAGACAGAAAAGATGTTCTCCCAAAGAAAAATCCAGTCTTCCCAAAGACTGTATGGGAAATGCCTGATGAATGATCTCTCTGCACTAAGGAACTTAAGTGAATATGACAAATATTAACTGAACAAAACAGTGATCACAACCAATTGTAGAGCAGGGGTGAAAACAGCCACATCTCACTGACAATGGAGCCAGTTCCTGCAGCCACCTGGACATTGGTGAGAAGCAGCAGCTGTGCTGTAGGGTTGTGCATTTATTGCTCTTCCAGAAAAGCCTGTGCAGGGAGCTCCTGACTGAGCCTGGGACACACAGACCTGGGTGATGCTGTCCATGCAGGCTGGGCGGATCCCTACTTGTCTCATCCAATTGTCCCCTCTGACCCTCAGAGGGGACAATTGAACCATGGGCCTTGTGTGTGCCACTCCCAGGGCACTGGAGAAACTCTGACCAACACGTGATGACCCCAAGGAGGAACGTGCAGCAGTGTGTCACCAGCTGCCACTGCACCCCTGCTGAAAATTCACACACCATGGGACTTTTACACACTGTCCTCCAGAGCTCACAACTTCTGTATCTCCCTCATCCTGCCTGTGGTTTTACCACTAATGCAGGTTTGTTTCCTGTTGGTTTTTTTTCAGTTGAGGCATGACCACGGAAAAAGATCAACTGGATTTGAAATGTGAGCAAAGAATTCAAGCTGGATCCTGAGGTTTGGGTGAATTGACCTTTAGGAATCAGTGTCTTCAAATCAGGGTCAGCCAAGTTTGATTCCTACTGCTGATGGCACTCTCAGCCATAGTTTCTGGGGTGACTGCAAATTGAGGTGGTATCAAGCTGTGTTTATGGAGAGCTGTTATGTCTGAACTGGCAGGAACCAGGAGTCCCAATCAGCAGGACCAGGTGAATGCTGTGATATTGAATTCTGCAGCTCCCTAACCCTCAGTTTCATCTGCACTGCCTGTTTGGTTTGATTATCTTCACACCTTTCTGAGCTTCACCAGCAGGTTTTTGTTCAGTAACAACCTCTGAGTCATGGCCATTCTTGTGAAAAACCTCTTTTTAGATAATCCAGGTCAAGAGTGCACATCTAAGAGGTTTGGTTTTTTTTTTCCTTCATTATTCCTTTGTTTAAAAAAAGCCTCTCATCCAACAGTGGGAAAAAATGCTACAAGACACAAGTGAACCTTGAGACACTGCAAAAAATGAATATCAAACACCTGACTCATGAAAGTCTGTAAACTAATTAGTGTTCATCAGACTACTCAACAAAGATTTAAAAATAAAAGGCATGCTTGCATAATTCAGGATCAGATTGCAAAAGATTTCTGATTCTTAAAAAGAGCTAAGTTTGCTCATCTGTCTATTTAAAACAAGCAACCAAATCTGAGCATATGCATTTTTTGGAAAGGATTTGGATTGTAACTGAAGAGGAGATAAAGAAAATGAATCAGTCTGGAAAGCTATGACAGAACTACTCCTTTCTACTCCTTTGTTATGTGCAAACCCTTCTCAAAATTCACCTGGAATCAAAATACTCAAAATCTCATTGCAATGCTCTCCAAGGCTGCATGATGAAACTGTAAAGTTTTGGGGTTTTTTCAGAGTTCCCAGTGGTTTTTAAATTTGACTCCACGGAGCCAATGGCCAAATGCCTGTGGAAGCCTGGCTGTGCAGGGCACTGCCTGAGTTCTGGGCCCAAATTGCACTTGGTCACATAATGGAAGTGCAAGGACTGTGCTCCTACTCCAGCTTTGAGTGCAAGGTAAGCTGAAAAAATTAAAAAAAAAAAATCCCAACAAAAAAAAGAAGCAATAAAAAAGAAATCCTGCAGATTTTGTTGACAAGAAGATCCCTAGGACTGGTCAGCAGCACTTTTGATGCATTTTTAAGTCTTCCAGGGCTGGGTGCTGAAAAGTTCTGCTGTCCCAGCAGGGTAATACTGTTTGTAGTTTGTCAGGACAGAGACACTCAAGGGATGCAGCATGAAATCTCCCTCGACCTGTGGTGTTTTCTGTCTCTCCCCTTCCTCTCTCACTGCTCCAAGGAGGTGGGATTCAGAGGGGCTCCATCCCAGCCTTCAGGTGCACATAAGCATCCTTCTTCCATGCCACCCCGAGAATTCAGGATATCCAACCCCAGCACAGCATCCTCCAGGTATCCAGGGAGAATGGAATGTTCTCATCCTTCCAGGACTCTGCATTGTCCCTAAGTCCCCACTGCCAGAGTCCTGGAGCTGCTGAGTGAGGACTGTCCTGGCTGAAAGGAGAGCAGGACAAGGCACAAATGCTGTCATTCGCTGTTGTCCCTAAAATGTCTTCCACCACTAGTAAAGGCTGGTAGCATCTAAAAGGTGTAAAACCAGCTATAATCAGCATTTGCAATTTGTTCACCAGCTTTCAGTAAGGGATTTGCTGGTATTTCTCAGTACTGTGAAGAATGAAAATTTTGGTCTTCACATGCCAAATTAGCAACATCTTTAAAATCCTGCATCTTCTCTGACATGGGAGAATAGCTGAAGCCCCATCTCCTTGTCTTGACTTTTCTCTGTCAGCTGCTCTATGCAAGTGCCTGTTCTGTCTCTGTGTCTCACAACTTCCAGCTGCTTTACTATGCCATTCCTGTGTGGTTTGCACTCAGGGATTTGCCACTGTGAACCTTTTCCCCCTCAGCACTGGCCACACAGAACATACACATGGCAGTCTAATGAATTTTGGCTGTTAAGACTCCCACATTGCTTCCTTGGACCCCAGGGTAGCTCCACTACTGGCTAACAGGATTTCAGACACACCAGGGTGGCTTTCAGATGTTCCTGATGACCCAAAGGTTTAAGAAAATCATTGTAAAGAGTATGGGGAACCAACACACTCTACAGAGCATTTTGGGCTGTGGAGATCCTGCAGCTGGGGGCACAAAGGTTTTCCAATTTCTGTGGAAGGGAAGTAACCATATTTTTGATCTGGTTTTCCTAACAATAATAGTGAAACACTTGAGGAGAGCATGATTGTGATGCCTGAGGTACTGCTACTGATCCTGCCTGGTCCTGTTCATCCTAACAGGGACAGCTTTTGTCAATGGTTAAAGGATCCTGGACAAAGAATGATGGAGTTGGAAGTGGGAGTTATTATTTCATACTGGCATTTTATTCAGTTGAAGATCTAATTGAAGGGCTGTGTCAGGGGGTATTTTCATGACACATGGAAGTATTTTAAGTGCAGGCACAGCCTGTAGGTTCTGCTACTGCCCAAAAGCATGTCAGATCCCACTCTGAACCTCCACAGCTCGGCTCTACAAAGCTGTCACAGATCTCATGGTTGGACAAACCAGGCTGCTGAACTTCTCTCCTGCTGCCTCCTTGATATGGGCAGCTGGGGAAAGACCTTGGGCTGCTGCAGGATGGAGAATACTTTGAGTTTTGCTCTCATTTCAGCAGGTGCAGGTTTGTAGTCCTAGAAAAACAAGTGGCATTTGCTTTCCTGGTCACCTCTCCCTCAGCTTTGTTCTATCTGTTGTTAGACACAGCACAAACACTAGTGGAGGAAAAGAGCTCAAAACAGGGCTCCCTTTCTAACCAAAAAGCCTTTGATGGAATAACAACATAAGTGCAAATCTCAGCTGTGCTGGTCCCAAGACATCACAAACCTTCAGCATAGCAAGTAGCATTCTTGAATGCATCAAAAATCTTGTCTTTGAGCATTTAATGCGAGACATTACAAACTAATGAAGAGGAGAAATGTATGCAGTGTTGCTGTAAACCAAATATACAGATGTAAAATAATTAAGAATAAACTGTTCCATAAAAATGCATGTTGATAAACCCCCGTCTGATAAAGTGATTTATGAAGAATTTTCTAGAATTGCTAAAAAGAATGATTTCTCATTTGAGGCTCTGGAAGTCTTGAGTCACATTTTGTTTCTTTTAAAAAAATGTCTTAAAACACATGGCTTTACAGCTGCTGCTTGGAAAATATACACCTCCAAAGTCTGACTTTCATTTAAATACAAATGTACAAAATGTAAACTGAGACAATAGAGAAATTTACAAAACTTTTCTTTAAAAATAATAAAGACAAAATTCAGTTCTAGTATGATGCTATTTAAATACGTGCAAGTAGTCATGTTCGTTGAATTTCTATTGCAATGTTCTAAAGAGACAGATTTGATTCACACAGTCTTGAGTGCCACCTCCAAAAACAGACCTGAGTGGAAATTTCTTCTTAAAATGTGAGGCTCCACTGGAAGGAATGGATAGGAAAATCTCCATTTTGGGAGATTCAGATTTTCTTTTTTTCACTCAATGGTGGAGGCTCTCTCATCCACAGAAGCTCCAGAGATTATAGTGGAAGGATGCAACATGTTGTTTCATAGGACTGAGCTGGAACTAGCTGCTCCCAGTGGAGTTTGAACTGACGTGGTTGGAATTTATGTGATGATTTAAACTGGCCTTTGAATTTGGAGAACTCTTTGAATTGTTCTGATGCTGCAGGAAGAGGAAGAAAATAACAATTAGATTTCCACAATATGCCATGGTTTTATTTTTAATCCAACATTGTTCATTTTATGGTACTGACTGGACTGCAAGATTCTTGTTTGAAGATCTTTGGATGCAAAATATTCTCCACTTTCTTACCTGTAGTCTCTCTAGGTCGGCAGAACCATGGCAGTTCTTGAGGAATGCAGCAAAGAAGACTCACTCGAGCTCCAGGAGCCAAATCAATTCACTGCAAAATGTCAGTATCTGCTAAATCTGACTAATACAGAGGATACCTGCCAATGCTCAGGCATGGCTTTCACCCTACAGAAACAGTTCAGTCTGACTGTTGCTGACATTTGCAAGTGGTGCCATAGTGCCTCATGAAAGCAGCACATCATGTTTTATCCAGGCTTCTCTCCTCTTTATTGTCTTGGTTTCCTGCCATGACTACCTTCCTCAAAATGTGTATTTTCCTTTCTTTTTTAAATGCATAAAACAAGGATTTTCACAGGGAATTTCTTAAGTCCATAGAACAGTTTCAAAAGGCATTTCAGCACACCACTGAAAAATAGGTTGGGTAAGAAGTTTTCTGCTGGAAACAAAACTCATGAGCAACACTGGAACTGCTGGTGGCAAAAAAAAATCACACAAGGTAGATAAAAAACTTGGGATATGGAGGTAAATGTGAGAGCCAGCCCTCTCTAAGATGCACTGCCTCTCTCCTAGCAGAAACATCACCAGAACAGGGCTGTGAAACCAGGCATCTACAGGAGCTTCCTGGTCTTAGTCATAAAAGATCTCACCTGTCGCTTAAATATTCTCTGTAGCAATCCTTTCTTGGGTGGCTCTGGGGGGTAGCTTTTGTTTAGGTCTGGTGAAATAGTACCATTTGGTCCAAATACATTCAGCTCCTTGAAGCACTCTGTTTCTATCATCTAGTGCAATATAGTGAGAGAGAGAAAAAAAAGGTATTATTCATCTGCACTAAATAAATTCCAGTAGTGCTAGGTTCTTCAAAGCCAGCAGTGTGTGAGGAGAGTTAACAGTTGGATTCCTGCTGGTATCTGTGGATGGAAAATAGAGGGTATGAAAATCAGGCTGAGTCTGCTCTGTGTGTTTGCACATCAGACTTGTCAGAAGCTGCCCCACAAGACTTCCTGATCTTTCCTTTAGCATTGTAGAGAATATCAGGCAATGGCAAACACTCTTACAAAATCCCAGTTATTAGCTCCCCTCTGCCCAAGTGGATCTGCTGTTTGATGCAGAGCTGGATGCTGAAACCCACCGTTGGCTGTGTGTTGATATCAAACAGAAACAAAGACCCAGACATGGAAATGCTGGAGAGTTCAGGGTCCAGAATTAACTGCTGCATCTGGGATTGTGCAGACAATGGGTGAGAGCAGAGTGATCCTTCTCTTAAGGATTTCCAATTGTACCACAGAAGGTGCTGAGAGCTGTTGAAACACCTCTGTAGAAATCCAGGAGGAGGAAGTACAGTAGGATCCTTGCCAATTTACACAAATACACAGAGCCAACAGATACAGTCACCTGAACCTGACATCTGTGGCACATTACGGATCTTGAAAGAGGCCATTTGTAACTCATGAAAGCATTAGGGTCTGGCAAGTTATCCAGTAGCTATATATTACTGGAAACACAGAGCTCCTCTTAAACCACCTGTGTTATGGGGTTTATTGCAGTAATTTTGCTATGATACATCCTTACCTCATTTTGCCATGGAATAGACACTGATCCTGTGGAAAACTTGGAATAAAAATCATCATCTGTTTGGTCCAGGTTAACTCCTTTCACTGTGGAGAATTGCTCAATGTCTAACACATCCTTGCAGTACACTGCTCTGGGCTATTTCAGCAGAAAAAAAAAAAGGAGAAATGACAAGAGGAAAAATATTTCTGAGTTGGACCATGTGCTTTCATTCACAGATTCAGTCAAGTGAGAATGTCTAACAAGTGTGTGTCTGCATCCTCCTTCTCCAGACTTGTTCTGCCCGCATGTTTATCATCAAAGGCTGACTTCACTTTAAGCACATTAAGCTTCCTATTCTCAAGTCCTCAAAGCATCAGTCAAAGTGGGTTTTAGTCATCCCTGTACCATCTGGTTAAGAGGTGAGAGGAAAAGGACAGAAAGAGCCAGAAAAGAAAAATAGAACCCCTCAGTAGTCTTTTCATTCAGAGAGGGGACAACAGCAAACCAGAATGTTTATGAGTGGCACACTGGAGAGAGCTCTGAAAAGAGGCCTCAGATGGAAGTGCCCTCCTGCCCAGATAGCTGTGGAGTTTGCAGCTTAAAAAATTTAAAGGAATGTATCTTAATTGCTAAAGAAAACAGACGAGGTTTGGTATTTTTCCTTTGTTTTTATTAATAGCTCAGCTGCTGGAAGCTGCCCAGAATTTACCTCTATTAACTCTTTTAACTTGGCTGCATTTCTTCAAAGAAAGAGTTCAAATGGCTTTGCCTTTTTGAACTACTTAATTTTCTGGGATGAAAGAGACCAAAACTCTTTGCAGTGATGCAACTTTCAGCTCCTATTCCAGCAGTCAGCCTCAGGGAGCAGAAAGAATCACCAGTGGCCACCTCTCAGAGGCAGTGTGTGAACCCAGAGATGCCCCATCAATGGCAGAGCCACCCTTTGGTGTGCAGGGATAACTGAGGGCTGCCTTGTGGGACCAGCCTGACCTGCTGAACCCCAGCACATGTAAAGTCTATCTGTGGTACCAGGATGGCACAGCCCAAGGGTTCAACTGTGCAGTCCCTTATTTATCTAGTTCTGAGCACTGTGACCAAAGAAATTGACCTAATTCCTGACAGAAGTCCTGTTTGCTGAAGGCTGTATCCCTCTGCATTCCTGACAGCTGCAATCCACAACATTTTTGTGGGGATAGAGTAACATAGAAGAGGATGGAGAGACATGGTTTGGGTAGCAACCTCTGCCATTGGCTATATAGCTTTGGGTGATTCAGCTGACTTCAGTAAAGACTGGGAGATCTATGGATGAAGTGCCAAACAAATTAAATTAGGGGCAGCTCTTGAGCTCCCAATAAATAGCCATAAAAATTTATGTGCCTTTGCTTTTGCAAATATGTCTCTAAGAGGTGCCTTCTAGGCCTTACGTGCTACAGCTTTTATGCACTCTGGCAGATCCCAAATTTGAGCCCAGAATTTTATTATTTTCTACATCAGAAAGAAATAGTAGCTTGTCTCTTATTTCTTCCCACTAAAGCAGGTCGTAACACCACAGGCTAATTGGCAGGAATAACTAGGCCACATAGTAAAATGTAAAGCAAAACCAGAGCAACTAAAGTAAACTTTTGTAGCATTCAAACCACTTTGGTTTGGTTGAGCTTGCAGCAACCAAAGGGAATGGGAGCTGCCAAGATGTTACTTTCCTTAATATGTTAAAATGGCAGTGTTTACTTAGAACCATATGGGGACTTTAAGGATAGAAGCTCCAGCCAGAAAGAGAGCCCTGCAGGAGGGAAATAATCAGATAACTCTGTGCACTGGGCTAGAAACCGACACCACAAAAGGGTGGAAAAAGTTTTGTTGTTGCCAATGCAACAAAGACTTTCAGTATGTGAGCCTGGTGTGTAAATCTGAGTAAGGACCCAGTGTTAGGTTCTGTGCCCCATGAACACCAAAAATCTCCAAATGTTCTCTTAGGTCCAAGTCACCTTCTCTGCTTGAGGTGACACTTGATAGCTGAGCCTGGCTCAGATTCTCTGTAGTAAACTACTACTCATGATGATCCAGTCCCACAGAGCTCTGGACTTTGTATTTCTGGTTCCACCTCCATAAACCTGTATGCACACATGTGGCTTTCACTGTCCCAAGCACCACCTAGTTCTGAGCACACTTATTGTCACAGTAATACTGTGGATAAAGGAATACAAAGGTTCCCAGTGCCTCCACTGTCATACAGGAAGGCTGTGGTAAAAGGAGTGGGAATGGATCAATCCCCAGATTGCCAGCCTGCATCCACATGCCCACAGAGCCCTCTCTCCTCTTCCTCCCCACTCCAGCCCTGCCACTTATCACACCTTCCTGGGGTAGCTACCCGTGCAGAGAGCGCTGACAGCCCTGAGAGAGAGAAGCTATTTTAGAAACAAACCTCTTAAAAGAGGCCACGGGGGGTTCTTGCTATCATACTTACATCAGGCACAAAGGGAGGGTCCAGCATTCCTGCTTCTAACCTCTTGAAATTCATGCTCTTGAAAAAGGGGTGTCTCTTCACTTCTGCTGCACCTCCCCCTTGACATCCCAGCCGCTGCTTCACGTCTTTGGTGAGGAGCTGAAACGTGCCAACAGGAATGGTGAGGGTGTCAGAAAAGCAACAGCTCCACAAAGATATTTTTATGTCCACTTGTTTTTGAATGTGCCCACAGGGAAGTACAGAGGGGAGTTGCAACTGCTGTTACTTAAAAGCTGAAGTTAAATGGATTAGGACTGCACTGTTCTACATGCTGGTGAAATCCTCAGAAAAACCACTTGCTGTAAAGTATTTACAGTCAAGATAGAGACCATTTTTTTTGCCTGCTTTCAGTGAACATTTTCAAGAGGAGGTCTGACATACCCTACTAACATATAAAGATGCACATTCATAAGTTCCACGTGCTTTGTCTCAGTTCTTTTGGGTTTTTTACATTTGTAAGAATAAATTTCCCTCAGAAGAACAGGTGCTTAGGAAAAATCAAAAATACCAAACTGTATTTCCCTCACCATTGCACTACATTCCAGTGCATCATATGACACATTGAACCAACCCTTCTACAGTCATGGGCTCATCTCTGCTGAGCTCAAGGGGAGTTCCATCCACGGAGCCAGTGCCCAGTAATTACCCTCAGTTCTGCCTTGTTTGTTTTCAGAGAAGGGCAGTGCACAACCTCTACCTGCTACAGCAAGTCCTGCCTGTTTCCTGGGTACCCATAATGGGGCAGTAACCCACCAAATGAACTCAGCATCTTTGGTCTCCCAGATAAACAAGTCCATGAACAGAAACATTGTGATATTTACAGGGGACACTCTAGGGCACCTTCCAGGGCAGGAGAGCTGGAGAGGGAGCTTGGATAAGAGCATGTCACAAACAAACAAGGGGGAATGGCCTTAAACTGAAGAAGGGCAGGGTTAGATGGGATATTAGAAAGAAATTCTCCCCTGAGGGTGACGAGGTCCTGGCACAGGTTGCTGTGAAGCTGTGAGAAGAAGACTTTGAGTTCTCATGGTCCTGAGACTAGGATTTATATTGTGAGGGGCTTTTGGTGTTGTGTGTGTTTGTTTTTTAATCCCAACAGTTTTATGCTCTAGCCTGTCTGAAGATGGTCACTTTGGAATCTCCAGTCAGAAGCTGCGAGAAGCTCACAGAAGCTGTGGCTGCCCCATCCCTGGAGCAGATCAGCTCCAGGCTGAACAGGGCTTGGAGCAACCTGGTCCAGTGGAAGGTGTCCCTGCCCAGGGCAGAGAGCCAGACCGGATCGTGTTTAAGATCCCTCCAACACAAACTTTCCTGCGATTCCATCAGTGATCCTGAGCCGCCCGGGCGGTGCCGCCGGGAGGCAGCAGAGGAAAGGGCAGCAGAGGAAAGGGCAGCAGAGGAAAGGGCAGCGCGGCGGGGTCGGGCTGCGATCGCTGCCCGGGGAAGTGGCTGGGAGCGGGGCCCGGGGCTTTTCCCAGGGCACAGGGGATGGGAAGGCTCCCGCCTCTCCCCCGCCGCCGTCCCCGGCTTTGCTGGCCCGCAGTCGGGCCGAGAAGCAGCGCTCGCCCCTGCCCGGGTGGGCTGTGCACGGTAATGGCACCGAAAGCATCAGCAAAGCCCACGGCACCAGGCCGGGCAGAGGCTGGGTTCGGTCTCTGAGCCCGGGCAGGCACCGGGCCCGCGGGAACACCCCCGGGACCGTCCCAGCTGCGGATGGTGGGATGCAAACACTTTTGGGAAGGGGCGGGGGAGCAGTCCCGTGTTCTCGGGTGCAGCCTGGCAGGAGCAGGGCCGGGAGCCAGGGAGGCTCCCCGCCGGGGCAAGGCTGCCTGGGGATACTGCTGTGCTCAGCTCAGGAGTGTGGGCCCAGCTCAGGAGTGTGTGCCCAGCTCAGGAGTGTGTGCCCAGCTCAGGGCTTGTGTGCCCAGCTCAGGAGTGTGAGCTCAGCTCAGGGCTTGTGTGCCCAGCTCAGGGCTTGTGTGTGCCCAGCTCAGGGCTTGTGTGCCCAGCTCAGGGAGTGTGTGCCCAGCTCAGGAGTGTGTGCCCAGCTCAGGGAGTGTGTGCCCAGCTCAGGGAGTGTGAGCTCAGCTCAGGGCTTGTGTGCCCAGCTCAGGGCTTGTGGGCCCAGCTCAGGAAGTGTGTGCCCCCAGCACCTTCTGCCTCAGTGGCTGAGGCAGCAGCCCAGCTCAGCTACCTCATCTCACCGAGGGGGAACTTGGAAATCGTTTCTTGCTAACGTCATGTTGTGCTCTCTCCTCTTGGTGCCTGGCTAGAGTGGGAGTTTCATGTCCTTATCAGGGATTTCCAGTGTTACAGCTTTTTAGGCTTCTCTGAATGCTCTGCTACCACTGGGGCATTTCCACCATCTGGGCATTGGTGGTTTTCTTATCTGACTTCCAACAGCCACCTCAGCTCTGCATCTGTGTTTCTGGGGGCCTCATTTCCAGCCTGAGATGGCAAATGGCTTTGACAATCCGTGTGCCCCATGGGTACAGAGGCCACCCTTCAGCTGTAGTGGCAGCAGCCAAGCAAGAAATGGTGGTGAAGGGGTTTGCAAACATAAGAGTTTTCTGCTCAGGCCTTTCTGCCTCAGCAGCAGCAGCAGCAGCAAGAGCAGGAGACTGAATGGTCAAAGGAAGGGGTTCAAAGCCACTGCTGCTGGCCACAGTAGCAACTTTCAGCTTCCACATAGCAACATCTCTTTCTTTCCAACAGTTTCCTCTGCCTCTGATGCTGTCTAGGTGGTGATATCTGGGCTGACAGATCACAAGTGGCTGATCCATAAATGTAAAAAGACTTGAGAAAACATCTGTATGCCTTGCTATTCTCTGAGCAGAGAGATTCACATGATACTGTACCACATCCATCTGGCTCACTGCAAAAGATCTGTCTCAGAGCACTTCTCTGGACTCTGCTTTTCCTGCTAGAAGGAAAGAGGGATGCTTTGCTTGCAAATAATTGCATTAGACTTTGAGTTCTCATGGTCCTGAGACTAGGATTTTTGTTTTAAGAAGGTTTTTCTTTTTTTTTTTAATCCCAACAGTTTTATGCTCTAGTCTGTTTGAAGATGGTCACTTTGGAATTTCCAGTCAGAATTGGGGTTGCTCTGTTCTGGTAAAGAGTTCTTTTAATCTTTTATTCTCATGTCGATAGGACTTTCCTGATGGATGGAAAGAAGAATCTGAAAGCAGAAAGACCATTTTTAGTACCCATGGCTCTGATATACTTTTGGAAATGATGCCTTGGACCTTTCAGGAACAGCTGAGGAGCAAGTGGTGGTAGGAAGGGGTAGATTTGGACTTGCCTGGAGATGATACAGGAGACCTCTACAGTCTCTGCTCTCAAATCAGCTCTGAAGAGATGAAAAGGGGGTTATTTCCCATCTCTGCAGTCTGGATTCTGGACTAAGTGGGGAGATCAAGCTGATCTGTGAATTTGCCCTTGTCAGGCTGTAAGATGTTTGGAGTGTGCGGTCAGAGAAGAGGGTAGCTGAGGACAGAAAAAGGCTGCCTGGGGATTCCTGGGTTCCTCCATGACAAACAAGGGAGTATTCAGTAACTTCAGATGCAAGAAGGAAGTTTCTGGAGCATGAATGCAGTTGGTTGTGGGTGGCTGGCCACTGCTGGCTGAAAGACACAAAAGGGAACAGGCCACTGGGAATAGGCTGGGACTGAAAGGACACAGAAAGGAGAGGATTTCTCCTGCAAAACCCTGCTGCAGGGGAGCAGCTGCCAGTCTCAAGTCTTGAGATTCCCAGGAGAGTCACAATGAAGAAAAAATAAGAAATAAGTGGAATTTGAAAAGCTGTAGATGCAGCCAGCTCTAGAAGTGGCAACAGGTGAAACCAGACATTCTTCCTGGCTTCTGTTGTGGATATCAAGACATAACATGGACTGAAATATTTTCCAGAAGGGAGAATTCTTCCTTTCACCAAGGAATAATGAGTCTTTTACCATTTCCTGCAGCCCCAGAAGCTTTCTGCAATAGTAAACCTGTGCAAGAGCCTGAAATTGAAATATGCATCTCATTTGGGAATCTGACATGGAAAAGAAAATGCAGATAACAAAAGTATGTTACAACTTTTCTCCATACTTTTGTTTAATTCAGTTTCAAAGGGTTTATTTAATATGAATAGGGAGCAGAACAAAAGCAACTCCATCAGGCTGATGACAAGCCCTCCTGGGACAGCAGTGCAAGGGACCCCATTGAACACAATTTAAATGTAGTTCTACTGTAGAGCCTTCAGATAGTTCACAGAATTTCAAATCTGGAGATGGCCTGGGCCACCCAACCATGCATGAAGTTAATGCCAAACAGCAGAGCTGTGTGTTCTGGTAAAAAAAGGCTCCAGCTGACACTGGACATTTAGGGTTTAGTCTACAGAGTTCATGGGCAGAGCATGGCTAGAACAGGACTTTCAAAGAGGGTCCTGAGTAGCAGCAGTGAATTTCCATCAAGATCTTGATATAAAGAGCTCTCTGATACTTTCATGTCACTCTTTTGATCCCCATTGGGGATTCAAACTCTGCAATGTCTGAGACTGTTTTTCCATGACTTTGTTTTGATTCCTTTACAAAAAGAAACAACTGTTGTGAGGATTGCTAAAAAAAGCCAAAAGTCCCCAAAGCACTGTTTTATCTTCATGTGATCAGTCAGTTCATATCCAGATCATACCATGTAATAAATAATTCCAAATTCTTAGATGTTAGTCCTAAAATTATAGGAGTAAGGAAAACAAAAAATTGCCACTCATGAAAGGAGACAAGGGGACTGCTAAAAGCATTTCCACTGACCCAGCTCATCAAGCAGTTTAAGGAATCACCTAGATAAAGTTCAGCCCTGACACTGAAGTAAACATATTAAGTGGTTTTTAGAGAATAGAAAAGGAACACTGTGATCAGTTACTAAATGAGAGAAGAGAGATGAAAGAGCAGTTATCCTTGGGCACTGATAGACTTTAGGTGTCATAATGTTGATTTCTATGGGATGAAAGCAGAAAGGAGGGATGGCAGCAGGCAGGAGTAGCTGTATGATGACAGAGCTCCTGATGGTAAGTGAGGAACAGGAAAAAAATTGTTTTTAAGGAAAACAGAACCCATTGTCTTTTAGTTGGGGGGCAGGGATGGCACTTTGAAAAGGGAATGGAGATCAGAAACATGGAACAGCTGAGGCTGGAAGCCACATGTGGACATACATGGTCTTCTCCAACCCCTCTGCTCAAAGCAGAGTTTCCTAGAGCAGGTTGTTCCAGGCTCCTCCAGCTGGGCTTTGGGCATCTCCAAGTGTGGAGACTACACAGCTTCTCTGAGCAACCTGTTCCACTGTTTGGCTACCCTCACCATGGAAAAATGTTTCCTAATGTTCAGAGAGAACTGAACTGCTCCTGTGCTTCAGTTTTTTCCCCTTCCTTCCTGTCCTGTTACGGGACACCAAAGCAAGAGTTTGGCTCTGTCTTCTTTACACCCTCCCATCAGAGATCCCTTGTGTAGGGTGAAATGGGAGCTGCAGGGATAAAAGACAGCAGGGAAGACAAGTCTGTGGGAAATGCAGACAAGCAGGGCACTGAGAGAGTGACAGAGGAGCACAGCAATGTGGGCCCATCTGACACTGCTGGCTTGAATGCACTTCAAGTCACATCTCTGGATGCATGACTGCACTTGTCAGGGAAAACACACATGTGCATCAGTGAAGTACAAGGCACAACAACAACAACAAACACGGAGCATTTCCTAGAAAGACTGGATTTTTTTTGCAGAAAAAACACACCAGGAGCAGCTATGTTATATGGGAACTATGGGTTGGGGAGCTTCCCAGAAAGCCAGCTGCCCCTGTTCCTAATTATTTGTTATTCATCTCTGTTTCAGTCCAAAATGAGGTCTGATTTATGGGAAATAACTTACAAAATGGAACATGGAAATATGGGATGGATGATGATTAATGGGAGCTATGACATGTGCCTGCAAAAATGCAAAAGGGCACAAACATCCAGGAGGGGAGGGTTGACGTGGGGTGACACTAAAGGGTTTTCCTATGAGTAAATGAATAAGGACAATGCATTTCCTGGTGATGATGGTGCTATTAGCTCATGAAGTAAGCTCTGAAGAGAAGTTTGGGCAACATGGTGGGAAACATTTCCTCACTCCTGCCCTGAAGAGTCCACTAAGGGAAAGCCTTTTGTGCTGAAGGCCCAAGTTTCATTTATGTATTGCAACTTTTTGTTTCATTTTGCAGATATGATGGGTATTTTATTACTCTTTTGTTTCCTTGTTAAGATGCTGATGCAAAGCAACAAAGTTCTGGCTTCCAATATAAAAAGCAAAAAGAATTAGAGAAAATATGTTTGAATAATGGATTTTTTTAAAAGCATCACTTGATAAAATAAATTGCTTTTGGATGGGAAACTACAAATGCCATCACACTCAGTATCAGGACTCAGACTCTTCCTGCCTCAAGATATTAATGCTCAGAAAGGGAAAGGTTATCTTTGGATCCGTTAATAGTTTGCACAAACCACCTCAATAAACATGCCACATGATTGCACAGGGAAGCAGTAGTGACCAAGTTTTCAGGAATGATTTATATATAGTCCAAGCTTCCCTGAGGCAAGAGAAAGAACTGGATGATCTCCTGAGGTCCCGACTCCCTGAAACCAGAGTCTCCATGGCTGGAAGATGAAAATGACCACTACAGTGTGATGACTGTCTGCTGTCCTGGGAGTGTGGTAGGTCATCTACAGCACTGTCCCATCAATGCTACATTTAATTCTTCTCAGCTTTTAGTTCTCATGGTTATTTTCAAATTATTATGTTCATTCTGTTATGCAAGGGACATAAAGAGTAACAAGAAGGGCTTCTACAGGTATGTCAGCCAGAAAAGGGGGGTTGGGCAATGTCATCTTTAAAGGTCCCTTTCAACCCAAACTATTCTGATTCTGTGCCTCAAGCAGCAAGGTAACATTCTGGCCTCACATCTCCATTTCAGATGAACACACACAGATTCTTTGCCACTCCAGCAGATGCTGCTCCTCACCTGGTGAGAGCTGAGATGGTACCTGAGGAGAGAAAGCAGCCTGCTGGGCACATGGAATGGTCTGTGAGAACCCATGGCTGCCCCACATCCTCCTGTGTCAGCTGCACTGGGGGCTCTGCAGCACCAAGTAAGGGCAGCAAAGGGCCCGGAGCATCTATCAAGAGTGATGTCAGTTAATTACCACCCCGAGGATTCAGGAATGACTTGGTGCACTGTGAGTTAATGACTTCCAGGCATGATACTTGGCAGTGCTACCATTATTATTTTGCAAGGAGACTTCAGTGTCTCTTCATGCAGCCAGCCAGCCAACCAGAGTGCTGTGGATCTGCTCTTTGCCTGCCTGTTGCACAAGACATTGGTGAAACCCTCCCTACCTATTTGTTGACCTCTCCTCCCCTTTGTTCTCCCTCTACCAGCAAACACAGACAGGTCACTGTCTCCAAAGGAGACTTCACTCGTTAGCAAACAACACCCAGAAAAAGGCCACATCCTTTTCCAAACTACAATTCAGCCTTCTAAAGATGGATGTCAACAGGACATTGATGAATTCAGATGCAGCTTTGAGATTTCTCAGGGGGATTGAGGATTTCCATTGTCAGACATGGCTATTGTGCTACGAAAATGACTCCCAGCTGAAGGAGTGAGAAAACATTTTGAAGAACAGCTCAACAGTATTAAGAAAAGCTGGATACCCTGGCACCCCGGGGGAAAAGCTGCTAACAAAGTTAGTGAGATGGGCTGGGACAACATTTGAGTGTCACAATAATTTCATTGCATAATCTTTGTCCTGCTTACCCCCAGCTCTCACCAAAGACAATGGAAGCGTGGGGTTTGCAGTTCCTTGCAGGAGACAATCAGGTTCTTGCATCATCGAGCCCTTTTTATTTTTTTCTACAGGGTTATAAAAGACAGAAATGCATTCTTGACTGCAAACTAACATCCAAAGTCTCATGAGAACAGATACCGCTCCCTTGGCCATAAAACTTTGGAGAGGACTCAGGATGACCATGATGAATCTCATGGAGAAACAAGCCCAAATAAACACACTTTGAATGAACAGAGAATGCAGTCATCCCATCCACAGATGAGCTTGGTTAGCCCTTGTTTCTGCAGCCCCTCTATGGCACCCTGTTACTGCTCAGACTGTCAGACACAGCTGGTTCATGAAGCTGCCCCACTGCCCTTCCCGCCCCTTACCATTTTACAGATGGACTTGGCCTCCTCAGAGAACTTATGGGAGTACACCTCCTCTGTCTCCAGCACTCTTCTGTCCACTTCTTCCCTCTTCACCTTCTCCTTCCTTCCACGGAACGGCGATTGCCCAGCAATCATTTCATAAATGAGACAGCCCAACCCCCAGTAGTCAGGGCTGAGTGTGTACCTCTGGTTGTTCAACACCTCTGGAGCTGTGGAGGAGAGTGAGATGCCTTGTGGAAATGCTTGGTGTTTACACAGGCAAAGCATTTAAATGCCTAGAAGTTCCATTTTGGTCACTGAATACACATGCACAGAGAATGGTGGGTAAAATACAGAAATACCTCCTGATTTCAGTTGAGGGCATTACAGGAAATGCAGCATGCTACATGCCATGGTGTTCTCTCTACATGCTACATGCCTTGTGCATGCTGTCTTCTGACTTCTCTATCAACTCAGTCCAATTTAAAAAAAAAAATCACTAAATTAGTTGGATCTAAATATTAAGCAGAGACATAATTTTAAGAGTTCCTTCAGATCTCTCCATTTAGGGAAGAAATGAAATGCAAACACACATCCTGTAAACAGCCGTGACATTTCTTCAAAAGCAAATTCTGTCTCTTTGGTCAATTCATGGCTTTTCTTTTTGCCCTTTGAAGAAACCCCCAATCCATTAATTTTGTGTTGCAACCACAGACAATGCTTTTGGGCAGAGAGTCACTGTCTTGCAGGCACCCTCACCTCCATGCATGGGTACAAACACACGTGCTCACAAGCACAGAGCCTTAGTGTGCACGCAAACTTACACTGGGATAACAAAATTTAGACATGACAACTGATTTGCTTGCTTTCATTAAAGTCTCCATATGGTGTAACAGTGGCTCACATCAGCTAGTTTCTATTCAGTCAAATAAGCATAAGCAATTTTTACTGCAAGAAATATGCCCACCCAGAGAATGCATGAAAATAATGACATTGAGTTTAGAAAACAGATCTAGTTAAATAAGGGAGTGTAGCTTTTTGTTGTTTTTTTGGTTTGTTTTTTTTTTACCAATGTACAAATCTCTACTCATCTTTTGTGCAGCCTCCCCTGCACACAGAGAAAAACCCAAGATGACCCTGGTCAAGATGACCATAGGTGTGGACTTACCCATTTTATCATAAGCATACAAATACATTGTAACTCCTATACAAAGCAGCAACTAGAAAGAAATCTTTATTTTGGCACATAACCCTCCTAAAATTAATCTACACTAAAGTCACTAGAATCCCAGTTGCTGTCTCCCCTTTCAATTTTCTTTGCTGATTTAAGGTTATAGACCAGCCTCACTTAGAGCTGTAGAGGTCCAGCCTTTCCCCCTCTTCTGATTTTCACTATCAGGATTTCTGTGGGAGTTGCTGCATGGAGCTGGAGACAGCTGAATGTGAATATTTTTTATTCTTTTTCTTAAGCTTACTTGGCAGAAATATCTCTAAAACTCAAGTAATCTCAGCAAATTTTTAAAAAGATGAGCTGTGGAAGACTTACCCATATACCCTACTGTTCCTACTCTTCCACGGATTGATTCACCCTCGGGGATTTTAACAGCTAGACCCAAATCAGATATTCTAATATGACCTGGAAGGGAAAAACAAACAAAACAACACAAAGCAGATATAAGAACATGACCCAAATTACTCCAAAACCCATAACTGTGGTCATTGCTAAAATACTCCTGCAATTTACTGCTCAGACATTTTTAGGAAAGAGTGTTCTGAATCACTGAATTGGAGCAGTTTCATTGACAAGAAAAAGATGAATTATTAAGGGCACTAAAACACAGCAAAATAAATGATAACAGTAAGGCTGTGGACTGCAGTGGATTGCATTAGGTATTTTAAAATCAATGAAAACAGGCAGAGAGAAGCCTGCTGTGGGGAAGTATCTTGAACTGATCACAGAGGATGGATGGGCTGACACAATTCTGTAACTCTGTGATGGCAGAAGAGGCTACATCTGGTCTGCAAGTCAGCACCAGATTTGATTATTGCTGCCTTCAGCAACGAACGGGTACCTGGGTTTGCATAAAGCCAGACTTGGCTCAGCAGAGGAGGAAAGTACTTTCAAAAATGGAGAGGGAAGCACAGAGTTAGAAATTAGAACTCCCTTAGTGTTGCATCAGCCTTGCAATGAGGATGGAAAAACAACGAGAGGCAGAGAGCCCCAGCAGTGCTGAGCTCTTGAGAACAGCCCCTGCTGAGGGCACGGCCGCTTCCTTCCATCTGTGCACAGAGCTCCAGCAGCTCACCCACCCCAGGACAGGAATATTAGTGTATGCTGAGCCTCTTAATCACTTCAGAGCATTATTTGTCTTTGTACAATATATATCCTAGAACTAACTTAATCTGCTTTACTGTGAAAGCATCTCTGTAAACCTCCAAGACTTACCATAATCATCCAGCAGGATATTTTCTGGCTTCAGATCTCTGGAAATGAAAGATAGCAGTTATGGATATGAAGCTGGTTTTGATAACATAACCATACAACTGAGTGAGTGCATTTATTACTCGTAATAAACCAGCTGAGTGTCAACTCAGACAGCAAGGAACTCCTGAAACCAATACAACCTTTTACAACTCACTTCACAGATAGACTGAAACCATATGTCTTTTTCTAAACTGGAGTTAAGATTTTTCACTAAGCCAAGCTTTTAGTTCCTAATCTACCCTGTAATGGACTCATCTATCTAGTCCTGTAAACCCTGGAAATGAACCCCTACAGTCCTGTGTGTTATTAAATCTCTGCAACATTTTCTGTTACAAAACCTTACATTAAAAAAAAAAAAAGGTTTTATAATACTTTATTTACACATGAAAATGGAAATATCAATTTGCTGGGCTCAAATTTTCTGGCATCTGACTCAGACCAAATATGTGAATGTGTATCCATGCACTTGCACACATGTGCAGTAATTTTGTTGAGTTTGGAAAATGCAGGGCAGAGGGGGGAATGCTGTGCCCAGATTAAGATTCTTCTTACAAACATTTGTGAAACTCTAGTGCCTGTGTGGTTTGGAGCAATGCCATGAAAATTGGCAAGGTGGTCAATCTGATGTCAAAGATGTGCCTTTTACTGTTCCTGAAAAAAAAAAAAAAAATCCCCAAATCTGGGCAAGGATAAACTTCTGAAGTAAATAATCTCAGTTTTCATATATTTAGCAGAACCTTGGCAGATCATTCTTCTGAAAGGTTTGTCTGCACAAAACCTGCTCCACCAGCTGTTGCTTGGAGATGCTTCCCAGCCCAGCCACACTGTCCCCTCCTTGACCAAGGCTGTTTTCCAAACCCTTCCAAGCCCAGCACAACTCTGCTGCCATTCTTGGGCTGCAGTTGAGGTGGGAGCCAGGCAGGATCTTTCCTGTCCTGCTCGTGCAGAGTGGGAAAGAAGACAGCCTGGGAGATGGGACAGAGGTGTCAGAGGGGAGAGATGGACATGCTGGGCAGGGAGTGTCCCAGAACAGCCCCAGGACTGGGCTGTGCTGGCTCAGGAGCCTGAATGAGGCTCCAGCAGCTGGGTGAGGCACGCAAAACAGCATTGCTTCAATTCACCACATCATGCCCTGGCTTTTATCTAAAGACAGTGCTTAGCCTGGTGCAAATCCAAGCACTGCTTGGCCTCTTCTTTTTGTAAGGTCTCCTTGCATCTGTGAACCAGCTTGGTTCTGTTAACTTCCCAGCAAGAGGCATTTCTGTGCAGAGAGCAAAGAGCAGGCACGAACAAGAGAAACCCTTGCACCAGGGAACAGGGCAGAGCACAGAGCCTGAGCAGGAGCCCACCCCACCCCTCAAGCTGTACCACTCCAGTATCATGAGTTTTCCTCTGTATGGGAGGGGTATTTAACAGTTTTGACAATGCCAAGATTGGAATTTTTAAACTTGCCTTGTTTTTATTTATGATTGCAAGCAAGAACACAGAGTGCTCTGAGTGATCTCCTCTTCTTGCTTGCTTCAGACCTTCCTGACCTCCAAGATAAACCTCACCCAGGGCCCAGTGGTACCAAGCCTACTTTTCAAATAAACAATGCTGAAATATATGAAGGGCAGCTGAATACTAAGGAGAAACTGTGATTTTGTTTAACATACCACTGTGGGCTTTCCCTGCCTATCAGCAGAAGATTTCCAGTGCTGCAGCAGCACGGTCAGGGGCATCATCTATTTATTTTTGAAAATGTGTTCTAAATCCTGTAAGAATCATTTCCTTGAAAAACTCAGCCTTCATCAGTTACTTCGTCTTCTGCTCAGCAGTTATTAGTCCCACTTAAAACTGTAACTGGGGGGCAATGATAAGAATCGTATGGGCAATTTGGGTAATGTTGTCTCTGAATGAGAAAATGAGAGATTCCACAAGGACTCTGAGAACACCAGTTCAGTTCTTATGATCCTCTGTGATTCAGGGCAATTAGAGGAAGATTTCCTCCCCTCCCAGACATCAGCTGTCATTCCTGTTTTCAGACTTCTGGTTCCTCAGGATCAAGGCTGGCTTCTTTTGCATGGCCAGCACTTCCAAGAGTTCAAGACTGAAATGTCCAGGAGGGATAAAACTCCCTGGTGGACACACTGACACGTAAAGCTGCTTCCCAAAGACTCAGCTTCCCATTTGTAAAGTAGCCTTGCCCAAACATACTGAAACATAAACTGCTGGCACTGTGCCCATGCTCAAAAGGCAATTGTTTGTGCAGGACAGCCTAAACAACTCAATTAATCACTGTGGACAAAGCTTTACCATGTATTTGTGCAATGCCTGGGACAATGTGAACTTGATGCTGATTGGAGCTTCCAGGCATGGCTATAGCATAAATTTAAAAAATTACATACATAAACATATTTTTATATATTAAAATGTTTATATATAAACATATAAAATTAAAACAAACATATAAATACAGAATATAAATAATGTAAATAATATAAATAAATTTTTTATATATATATATACACAAAAATAATTTGAGGAGAACCAGGAGCTTTTTACATTTGCTTTCCATGAACAACCAACCCTCTGACCTTTACTAACACGATGCAGTTGAGAAATGTAACACAAGTGCCACGTTTGACAAGGGAATTCTGAATGAGATAAATCTGACTGTGAGCCTGGTTGTTCTCCCAGGTCACGTCTGCAGCGTGCGTCAGCAACAGCCCAGGAGATGGGGATGCATCTTCCACTGCTGTGATTTACTCAGGAGCATTTTGTTTATAGGAAATGAAATTAAGTCTGAAGAATAAGTGTTTTGTGATGAATTATTCGCCTAGAGAAGGCAGTAGCATTTAGCTGCTACATTTTATTGACCTATGTAGCACTTCTCACAGGTCCCACAACACGCTGTGCTCTTACAAATGAGGGGTCTCTGCAGATGCTCCTGAAATGCTGCTAGAAAATGTCACCTACAAGGATGTAGTATCATCCATCACCAAAATGAATGTGCCATCTGAGGTGTAAAGTAGCAGCTCTTTTAAGAGTACCATGAAAGCTCCTGCTTAAGGAAGTAAGGTGTCATTTCTCTCAGAGCCACACACTATTTTAGGTGGCCAGATCTGATTTGTCCTGTTAGAGAATGGCATTAGTATGGCATTTTATCAGCCATGTTATGAACACACCAGTCATTTTTTCCAATAAAATATGATCATGAAACACTATACTACCTCCTAAAATGTTTGAAAATGTGGTAGGAGGTTTTCTAAGGGAAAAGGAAGCCAGACACTTTCACTTACAATTTGATTTTTCAATTGACATTAAACACTTAGTACCATTTTGTTCTTTGGGGAAAGAAAAAACCTCCTTCTTGGGTGAGCACCAACTAAATCAGCATGATATCTGTCTGCCCTCTGTGTGCCAGCTAGCAAGATATAAGGCAACAAGTGTCAGTTTGTTAGAGATCTCCAAGGAACAACAATATTGCAATTTCTATGCATACAAGCACATGCATCATATGTATTACACACAGGCATATCAGATGATTAAAAGCGTGGCTTGGCTTTTAAAAATAGCATCTTATTGTCTATTAATCAGTGTCCTTGGAAGTTCTTTCATCAATTTACAGGCCCTCTTCTGCTGTGAATGCCAGCAACGATGATTTCACAAGCGGGGATGATGAAGACAAACATTAACTGTTGTTTACAACTACAGTGGCTGTTGATTAAAAAAAATAAATCCTCGTGGAGTCACAAGAACTCTGTCTGCAATCTGCTTGCTTATCCAGCCTGCCCTGGAGAAGTGCTTGTGTAGAGCTGCAGGCCAAACTGGAAGCTGAGAACTTGGGCCCTGCCCTGCTGGAAGCGGCAGCGGCGGCGCCGGGCAGCGCTGTGCCCGCTGGCTGCACCCGTGGATGGTGGGATGCTGCCAGCAGGATGCTTCTTGTGTGGCTGGGAATGGGCCCCTTTCCATGGCTGGCACGCCAGGATCACCATGATCCCATCTAGCTAATCACACTCACAGCAGTGGAGATCCATGCCCTCTGGCTCAGACACCCTCGTGGGACTGCACACCCTCTGCAATAGAAGTTTGGCCACATCTGACGTGTTGCAGCCTCTCGTGCAATACAACCTAACTAATTAAAATAGAGGCCTGGATGGAATGATCTCCATTTCATCCCAACTAGGAACTCAGTTCCTTAATGAAATCCCTTTAGAGGAACTTCCACCATTTTCTTATGTCACCCAGTGCATGTTAAGGTAGGGTTTGGGGAGCTTTGTGCTAGTTCTGTGTAATTTAGACAGGATGTACTTAGGGAAGCAACTGCTTCCTTCCATGATTACTGTATCATGCTGTATTTATACAAGACTGGGAAATCTCAGCCAAAACACTCAGCTGTACAGCACCACAATAAGAAGGGAGGAAGCAGACAATTCTTTCCTACCCAGAAAAGACATCCTAAGACTCAAGAGAGAGCTTACCTGTACACAGTATTTTCTCTGTGTAGGTCTTCCAAGCCACAAAGAATCTCTGCTGCATAAAACAAAGCTCTTTCCTCCTCGAAGCCTGGGTTTCCCATGTTGTAGATGTGAAACTTCAGGTCACCTCCATTCATTATGGTCAGAACTAAACACAGTGCATCCTTTGTTTCGTAGGCATAGGCTAAATTGACCTAGAAAAACATTTGCAGCACAGTTGTGACAGTTCAGATGGCTGCTAAGAAGGAAGTGTCAGCTTTTCATTGAAGATCTTCTCCAGAAAATGAAAAAAATACATTGGATTTGGTATGGGCTTTCTTACAGTGGCAAACATGTATTTTAAAAGTACAGAAAAATGAGATGCCAGGATTCTACAGATTAATTTGTGGAATCCAGCCTATTTATCACCAGAAACCATCAAGGCTCAGATGGCTTCAGAGGCTGGAGAAACATACCAATTCCAGCCCTATTTTCCCATGTTTGAGAAATCTTAGTAATCAAGGGAATCTACACCTCCTGCTGCACCATTTTGCATCTCAGTGAGTTGCCTGGAAGGCCCAGATATCCCAGTCCTGGGGTGATCAAGTGGACCATCACCATCAAGGTCAGTATCATCCCTGAGAGGCTCTGCTGGGTGCCCAAGGAAAAATCAGACCAGCCAAAATCTACCCATCACTTTTAAATATGTGCCATCCTCTGGCAGAAGCAAGTAAACATGTAAGCAAACACCTTGCATCTGTTGTATACACAGTGTTTCCTGAAATAAGTATAAAGAACATGACAGATGCTGAGACAACACTTTTTTTTTTTTTAATGTGAGGCGAGTTTTAAAGGAGGCACAAGAGCTGGTGTGACTCAGGAGAGCCCTGCATCAGGCTGACCTGCTCCACCTCACTGCTTGGATGCTTCTGCAAGCCAATCTCATCTGATCTGTTTGGGGTGAATCTCCTTCAGCCTCCTCCAAGCACCCCTCTCCCAGACCCTGGGAATTCAGGTAATCACTCTGGATAAGAATAGCTCTTCCTGATGCAGCTGTGATGCAAGCCAAGGCTGTAAAACACACCACGTTCCCATGGCAGGCACGGGCCCCTCCACTGCTGAATTTCTCACAGACCAGAGACTGACATGAGACCCAGCAAAGGTACATGGAGCAGGGCTAAGGTGGAAAGCAAAGGGATTCAGCTTCTGGCACCTCTCCAAGAGCAGGAGATGGAGGAGGCACTGGATTCAACCAGAACACTGCTCAGCAGGTGAGCGGGGAACCACGGACTTCAATACTCACTACAAACTGACTATTGACTTTTTCTAAAATCTGCTTCTCATTGAGTGCCATGGATTCGCCTTTCCTCTTCTTTATCCTCTTCTTCTCTAATCTCTTGCAGGCGTACATCTTCCCCGTGGCTCGCACTTGGCAGGCGCAGACCTGCGAATTGAGCAAAACAATTGCCGGGTAATTCGAAGCAAACGCCGCGTCTGGGCTGCACTTCACTCCTCACCATCTCCTCTGGTTTAGTCCTTTTAAGGCCACAGACGGCGGCTTAGCGAGGCGGGGGCAGCCGTGGGGACTGACTACTGTTTCCAAACCTGCTGTGGAATATTGGTTTAATTATTTCACTTTCCTCCGCCTGCTTCCTCTCCCACCTCCTTTTGTCTGTGAGGATTGTGATCTCTCAAGTCTGCACCTCCCCTGCCTCTGCTGCCACCTCCAGACACCAGGAAAATACAAATAAGGGTGTGACCCCAATTCCATTGTGAATGCAACAGCCGAACACAAAGTAACTCTCAAAAGAGTCCTTTTGAGATTACTGTGTCATGAGGGGTGAAATAGAACTGTCAGCAATTAATGAAAATCAGCCTCTGTCACATCAAGCTCCTGTACCTGCAGTGTCTAAAAAGGAAAAAACACTCTTAAGAGAAAGTTTCAGAATTACTCACCTCCCCAAAGCCGCCTTTCCCCAGTACCCTGTACTGCCGAAACGTGTTTTTTGTTACTGGTTGCCTGGAAGAAAAAAAAGAAATAAATAAATAAACCCCCCACCACACTATGCTTAATGCACTCCCTGTGATTTATTTATTTCAGAGCATACTTTTGAAAAGCAAAATAGATAAATATTATATAATCCCATTATTTCAAGGTAATCGTATTATATAATATAATATATAATTATGTAATTACATTACTTCAATACTATGTATGGCTTGAACTTTTCAATTCCAACATATTAAGCTGTAATAAAATACAACACATTAGTGAGTCATCAGTATAGTTTCTGCTAGCATCTTAGGACCAAGGAGGCTTCTGAATCTCCATTATACAGCTTTGGCCTTTGTTAAGCAAAGAGGAAGCCTGAGATCTTCCAGTAAGATATTAATTCCCATGACATATGGGATGGGCTAACACATTGCTTTACTTGGCCAGCAAGATGAGAAAAAGAGATCCAAAATTCAAACCACCAGAAAATATTTCTGTTGTGTTAAACAGAACATGAAACATGTATGAATGAAAGGCAGAAACAATCCTGGGAGCAGGAGAGGTGGATTTTTGTGACATTTGCAAGCTGGGAGAGCAGGAAGATCCAAGCCAGCCCATTCCCTCTGGGCTGCCTGCTTCCTGGGGGAGCACCACGAGCAAGAAGGGAGCCAAAGCTAAATTAAGGTTAAACAAGTCTATCCCTGAGGGCAGAGTGCTCCCTGTCACTTGACACAATCCCTATACAATTTCCCAGGCTTCCCACAAAATCTGCTCCACCAGAACGGCTCCAGCTCTACATCCAGCTTTGACTTGGCTACTGTAAAAGTTCTGTCACATGACAGAAGAAGGATTCTAGGTTCAGCGAGATCCCATCTTACATCCACCACCGAGGTTTTACAAGGATCCCAGCAGTGGACAGGAATATTCCTGCTATCCTTGCTCCCCTCTGGCAGGCAGCCAGCCGGCAGAGGGAGCACAGCAACGTGGCTGTTCCCACCACAGGGACGATGAGGTTGATGACAATGATGATAAATGCTGAAGTGAATCCTTTCATTAATGCCCATTATTGTTTTCCAAAGTAGGGGAAGAACGGTATGCAGACAGTCAAAACTAGGAGAGGAAAATATGTTATTTTCAGTATTCCATCAGGCTGCTGCAAATGCTTTTGGGGTTAAAAGCAACAATTAGTAGTGATAACTACATGTTCAGCAATGTCCCTGGAATAAATGGACTCTGTGACTGCTCCTCTGGAGCCAGCAGGCTGTCAGAAGGAGCTGTTGATCATTCCATGCCACTAACATCTCTTTGCTAATCCTGAAAACAACTCTCCCAGCTTCTTAAAGCAGGCATATCGAACAGTTTGTCACACTTGTTGGGAGAAATGGAAAAAAAATCCTCAAAGCATTACAGAAAATTCCTTATCCCTCATGTGAAAATAGATAGGAAACAGCCTGGCTAGAGATGAATCACCCGATGTTTTTTTAATTGAAATGGAAGAGTAAATGCTGGCCTCAGTAAAGATGGCATGTGGAGCATGTCTTGGCATGGAATGGCTCTTCCCTCTGCCCACCCCTCTTGAGCAGAGGCTTTGCAGCTTTCCAGGGAGAGGAACTGGCAGAGCTCCTTTGATCTGGAGGCGTCCTGCTGACACACAGCGCTCACGGATCCGGCCCCAGCTCACCCACTGTAATTAATTCCATTTGTGGAAAATGGGGCTTCTCCCAGCTCAAGGTCACTGTCACCCAGCAGTGACCGTCTGCTGCAGCACTCCCTGACAAGGGAAAGGCACAAGCCCCTTTCCTTGCAAATTAATACCCACTAAGGCTGCCTGGTTATTGAATGTGCTCAGGAATGTCCAGCCAATAAATACACTGAGAGGACCTATATGTCACATTTTTTCTCTCTTTGGAGTGATTTAATAACAGTGACAACTGGTCCAGACAAAGAGTCACCACATTCACAGGGTAGCTAAACAGAAAGACAGCTGAAGTTGCTGAATGTACATTAATCATACCTAATATGTTTAATGTACCTAAGGCCATTAAATGGTTGAGCACTTGAGCTGCAGAAGCAAACATTATCTCAACTGTCAGATTTTGAACATATTCACAGACTTTGCATGGAAAGTAAAAGTAAACCTTTTTATTTATTTTTATTTAAGAAAGAAAAATAAAAATCTTGTGACACTTACCTTTCCAACCATTTCCACTGGAGAAACCTGTCGAAGTACATGCTGTTTAGGTACTCTTGGAATGGTTCCCCACTGAGGTGGTCAAGGACAGATCTATCTCAGATGAAAAGGATATATAAGCATTTTATAATCCTGAACTTTGAGCAAAAGAGAAACAAAACAGGAGGGGAAATATCCAGATTTCTTTTACAGCAGGATTCTGTTATTTCTACTTTATTTTGTACTTTATTTTGCTCACTGTTTCAATATAGAAACAAAGTGATGTGCTTGATGTATTTCATAACAGGAGGCCTCATACCAGCTGAATACTGGTGATGCTTGCTGAAAATTATCAGGGCAACTCTCACTGGCTTTAATGGACTTTTACAGAGGTTGTTAACCACCAGACAGTGAATGTCACTGCTTCTGTTAGTAAACTGAAACAACACCCTCAGGAACTCAGCTCCTAAACTTTGAGGGATGTTTACATCTGGATAGAAAATTTCTGGCTGAAGCCCATTTCTATCAAAGAGAGACCATCAGAGGTATCATTTTGAGTAAAAAGATCAGTTTCAATTCTTGCTATATAGAAGAATTAGTACATGTGACTAAAGTCAAAGGGGATTTCCCAACAGCTGTGTGCTTTGCAGAGTAAAACAGAGGAAGGAAAAGTCTTATCAGGGATGTGGATTTGCTTCAGAATCAAGAAAAAAGTTCTGGGGCTCACGCAGTGGATGCAGTCTTTTGCATAATGGAAGGAATAAAGAAACAAAAAAGTCAGTCTGCAAATGTGAGAACAAAGTCTGTTGCTTGTGACAGACAGCAAACAGCCAGAGAGCATCAGGCATCCCATCAGAAAGGCCAAAGGTTTGGAACTAAGAAAACCTGGGCTGAGCTGGGAGTTGTCTAAAATGAAGGTGGTCATGTTGTTTAACAACTGCTGGTGTTGGTTCTTGCTTTGGTCACTGGGGCTCCTGCATCCACCTCTGCTGGCAGCACTGGCAGGACAGAAGTTGGGTTTGGGTGAAAAGCGCCCAAGGAAATGAGCATGTCTGTCTGGATGTAAACAGACACATTTGTGTCGTGTCTAAGGGCATACAGACACATTCCCAGATCTTGCTGGAGGGAGGAAATCCTCTCTGAATGACTGCTCTAGTCTGGGGATGGATAGTCTGTGTCTTACCCTGGGGCAGTTTTCTGAGCAAACAAGTCACCATGACTAATGTGTCTCCTCAGTTTAGTTCCTCCCTGTTCATGAGCTAGTATTTTTGGAATTTCTCAGCTGTTTCACTGTTTTTTGGTTTTTTTGTAATTCTTGCACCATCAGTTTGGAGAAGGCAGGTAATTGCACATGTTCAGTAGGCACAAGTCAAATTATTGCTGTTTCCATTAGCTTTGACTGGACATAGACCATAACAGTTTCCCCTGATGGATTAAAAATTAAAAAATAAAATAAAAAAGCGAGTCTTAATTTGCTTGAACAAATGTCCAAATGCAACGTCAGAATTCTAGGTGAAGTTGGAGGAGGGCAGGAGCAGTCAGTCAAAATATTAAAGGCAAAAGCAGAAGTTAAGTTATACACATATTTTTCTTGCAGAATGATTTTTATCTATGAAGATGTGAATGAAACTCATCCCATCCCTGCTCCTACAGGACAGCAGGCTTCATATTTGTATGTCTGCCTCCCTTTTCTGGTCTGACTGTGAACCCTTCCAAAATTAACATCATTCAGTACCAGTAAATACCAACAGCAAGTTCTCAAAACTTCCTTTTGACCTCATTTTAGTCCGTGTGAAATGATCAGCATATTTATTAACAAGGTCCCAAACCTGGCTCATTCCTGAGTTTCAGCCGGGATGAAGGAAGGAGCCTGCATTAAGTGGAGTCCAATGCTCGCCCTTTCCATTCAGTTAATTAAAAGCTGCACGTATTTTAAAAGAACAATAGCTGCCTTTCAGCAGTTGTTTGCTTTTTAGTTCCCCTCTTTGGCAACAACAAAATGCATTTTAGAGGGAGCTGTCAGTTTTCAAACCGATTTGAGGACTGGAAACAGGCACCAGGGGGGTTTGTGTGGAGCACAGCTCTGCCTTTGTCACTGGGACTGGCACCCACAAGTGATGCGAGTTATGGAGCATCTCTACAGGACACCAGGCCAATGCAAGGAAAACTGCCTGTGCTGTAAGAGCAGGCCAGAAATAACCCACAGCTCCTACCAACGCAGAGAATAACTGGAACCAGAAAAGGTCAATGAAATGAGTCAAAACAATGAATGACAGCGGAGCAAATTTTACAAATCCCCATTACATCACCCAGGGAAAACAAACCGCGCTGGGCCAGAAACCGCACGGGCCCGCGTGCCACCAGCCCTCCTTTTCATATTTTTATTGGTTTATGATCCACTGGCGTGGACGAGCTCGGGGCAGGGCTTGCAGAGGCAGATTGCATACCTGCAGCTTTAGCACATAATGGCACAAATCGCTGCAGAAACTGATAAGCCTTTTTCCAGACAAAGGGAGAAATAACGCACGTTGGTTTGAAGGCCACAGACAGACAGAAAGCATTAAAAGAGCCCCGTTCTCCTGGTGAAGATTTTGTGGAAAAGCCATGTGGAGCAAGTCTGCACATTCCTCTGCCTAAATGGACTGTATAGCCACTTAATTTTTATTCACTTTGAAACAGAGATGTTTTCTTTGGATACGTTATCATTGTAGCTCTTTTCACACAGCACGAAATCCACGGCTGGTTTGCTTGGCTAGAACACTCTGTCAAATACCTGAAACAGTAAGTGCCTGTGTGCAGCCTATATAATGGCATGGAAATATTTATTATATTCTGTTCAGATGAAATGACTTCACCACTTGTCAGCTCTGCCTCTAGGACTGTGAGCAAAGATACCTGCCTCAGGTTCAGACTGAAAAGCCTCTCTCTACCTGACACGTTCCTGACAAGCTGCTGGCTGAAGCCCTGTGATCTTCGGGTGTCGTGTTATACTTACTTTGTACAGGGAGAGAACAGCTCTTTGCAGGGGCTGTTTTCGAGTTTCTCCTCTGTCTGTTGGACAAGTTCTTGACTGACTTCGGGAACATAGGCTGGAGACTGGGGAGAGAAGAGAGGGGCACGTTAACTCCCTGACGAGGTGCAGATTCTCCTCTTTTAACGTGTGAGAGGCACATTCATTATTTATGCCCCTGAGCTGCTTCCATTCAATTCCAGCGGTTGTGTAAAGGCAAAGGAGCTTTACGTCAAAGAGCAGTAAAATAGGATACCGTGGCAACTCGCTCCACATTCCACTCTATCCTCACATTGCTTTTCTGCCTTCTCCTGTACCTTCACCTCCTTGCCCAGCCTCATGAATATGCAGGACCCACTCCTTGCCAATTCTTTGAACTGCTCCCTTGCATCCCATGAAAAATGTGCTGGCCTGAACTGTGTACAAGCCATTCTATTAAACAAAAGAGAATTTGCCCAGTGTTTTTACTTCATGGGTGATTCATTGTGCTGTCTGAAAAATCCATCTTTTTTTTTTTTTCTTCAACCAGCAAAGCAAAACAAGAGCAGAGCATTGGTACTTACTGATATAGACCTACATCTATGTACATATAAAAAGATGTTCACAAAAGTATTTGGACACTTTAGTTCATCCTTAGAAAGACAAAAAATAATTCAGCAGCTTTAAAATAATAATTTCAAAAAGGAACTTTGCCAACCAACCACACAAACTCTTTTCATCCTCCTCCCTTTGGAGTGAACATACATTCAACTCTGCAAAAAGCCCTTTACCAAAGAGAGGTCTCTTACAATATGCCTTGATGGTTAACCAGTTTAGGACTTTTGGGACTAATTATCTAAAAAGACAGTTTTTCAGGCAGTCCACATTCTTACACATTGACTGTATACTGTAATTATATTACAAAGTGTATATTTGTGTGTGTGTGTGCACCTATTTATAGGCATTTCTCCCATGTACATGAAAGTCCCTTTATATAACCACTTGGATTTGGGTATTTTCAATAAACCCAGCTACAGATTATAAAATCCTCTTTCCTTGCAGGAGCCTTAATGCTCAGTAAGGTCCTCCATCCATGCCCAGTACCACCAGATGTGCTGAGTGGGTGGGTCACAGAGCATCATCCCTCATTCCTGGCCAGATGTTCTCATTAACTCACCCCTAGTTAGAGATATCTTGGCAGGCACTGAAATGCACTGCAGGCAGAGTTCAAAAACACTGGGAATGAGGACAGAGGAAGGGGCAGAGGTGGAGCCACAGAAAATCTCCAGCATACTGAAAGCTGAATTAAGTCTTTTATCTTTTCCTTCCCACTGCTGAAATGTGAATATGATCCTGATTGTGACACGAAAAAGTAAGTTTGATCCACTTGAATGTTTTTAAATAGGAACATGGTTTACAGAACTGTCTGTGCATGCTGTGCAATGCACTCTCACTGCTCAGCCTTGACAGACAATCTGCAGAACGTGCTGGGGACACCTCTGACCTCGCTGAAATATTTCCTGATTTCCTCAATATATCCCTCCTTTTATCCAATATATTCCTCCATTTCCTCAGCAAAAGATATCTAGGGAACACCCACTTTTAATCACAGGCAGAGTAGATTACTAATAATTAAGAAGTCTCATGGTTTCTTGAGAGGTAGATAAGCCCCTCGTGTTATCATCTAAAAGACAGAGACTGAGACAAAGCCAGATTTTCTCAGCTTGATTGACAACTGAGGTAAGTATACATGCCCACAACAAAACCTAAGTCCCAGTTTTAGTTCAAGACAATAAGTAGAGGCAAGAGGGAAGCAATGAAAGAATTATGAAAAAAACTCAGAAATCCTGTTTTCCAGTCCTACAGCACTGAAAGTACTGGGAGAAAAGACAAAAAAGCAGATTAAATCAAAGACTTTTAAAGCAATATTCAGATAGGAACAAAAGCCTAATGATTAGCAGTATTTCAGCTGATTTTGGCTAGAAATCAGATGAATTAATACCTTTAATGCACAATTTATGTACTCAATGGATACCCATTTGCACACACATGCTCACTGGTAGCCCAAAGTTGGTAGGTGGCTGTGTGAATCCAGTGGCCCAAGCCCTGGTTCAAGATGATCACCTCTCTGATTTACAGGGAACAGAAACACCCCTGAACTCCACAGTTTTGGGGCTGCTGTGGAACAGGAGTGTCTTTTGATGTGAATGGAGCAGCACTTCTGTAAAAAACATACTGAGGCCTCTAACAGAAGTTACTACTGACTACATCTGGAACTTGTTCTGCATTTAGAGGTCAAAACTGGAATCCAAAAGCTAAGTACTAAACTGCATAATTAGTCATTTAGACCAAGTGACCTGATTCTTACTCATGCCAGGCAACTTCATCTCCCATTGGGAATTCATTTCCCAGTGGAAGGTAAACTGCCTTGAGGTTAATGTTCAAGATCATGCCCATGACAAATTAGTAGAGCACTAATTTCATCAAACTTTGTCTGAGATCAAAGTACATTTTAAAAAAATAAAGTATGAGCATCAGCTAACTCTTATTCATAAAGAGGAAATTAAATTCTTGTAGTGAAAGGGGGGAAGAATGGGCAAAAGAAAGAGTAAGTAAGACAATGTGGGAAATATTTAAAAATTACACAAACTGTGATTCCTCTCTCCAAGTCTGTGGGAGAAACAGTCACCACTTGGTTTTTCAAAACCACCCATTGCTGACCTGTGAGTCTTTACTTCCTCTGCACAAAGTGGGAGCAAGGCAACAATATCAAGGTAGGCAAAGACATGAACACACTGAGATGCTGGGCATGGACTAAAGCCTTAGACTGCAGTGCAAACACTTCCCTAGACCACTCCATTTTTGATAACAAGGAATGGAGTTGAGGGTTTCTTTTTCCAAAGGCTGATCATTTCCAAAGCTTCTGCAGACCCAGTAAAACATTTTGTGTTGCTCTACAGCCCTTCACAGAGTTCAGGGCACCACGTGCCTGGGAGGAACATTCCAACATTCCTTTCCAACTCTGCCTGCAGTTCCAGGGAGCCTTTGTATGATCCTTCCTGAGAACCTCCTTGAGACTTCACAGTTCCCACTGCTCCCATCAAACAGCCATGGCTGCCATTTTCCCTGTGTGAATGCTCTGCGTACCCACAGCCTTCAGGAGTTCAAACAAAGCCAGAAACAATTACAAACCAAAACCCAACCCACCAACCTACTTCTGCTCCTCTGGAGAACCATTAGGTAGCACGGGTTATGCATGCAAGGAAGCATTTGGATCCCAAGAGGGAAAGCTTCCAAAGGTAACACTTTGGCCATTTACAGATGAAAAAGTTGCCTCTTCCCTGGAGGGGTGCAGAAGATTTCTGCAGCCACAATGAAATGGTTATTAACACTATTCTCCTGCTGCATTATGGGCAATGGCTGTAAAAGCAAATTTGGCTTTTACAAGGGAACAGAGACACCTTTTCCAACATATTAAATGTCCTGTGGCAGCTAGTAGAGCCATACACCATGATTAAGACCATTACATCTGAGCTTGTGACAAAGAATATTCTGCTAACTCCTCAGAAACACCTGCAGAAACCAGTTACACTTTCTTGCTTTCAAAACAAAACACTGGGGAGTTATAACAAGTACAGTTCCATAATTCCCCCAATGGCTATTCTGTTTCCTGAAGGCAAAGAAAGAGATTCTTGATCTCACTTACAATAATGTAATCAGAAATTATGCCAGTCAAATCAACTGATTAACACCAGGGTAAAGCTGATGGAACTGAAGCAGATTCTTGGCACCACAAGACGTGCTTAAGTTGATCCTTAAAATTTCTCTCATCACATTATCCTTATTGATCAGACATTTTAATAATAGCCCAAAAGTCCACACTACTTTCAGCAGGTTTTAACCAAAACCTCCTACCTCTTGTACCTTCTTTTTTATGGCCAGAAACTGAAAACCTTTGTAGAAATATTGTGTGGCATAGCAATAGCTCAGTTTTATGATACTCTCCCATTTAATTTTTAAGAAAAGAATGCAACTAGGAATTGTGTTAGTGGTTATTCGAGAAACAAGAAATTGATATTCAGTTACTTCTGAGTGCCATTAGCCCACCCTGAGAAAAGTCTCCACTTCTAAATTTTATACTTTTTTGTCTTTATAAGACAAAAGAGTTCCTCTCAGATGCTCTTCCCTTTCCATAAATGGTATGAGAGCAGCTGATATGTCTGACACTTGCTCAGGGTTAGTTGTGTCCATGTCCACAAAAAGTCTGGATGCCAGCAGAGTCCTGTCCAGCAGCAGAGTCTGGTGCTGCCCATGGCCTGGCACCCCACTGAAGTACTGAGGAGTAGCAAAGTCTGGCTCAGATCAGATGAAAGCTTCCATCCAGGCTGTGTGACTCCCCATTGTCTGTTATTCTGAATGTCATGTTGCATCGCTACGCTTTAAAATGTGGCCTCTCCTTTTCTGACAGCTCTCTTAAGTTTTGCTACAGGCCATTTCACTCAGACCTCCAAGACCCAGTCTCTGCTGAGTTCACTGAACAGGACAGCCATCAAAAAACCTTCTCCTAAAGTCATCTATCTCTATGTGTTTGCCATGAGACTCACAACATATCTCAGTGTTTCCCCTGAAACTGTGTGGGGAACATCTGACCTTTTGTTCATCTATCAGGAAATCAAATTCTTTATCAAACAAGCTGAAGGGCTGGCAGTACCAAGGGAGGAATTCAGAAGAACTTCTCTCTTACTTTTTCATGAAGATGTGTTTTCTGTTCTACCTTTTCTTATGAGATAACTTCCAAATGTTTACTGTGCATGACATTGGTCAAGATGTGGTGCACTACAGGTGCTGCCTCCAAGCCTGTGACAGGGAAAGCAGGCAGCCAGCAAGCAAAAATTGGCACTTTCAAGGAACAGAAGCATTTTCCTGGCAGCTCAGCAGCTGGGGTTCACATTTCTGGAGCTGGGGTGAGGTGAGAAGCAGGTGTCCTCAGTTATCCCCAGAGCAGATGCACCCACACCACAGATCTCCCTGGGCAGGGCTGGTTCAGTGTGTGTAACGCTGCTGCTTCCCTGGGAAAAGTGCCCAAATGACAAAGTGGACTGAGAGGGATGTGCTGAGGCTCCAGCTAAAGACATGTCCAGCTGGGGTCACCACCATTTGGAAACTTATAGAGAGCTGAGAGGAGCACCAGGTGCCTGGAGTGTTGGGAAACATGCTTGGGAAAAAAAGCCCAGAGGAAAGCATTGAGGAACTAGATCTGTTTAGTCTGGAAAAGCAAGGGTGAAACTTGATAAAGGTCTTTTAATATAGAAATGTTTTTAATCAAAAGGGCAGGGATCAATTATTCTGCATATTCTGCCCCGCTCTGGGGGAATGATGTGAAGAAATCCACTTAATTGGATATGAAGGCTTTTTATTCTAATTTTTCACACAGGGAAGCAGAAGACCAGGCCTATGAATATTGTGGAATCTGTTCTCAGACCTCCAAGGGCACTCAGACATCTGTTGATCATCTAAGTGTATTTGATCTCTGTTCAATGCAAGAGGCTCTTGAGCCCTTTCCCAGTCCTTTGTACCAATGATTTTGCAAAACACTGGGCTGCATAAAGCACAGGCACATGGCATGGCCATGAGATGAGGAAGGGAGTTTGTTTGCTGAGTGCTCACCAAAGGAAACCTGTAGCTCTGAGTAAAGGAATAAGAATCTCCCTTGCAAATTAACAACCCTGCTTCAAAGACTTGTCTCAATCATCACTGTCTCCTAAGAAAAATAAATGACCTGGCTTGCAGATCCCTGAACTTCAGACCAGAAAAAGGGAAAGCATTGAGTTTGGCCAGACTGACTTTGTAAGAAGCAGAGCAGGTCTGTAGTTCAGAGGTAATTCCTCATCCTTACACAATGACTTTCATCTAAGAGCCTCAAAATATTAAAGCTTCATTGTAGGATTAAGTCTTCATGAGCTAGGTGGCAATCTCACAATATTTTACAGAACAGAAGGTTAAGAGATGTGTTTTGCAGAAGATTTGATCATCACCTGTGACTGAAATCAAAGAAGTCTCACTGAGATAAATGAAAACTAGAGATGCTCAGATTCCTCAAATCAGTCCAATTGTTGCTTGCAATTAGTGAATAAAGAATAGAAACCTAGAAGTACAGGCTTTCATTTCATACCAGCTCCTGCCAGTGGATGTGAGTCATCAGGGTGTCTTACAGCACAACTGTTCATCACTACAGAAACTATATGATCCAGAAAGATTCCACACTTTAGATTGAATAGACCTCATGCAAACTTCTGTCACAAACACAACTGCTTTCCTGGCAAGTTTCAGGCATGCAGCTGATACTGAAACATGATGAGTTATTTTAGAAGTCACTTGCGTAAAATAAATAACGTGCAGCATATGTTATGTTTCAGGTTATGAAAACATTCCACAACAAACTGGCTTAAAACAATTAAAAACGTTTCAGTCAATGGACAAAAGTTCAAGCTGTAACTTTTCTTGAGCTGCCTCTGCTTCCAAGCATTTGTCTTCATGATATGTGTATTTTCAGATGTTGACAGCAATGTTCCACATATAATCTGTTTGAAAATCTCCACACAGATTTGCTACTAGTAGAGACCTCAAAACTATGACAGAAACAGGCTAAAATGAACTTCTTGTGTGAGATGATGCATGATCAGACAAGAAGAGTTCATACACAAAAACCTGGAAATTCTGGCTTCATCCAGCAGCCTAAGCCACAGCCAGGGAGGTTCCAACCATGCAGCCAGGGACTGACTGAGGGAAAGTGTGAAGGGGCTGACAGGGGGAATCCAAAATCCTTTTAGCTGGGAAAGACCTTTCAGATCACTGAGTCCCATCGAGAAATTCAGGGGAGAGCAGTGGATGGGGAGATGGAATGTCTTGGTTGTATTTCAGTTTTGGGAAATCAAGGCTGGGCATTCCTGGTGAGGGAAAGGATCCCAGCGCTGTCACAGCACACGCAGTCTCCTGATGCCTTTTGGTGTTACACACAGAAATGTTGGAACATTCTTCTGCCTCTTCCTGTGTCTGATCTTATCTGTTCAGTTTGAGCTGTATGTGCAGTGAACAGCCAATTCTACATCAGGAGCAGCTGCAACACTTTAACTAATCAACTTCTGCATTTTCTTTTCACTTTTTTTTTTCCCGCCACAGACATTCGGGTCTGTTTGAGGCAAAGCAAAAGGCTTCATAATTCCAGGATATTTGCTTTGAGATGACAGATGTAGGAATTGGCAGCGAGGTGGATGGGGAGCGGGGAGGGCAGCTGTGTTATTAGTAGCAATTTATCTATTACAACAGTGTGTGGACATGACACCTAAGAATGAGGGCCAGTAGTGCCAGGCACTACAGACACGTCATGAGAGCCAGAGCTTCCAAAGCAAACCAATCTCAGCAGCCCTGGGACTGGGAGCAGGGGCCAAAGATATAAAATATCTCATCCAGGATTACAGAGAGAGTCAATGGCAGAGAAAATATTGAGCCCAATCCCAATACCCAGGGCAGGATCACTTGCTGTATCTGAGTGAAGCAAATCAGCAGTGCCTGTCAGCTGTGGGGTTTGTTTTGTAGCTGCAAGCTGATCAGGAGTCATGACAAATCTGTTTTCCCTCATATGCTACTGAACTATCAAAACACATGTTGACACACAGAAAAATACAATGACTGCAGACAACACAGCCCTCAGCAAGCAGCTGAGCATGTTCTAGCCTGGAGGGGTTGTACTAATACTACACAAAGGGCCACCTCAGTTCTTGGGGTAGATCTGAGGTGGCTTCAGGCTCCCCCACTTGCCCTGGACTCCTCGGGGTACCTCTTGCACCTCAGCAAGGCCAGCAGCAGAAAAAGAACAAATTTCCTGCCTGGGTTCCCAGCATCCTTCCTCTTTGGTGTTGGGATGCAAGCTGTAGTCTAGAACTGTGCCTTTCCTTGGGAAAACAGCAGCCTCTGAGGTTTCCTTTCTGACAAGTGCATGGGAAGTACATGAATTATTTTTTGGCTCTCCTGTCAGTCAGCAGCAGGGCCTGCTATCTGGCTACACCTTGTTTTTCCTCCTCTCAGTAGACATTTTTGTAGCTGCTCCTTTCTAGAAACCGCATTTCTGCTCCCAACAGTGGCAAACAAGCAACTGCCATGCAAATGATGTGAGTCAACATGTTTCCTACATAAAGCTTTTCAGTCCAAAGTGTGGTTTCCTTGGAATGTTGACTTACTTGATTCAGAGAAATCTGGGGCTATAACCACAACAGGAGTTTTGGAGCAACAAAGGAAAGGACTGCCTGGGCTCAAGAAAGAGAAAACTCTTCCTGGCTCCTATTGATGACCAGAGCTTAAACATCCAAAGTCCCATAGAAAGTAATTTTGAAATAACAAATTGTCCCAGGAGACAAAATTTAGTTGCTTCATCATCTCCTTTTGCAAGTCCAGTGAATCAGCTGCAGACTTCATACTCTTCAATTAAACAGAAACACTCACCACAATCCCAACCAGCTACAGGGGTTTTGGTACAGCTTATTTTAAGAATCTAAACTGGTCAGCACAGAAGATATGCTTTTGCCTTCAATTAGTGAGAAATTTGGCCTCACAAGAAGTGCTTGGCAGGATAATTTTCTGGATCTTCCAACCCTAGTCTTTCCCTACCCATACTTTTAAAATGATTCTTTAGAAACATGCTCATAGAGGTTTCTTCACCAAAGAAACACATTTTTCCTCCTTTCTGTAGACAATAGGTTTATTGGAGAGGTGCTCATAAACCAGCCAGCTGAAATTGTTTTAAATAAACTTGCTTTTAAAAAAGATGAAGGGAAAGTTTTGTTTTACTTGTTGTTGCCCTTTTTCTGCCCTAAAAGCATTTTGCACTCAGATTAAAGGATGAAAAGAGATGAAACAACCTGTACCTGCAGCTGTCAGCAGGATGAGGAGGGCAGCTTAAGGAACAGAGAAGAGAAGGTTTATATCAACCAGGATTTTCTATCCACCTCACAGTGAGGCTGCTCACAATGCTTTGGAGTGTCCCAGAACCACTTTTGTTAGCAACCCAACAGAGCCATGGCTACAGAGCATTGCTACAGGCACTCAGATGTTTGATAAAGCTTTTTGGGAGAACAATGCATTCCCACTATCACTAGCAGCAAACACGACAGGACAATTTTGAAAGCTTCTCTTCTCAGGAAGTTTTTTTCCTCTTGTCACATGTGCTTAATAGGTTTGGATAGCATCCAGTGTCCAGCCTCTTATCAGGACTTTCCTACCTTTTAACATCCTCCTGCACTGATGGATGACCTAAACATTAGCAAGCAACCTTATGTTGCAATAGTCATAGCTTGGCTTCCTCTGGTAAACCAAATGTCATTTGTTCCATTATAAAAAAAGAAAAACAAAAGCCAAAACAACAACCCCTAAACATACAAACACTCATTTACAACCTCAACCTTACTGAAGGGCTTTCTTGCAGGAAAACAAACAGATCCCTGCTTGAATTCACTCCTGAGACACAAGGCTGGAAACAGGAGTAACCCTTCCATTGCAAGCTGAAGCCTGATCCACACTGAGCTCCACTCAAGGGCTGTTTTGCCATCCCCTGCAGGGGGGATTCTGTAGAATTTGCCTTCAACTTTTTCCATTAGCAGGTCAAAATCCTGAGGAAACACTTGAAGGAAAAAATAAAAATCCAAAAGACAGTCCGGGAAGGTCTTGAAAAGAATTAGGAAATTAATTAAACAAACATCAGGCAGGAACCAGTGGTTCACTCACAGCAAGACTGGAAACACCAGGAGGGCAAACAAAATCACTGCTGGAAACAGGGCATTCCCAGATCACCTGGATCCCACAATCCATTAGCAATCATATGGTAACAGCCATCTGCAAAGAGCTGAGAGGGAAGACATTTATTGTAGGGAATGACACGCTGTTTGCAGTGCCATATTCCACTCTTCCTCATTTTTGCTTGATGGACAAACAACATCAGTGCAATGATAATAAACTTGCTATGTGCTTGATTTTTGACTCAGGTCAGAGTCTGACTTGGTTAAAAAATAATAAATTAGCATGCAAGTTTGGCAAGCAGGTTAAATGACTTTCTTCAGTGTTGTTGGATTGCTGGGAAAAAAACTAGACATGAGTAACCTGAAGTGTCACATATCCACAACTTAAATATGGTGACTATTTCTAAATCAAATTGGAGAAAAAAAAAAGACCTTTTAAAAAAATCTCACTTTTTACACTTATTTAGCAATATTTTAAGGAAATGAAATATTGTTTTTTTCCTGTGGAATTTAAAACCCTGTGACTCCAGGTTCCAAGTTAAAATAGCACACTCTACCACTTTACTGATTCTTCTAGTTGCATCATCCCAGCCAAAGGTGTCAGCCTCAGGCATCTCATCTGAATTTGCCTGACCCATTCGTGTGAGGCTCCTCAGATGCTGAAGTCTCCAGATGTTTTTCCAGAACCCTAATTTCCTATTACAGTGGAATCAGGTGAGAAATAAGGTATGATGAGCCTCCATTCTCACCGTGTGCCTCTTTATTCTCTTTTTTGTTGAGATCAAGCATGCGGTTGCCTGTTACTGCTTCTGAGTTTAGCACAAGGAATCCTGAGCTCAGGGAGACATTGGTTGATCCATTTTGCATTTAGTTTCAGAAATCTGGAACTGAACCAACCAGCAAAGTTGCAGTAAGTGGGGGAATGGAAGGGCTGTGAAGGTCAGGCCTTCAAAGGACTCCTGAACTATTGAGAAATTGTGCACAGAAACCCGTGTGGGTATGTCATGCAAGGTAATTTAATGTATCCTGCATTACAACTGGCATGGAATTCACCTCATCACACTTTAATCATCTGAAAGCTGAGACACTCAGAGTCTCCCCAAGCTTCCTGTAGCCAGTGGGCAGAAAGAGTCATCTCATCCCTCCAACCCAGATGCCTCCAAAGCTGAGTGCTGGGAATGCAAGAGGCTGGACTCACCAGAAGTCTATTTTAATGTCATTCTGTGCAAACACACAAAAGCCATCTCCTGAAGATTTCTGGATGTTTTGCAAGTCAGTGTTCCAGACAGCTGGAAAAGGCTGATTCCTTTTTTCCCATGTGAGCAAAATTTTCAGGCAGAAGGGGCTGTTTCTGGGAAAGCTGAATGGACCTGGAAGTCTTTTAGAATTAACTTCCCTGGCCACTGGATAATCCACACAAACCAAATATAAGTCCTGAGGGGCATGCAGAGGGGATAGGGAAAAGATGACCCCTGAAACAAGGAGGAAACTATAATTAACATATTCATTAGCCAAGGGCAGGCAAGTACAGCCTTCCTGTTGCCAGATAATCCTGAGCAGATCTGGTCTTTGTTTGCAGAATCCTTTTGGATGGTCTGGCTGTTGTCCTAGAGGAGCTGGAGCAGGCTGGGGGGCCTGCCCTGCCTCACAGGCAGATGTAAGCCAGGTTTACATTGTGTGGTTGACATCCATTAGTGGAAATGAGTTTCCATTTTCCAAAGGGTCAAGTCAGAGTAATTCCAGCAAGCACAGGGAAGCCAGAAGGCTTTTGCCCAATGACCAAGGCATCCCAAATGCTTGTCCTGACTGAACATGACAAACAGCTACCAGGCATGTGCATTGGGGAGTGTAACCTCTCCAGAAAAACAGGGAAAGAGAAGCAGAGCTTCAATAGCTCTGATGAGTACAAAACCAGTGGAGTTAAAGACTCCATTCCAGACTTTCTACCAGTGTGAGCAAAGGCATTGCAAATGCAGCCCTCCCTGAGTCTAAAGGACCACCCAAGGACCTATTCTGGGGCAGCATCATCAGGACAGGGCAGGCTCCATGTTGTTTCCACAGGCTCTCCTGCAAGTTTGGCACCACTGCAAGAGACAGAAGCCCTCAGTAAGTGTTTAGTTAACTAACATTTGTATTATAAACAGTGGGTAAAGGATGAGGAAATAGGACTCGAGCAAACCGTGAGAAAAAAGCCTTTTTGCCTGAGACCACAGCAAAGGGACTCCTAATCAAGGCAACACTGTGATTTTTCAGATTCCCTACCACACTGCATTACAGCCCAGCTTCAGTGGCCAACAAATGTTTATTAACACAAATTCTGACTAGGAAGCCTTAATTGGAGCAACACGGTTGCCATTCTGCCACTCAGACATTTTCCCAGAACTGAACTTTGGAAAGATGAGCTTTTTTCAGAAAGCCCACTGAGAAAGTACTTTCCTGGACTCAGACACAGTGATCAGCAGAGATATTGATCGAGCTGTCTCTGCAACAACAACAGGAATTATCCATTGATTTCCCTGGAGACTGGATTATGTATTGATTATGCGAGCTGCAAAGCAGAGGCCTAAGTGATGCTATCATGTCTGGCTAAAATGGTGCTCGTGGAGTAGTGAAGTCAATAGAAAGGGGAGATGAGAAATCCATTGAGGCAAAGGGCAAAGTCCCAGGGTAATTAATTAAATGGCAAAATTCTCCTGGCTCAAGTGATGCCAGGATTTCTACTTAAGCATTAAGCATCCTGAAAAGTCTCCTAACAGGAGCCCAAAGGACGCAGTGAATAAGGCTTTGAGCAAGTAAATAATTCCAGCCCATCCCCAGTCCATGTAACACACTGTGGACAGACAGGCACTTCATTCATTGCTTACTTCAATTGGGTCATTAATGAAATGCATAGGGTTTAGAAAAATTTGAAAACTAGCTGTGGAGATAACTCCTGGACCAAGCCTTAAGGGGCCATCCACTACAGCCAGTGAAAAGAGATACTGTGCTGGCCTTTTATCAGCAAGATAATAAGCTTACAGGGGGACAGAGATGACTTGCTGGATGTAAGTGCCATAAGCTGAATTTGTAGGAGGAAGGTAACAATGTAGAAAACAGTCCCTGAAGGCTCACCTTTCAAAACACAGAGCCTCTGTCTCGCATTAAACTCTGCAGATTGCTTTACAGGAGCTTAATGTTTCTATCTTCCACTGCTTCCCTTAGAGTGGCATTCAGCTTTTGTTCTGGCCATCCCAAAAACTAATTATAGCATGTTCCCTAGGAGGCATTTAGTAAAACTAAACAGGTAGAGGAAGAGGTCTCAGGACTTGAATCCAATTCTTGGTACGGTGTGACCTGCAGGATTCAGGCAGAATCATTAAGAAGTGATAGATGAAACTCCCCTTCTGGGAGATGGAAGGGCTTCACTGATCAGCAAAGATGACTCACCCAGAAGCACAAGTGCTGAAGTTGGCTTTTATTTGGGGGGGTTAAAATAGGAAGGAGAGTAAGAAATCTCAAGGAGAGAAGCAAAGGTCCTTGTTCTCAAGATCAAAGCAATGGCCAAAAGGAAACTGCTCTGATGGTGCACAGGGATGGGAGAGGAGTCTGTGAGCAGGAGCCTGACTCAGCTGCCTGGCCTGGCCCAGCAGAAGGCCTCATGTAATTTTAATTTCATCTCGCCCATCTTATGGAGATGCTTTCTTCTCCATAAACAACTGATTTGAGAGAAGGGCACATTTTAGCCAGCGGACAAGAGGAAGGCCAGGCACTGTTGATCAGCCAGAGTCCCTCCTTTCAAGGGACTTTTCCCTCCCTTCCTTATCCTATAATTGTTCATAAAAACAAAGACATCATTTTGTTTATCAAAATCCCCACTGACAGCCTTAGACTGGAGTAAGGAGGTTATTGCTGTGCCCAGCCAACCTCTTGCAGCAAAGAAAGTGCAAACATGGCCTTTATTCTGTGCATTTCCTGGAGGAAAGGGTACTGGACAGGAATTCAGATAAGAAAATTAATGCTGTTGCTGTTCTTCATATTCTGTGAAGTATTTTAATGGGGATAACAACACACATTAGACATCCTGTTCAGTAACATTTTTAGTACCCAGCTGAGTCCAAATATAAACTATAATGGCATATGGAGACTGTCTTAAGAGCCATTTCAAATCAATTTAGTTTTATATAGCGTCTCTCCAAGTCTCTCAAGGTGATTTACAGTGAAAAAGCAAATAGTGGGATAGTGATTTAGTAGAGTAAGGCATGGCAGCTGTCAGGCAGGAAGGCAAAAATGCTGCATGGAGACGTAAAACTCTGATTTAAAAGCAGTACAAAGGTAAATATATCTCTTTGCTCTTCAAGTACAAGAAGCAGTCAGGTAATGAAGCCAGATTGGGTTCAGTTTAACTCAACAGTTCAATGGAGCCATTTACAAATGGAACTGGGCCTAAAACTGAACCTTTTCCACTCAACTGCTGAGATTAGGAAAAAAAACAGGGAAGAAATATTTGTGACCAATTCATTTTAGCAGTTTTACCATCATATTTCACAACCTCAGAAATTTCAGACTTCCTGTGGGCTGGACTTCTGCCCTAGGGGCTTATGAAGTCAAGAAGGCAGCTTTAAGTGCCTTTTGCAAGAAAATTGTTAAAGCCTTTTTTAAAGAGGCAAGATTCTAGTCAAGAAACCTTGACCTGGTTGGTGTGACAACCATTGTGCTGCTCCTGAGCACGGAGAAGGAATACTACTGCAGAGACTGTTTCCCTCAGCTACAGGACACCTTTCCTGTGGGTTTTTGCCCTCCTGCTCACCCCTCAAGCGAAGCTGCTGCAGAAGCCATGAAAACACTCATATTTTGGTGTTCTTAGTGTGAAGAACCCATGTGCTTCTTACATTTCCCTCCCTCCAAAGAGTTCAGAATGGGCTGTTGGATGTGGCTGTGGATTTAGCAAACTTTAGGCAAGAGAGAGGGAATATTACTGTCTTCCAAGGACCTGAGTACACAGAATCCTGGGACAGCCCAGTGTAGAAGGAACATTTGAAGACCATCTGCTCCAGCCTTTCACGGGAAAGGGAGCCTAGATGAGATGATCTAGTGCCCAACAGCATCTTGAAAACCTCCAGTGATGAGTGATGATGACTCCACCAATCCTTAGGGAGGTTGTTCCTATAAGGCCTAAACCACCCACGTTTCCTTCCACCTAACCCACCCATGTTCCCTTCTATTGCCAGTATTCATCAGGATTTGCCACTGCTGCTGCCTGTAGATCAGGGACACGGTGGAAGCCTGACCTGTTTGTCCACCAGGACAAAGACTTCAATTCCCCAACAAGCTGGCAGGGGCTGTTCAGGATGCCAAAGCTGTGGAGAACCTGAATTGTGATCACCTGAAAAAGTGCCTCCTTGCTCTACATCCTGGCATGTGCAGGGTTTGTTAGTGGCCTCGGGGCAGATATCTCAAGGCAGTGACTTTGTGAGTCACATGGGGCTGGGAGTCCTGCTGGGACGTCTGTTCATCTGGGAAAATGCCTTCTCTTCCTCTCTGCTGTGCAAGAAGTGTGTGTTTTATTAAATAAAGTGTGTGTTCCCTATGCAAACAAACGCCCTTTGGAACGGTGATATACTGACACCTTGTATGTTAAATATGTCTGCCCTTTAAAAACTGCAGCAAGAACTAAAAATCATTTATGAATATTAAAGAGCAAGAAGTCTACTTTTTGTTTTCACTGTGCTTCTGATCCTGCACTCTGGGAAAAACACTCCTCACATTATAAGACTGAATTATCTGTCCAAGAACTAAACCTATAATTTTATTCTATCAGTCAAGCTGTATGTCACGCTATTTTTGTGTCAAGACAATCAGGTTCTTTGAAGCACAGACACACACCTACTTAAAAGAAGCTTTCAGCTGAAAGCAGAAGACTCCAGAAACAGCAGCAATTTGTACCTTTCAAGGGACTGATAATTAAATAGAGAAATGGTGATCCCAATGAAAAGAAGGTTTCTTTGCTGGCCAGGATAATGTTCCATTAGGACATTTGGGTCCAGAATCATCTGTTTGGACTGCAGACATCAGTCCTTTGAATCACTGACTTCTAATGGCTTCAGATGCGTCCTTTGGAGATACTTATTTCTCTTTCTTGACAAGAAAGGACAGTAGGCCATCAGCACTCCTAACCTGACTACTTTAGTCAGGTATCTAAAATGAAATTAAATCAATCCGGTCCTTGTATTAGTTTTTTTAAAGTATTTGTTGTATGAGACACCTATTAGAAAGTCTAGTACTCAACCCATTGTTATAGCACAGTCAACCTTGCCTCTAGGAAGTATTTTCTGCTATGCAGGGTTTCCACATCCCTCTGGGAAGAAGCAGAAGTTTCTCATTAAGGAAAAAAAGTGCAGCAAGACCAATGCAGACATTAAAACACCAGGGAAGCAGTTTTAGATTACAAGTGAAGGAGAGTAGCTCTGTGTTTCACAGGATCACAAAATGGGTGATGTTGGAAGGGACCACTGGAGGTCATCCAGTTTCCTTCTGCTCAGAGCTGTTAAGGTAACTTGCAAATACCAGGAAAGTCTCAGGACAGACTGTAAACATGCTGTGCCAATTTTACATACTGAGAAACCAGGTACACAGGTCAAATAAGAAGCACAGGGCACGGCAGAGAATGGAAACTCCAGCTCTGGAGTCCCAGTATTTTTCCTTCCTGTAACACCACTGTTCTTTGTTGATGAAGAAGCAGCAATCTTCAGCTTGGTCTTCACTTCACATTCCCTAAATTATTCCATGTGCTTCTGGCTGCACCATGGATGGAGGGAGAACCAATGGACAGCAGTGAAAGGCTTTTGGAAACCTGCAGCAAGACTGGCTGAAGTGAAGCAATGCTATCCTCCCTTCACTTTACCAGCTCTGCTATCAGCAAAATGCCTTTCTCCCTTTTCAGATGGGAGCTGGAGCAGTGGGAAACATTTTCCCTCAGAGTTTGTCGCTCATTCCTCTGTTGACAGGAATCTTAAGACAAAAGGTCATTTTGGTGGATTTAAAAAGCAGTGGAACTTCATGCCCCTAATGAACGGGCAGCAGGAACTCATACTGGCAGTGCTCAATGGCTGCACATGAAACTAGCCAGGCTCAGTAAATGAATCCAGATCCCAAAATGCAGCCTGAGATAACTGAAAGTATGCATCAAAGTTTATTGTAGGAAAATGACTGAGTGGAAAAAGAGTGGTCTGCTCTGCCCCTGCACCTCCAAAACATATTGTACCATTTAAACTCTCTAGAAAGACATCTGCCAAAAATGTGATTAACTCTCCTGAAGGTCAAATGTATTTCTTCTGTAAAAGAGTTGAAGCAGCAATTGTACGTCTTTGATTATTCTTATGAAATCAACTTAGGAAAAATCCTAAGATTGCTCTTGTGTTTGAAGCTGGATGTTTACTGCTTACTGGCAGTGACTCGTGTAGCAAAGGTGAAATGTGGTCAGGAAATGATCGTAACCCCCTCCAAGATGGCTAATCCCAGAGCCTGTCCCAAATTCCAGCAGCACATCCGTGCCTCTGTTTGGAGTGCCACCCTGTGGACACGCTTCTGCCATGAGCTCCTCTCCTTCCCACAGCCTCCAGAGGCAACACTCAGGACCCACCCTGGTGGGCACAGGATGGGTGACAGCACCTCTGAGCTCCCAACCCCACTGTCCCCTGTCAGTCCTGTCTGTCCCTGCCCACCCTGGGGAAAACGGTGCTGGGGGAGGAGTGGGAAGTTCTCTACCAAAATCCAGTGTCTGTCATGAAAGACCATTTTTGCCTGTGCTTTCTGCACAACAGGATATGAAATGCCACCACCACTTCTGGGCTGGACAGGAAATAATTGGGGCATCTGTTGGTGACAGCTGAGGTCTCTTGTATTACACCCGCAATGCAGAGCTTTGTACACTGAGAAGAGAGCAGAGAAGCCCTCTGCTCATCCACAGATGAATTAAGCCCCTGGTAAGTCAAGTTCATCCTTAGAAGTCAATTTCTGGATTGCATTATAATTTTTTTTCTCCCTGACTGTTTGTGTAAGACTTGCAGGTTTATTCACTGCAGATTGCCACCATAAATTTTAGGAGTCTGGCTTACAAAGCCTGTAACAACCTTGTTTAGTAAAGGTGTGCCTTGCAGCATTCCTTCAGTAATGCCACTTTGGCTGCCCCTTACCTCTGGGGTGAGGTATTTCATCATGATTTCCTTTCCTTTCTCTCCCAGCTTTTCATCTGGAGCAATTTCATATTCTGCCTGGAACAGACATATAAAAAATAAAAGTCAATATTTGCACCCATATTTCACCATTATAACTTCATTTTGGATGTGGCCTTAACAGAACGGTCTGTATGAAAAACTTGAGGGACAAATATCATTTTCTGGTGGAAGTAAAACCTGTACACACAATCTTATTAAAAACCATCCACTATATTTTGACCAGACCCTAGTGGTACATCTTCTGGGGCTTTGTCTCTTAATTAACACCAACACAATTTAATTAATTTATATTTTATAACCTTGCAAAGCCAGCTTTCAGACAGCATTCAGTGACAAGACACATCAGCTTCATTTGGTTTTGCTCAAAAGGAGGGTGGACACAGAAGGTGAAATTATTTCTCTGATTAGAAGAGAAAGTGAATGTTTGTTAACCCTTGCCACAGTGGTATTTCAAGTGCCAGGTGAATATATATGTATATATATACACTCTTCTATATATTGTCTTTTTTGTTTAATGTGTCTTTTCTATGTATTTACGCCTCGACCTTGATTTAACAGTACCTGTGCAAAGCAGAGAGACCTGCCCATCACTATTAGTGATCCTTGGCTCAGTCTCTCCAGAAGACTGATTTTTTAGGTAAATTTCTCAGGACCAAAAGGAAACATGAGAGACCATTTAGAGGAATAGACACCAAAAGCAAAATTCTCTTTGGCTTCCCTAGTGCATGAAAAAAGGGAGCATCCCATCCTCACACACAAAGTCTACCCACATTTTAAAATTCTGATTCTTCTAGGCATTGAAGCATTACTGACTGTTGATGAGCTTTGTTTACATTAGAAACAAAAGAAGCACTACATGTGTACCACAAAGATATTAATCACTTCAGCTAAAGTTCTGGATCCATGGCAGGCATTCGAAGGAAGCACGTGCTGCAGGGGACACCAATGCCAAAATGACAAGTTCTTAGAGACATTCCTGCTTGGCACTGCCTGGGATATGAAGCTTTAGCCTGCAGATCCAAATATTTTCCAGAAGTTTAAAAAAAAAAGAAAAATAAAAGAAGATGACAGCCTAACAGCTTTCATGACTGTATTAAAAAAAGGATCCCAGAAAACCCTGCCAAACTAATTAAATAACCTGGTCCAATACAAGCTTTCTGCAATGATAAATGAGGAGGAAGCTTAAAAAAAAAAAAAAGGTAAATCAGACTGAACTGGCAAACACTTGGAAGAACAAATTTCAGAACCATTGCCCACTGGAAGATGTATGTACTGCTCCAGGCTGCATGCAATAAATCTGCAGGCTGGCTGAAATGGATACCCCAGCTAAGCAAACCTAGGAATGACATGGAAACCACAATGTAGTAATAATGCTACTCCCCTTCTATCTGGCCAGGCCTCATTTAGCTATTGCAGCTCAAGTCTGGAGCTGCATATTTACACACAGGCATAGCAGGTTGCTTGAACGATCTGGAATTATGATTTGATTTGGTTTGGCAAATGATAATGGCCACAAATAAAAAATGATGAAAAAACAACCAAAAACTAAAATCCACAAGTACAGTACTTCTTTTTGAGTGACAGTTTTGGGGATGAAACTGATTATGTTCCCATAAAGCTTAATACAAGGGTTTAAAAAAAATCTTTTATCTAATTTCCTGTCCTTTTAGATGCTATCTGAGTATGGGTCATTTCAGCTCTTAAAGTACACAAACTTTGAAAAGCTTAGAGCATCTTAGCAGCATTTTTCTCCATGATTTCTCTCTCCTTCATTTACTTTCAAACTCTGATAGTATATTGTCTCCCTAGCAAATAAAACCCAATTATAAGTCATCATCTCCTATCTGAAGTGCACCAGGGCAATATTGAAAAATTTTATATCCTTTTTGTTACATATAACCTGTAACAGTTACACCCCATCTGAACTGTACAACAGGAAACAAGTCAGGACAGACCAGAGGAGAGAAACTCAGCAAGAACTGGATGTCTTGAAATGCAATTCCTGATGGGATCCAACATATGCAGAGCTAAATGCACACCTGTACATGTACAGAGTATCTCGTTCTGCCTCAAGACAGAGAGCAGAGAATAAAAGGAAAGTTTAATTATACTTGCATTTGACATTCCCAGGAAATGTGACATGGTGGTGGCGAAGGTGGGAAGTGACAGACGAGTGAGGATGTGAGAAGGAACCATAACAGCTCCAACTGTGCACAGAGGTAATTTCTCTGTAGGTCTGCACTAGAAGCCTGTTCCATTTTGTTGCTAAGTTCATTATTATTTCCCCCTTCAGTGCCATTTTTGAGCTACTCAGCAACAGATCCTGGTACATTTTCAGCCATGACCTGTTATTACAGCAGATAGACAGGGATGTTCCCATGCTCCCTCTGCCACCTGCCTGGGAAGCCACCAAGATCCTCAACTCCTGGTCTTGTGCTTAAATCACAAAACACCTCCCCTTCTTTCCCAATACTCAAAAGCATGGCAACAGTTTGCAAAATCCCTAACTGCTAGAAATAACAACATTACTTAAAATCCGTGTGGAACAAAATATTTTCCATTATTCCTTTGATGAATCCAGGCATGTGTTTCAAGGCTCCTGCTCTGAAGTCTAATAGCTTCTCCATGCCCTAGTTAGGTCAGACAGGGCCCTATTCATAGCCCATAAATGAGGGGAGGATTTATGATCACCCTGACTCCGTGGGACAAGCTGCAGGGAAGGCTCTTTCTGTGGGCAGGCACAGATCCTCCAGCCCAAATGGTGAGAGGATGTGGGCTGGCCACTGTCTGCTGCTGTCTTTTCTTCTGGCTGCTCTTTTGGAGGTAGGAATTACATTGGTGGCTCCTTGTTCCATAGAAGGAGCCCTGGCTGGATGGAGGAATGGGAGTGCAAAGTGTCCTTCCCTTTGGAGCAGCTGCCCTCAGGATGGGCTGAGAGAGAGATCAGATGGAAAAATGCTCTTCAGCTGGGAAAGGGAGCAACATCTAGCCTGTGACTGGATGTGGGATGGGGCCACAGGCTCAGGGACAGCTCAGGTTTGGACTGTGACAGATGGAGAGCTACCAGGGCAATGACACAGGGGCCCCACAGGGGCTCACATTGATTCTGACACATCAATTTATGTAGCATTTGATTTTCACCTTCATATTATTTGAGCTCCTGAAACTGCATGGCTAAAAATATGTGAAAATGGAAAAACATATCCAAAGAGATCTCTCTGCAGATCTGGGAGGATGCTCTCCCACAGCAGGCAGCTGATTCCCATGGCATGGCCAAGGGAATCATGACCCCTTGTACCCACCAGGAGATGGAGAAGGGAATAGACACTCCCACCAGAGCAGTTTTGGCTCCTTGGTAAAAGTCAGGAGCAGTGGAATCACCTTTTGAGCATCTGCAGGACGTTACTGGCATTTCAGTCCCAATTTTTCACCTCCACTTTCTCAGCTCCCTCCTCTGTTATCTGAGAATATTTCTCTGCTCAGTCCTTTCTCAGACTCCAGGCCCTGCCCTGTTACTGCTCTGTCCTCAGTGCCTGTCCTTGCACTTGCCTCCACTGGAGATTTAAAATCTGTGACTGAAAATTGGACAGCAAACCCCAAGCAGCTGGGATTCATAATAACTTGCATTTCTAAATGAAAAGTGAACTTGAAACCATATTTTTCATATTTAAAGGCAGGGCAAAAAGAGCCCTTTCAACTGTTTGGAAACACGTTTTGAGTTAATGAGTTTGTTGATACCAACAAACTGGCATTTCTGATGGGAAAAGCCTCGAACAGCTTTAAGACACACACACACAGATGGTTTATATACCACGAAAGGGACTTAACCAAATGAAATCTCCCTAACAGCAAGACAAGGTTTTTAAAAATGGCATTAAATGGATGCTCACTCATCCTTTCACCCCAGATAAGTGCAATGTCTAGTGAAGCGTTCAGCTGAAAAGTCCACCCAAGGAGATTGGGCCTCTCACCCCAGCCCCTGAGCCCAGATACCACAAGCAGAAACAACCTGGAGAGGCAGCAGGGCTATTTTCCTCCAGAGGATGTATTTTTTTGTGGCTTCAGTGCAAAAAATGTGACCTTGTTCACATTAGAGAGAAAATAACAACCAAAATTGTCCACATTCTCCTCCAGTCAACCTAAATCTGGTCCACATTAAATTGTTAAAAGCCATCCCTTGGAAAAAAACCATTATGAGTATGAGTAGATGAAGCAGGAAAGGGAGTACAGAAGCTAAAGCCCTCATTTTAATGACACATAAAAATCACACGAGAGGAGAAGGAAATGTCAGGAGCTGGCACCCTGGGAATGTGCTGATGAGGAGGGGACAGGAGCAAGAGGTCCCTGCTGAACTGAACTGCCACCTTCTTGTGCTGCAGGCACTGGCTGTGGAGAAGGAAACACGTCTTGCTAGTACCTTGCCTGCCCACTGATCTGCCTTCTAGCAAAGGAAACATTGCCCCTCACACTTTATTTTAATGGCTCTCTTTCAACAGCTCCAAAGTTGAACCATGTTGCTAAAATATTTGTAAGCAGAGCAAAGTGTGCTTCAGGGCTGTGCGTGATTCCTGGGGAAAGGGCTTCTAGAGGAGCTGATTTAATCACAACCCATCTCCATCTAATGATAATAGTTTATGTTCACATAGTTCCACCATCTCAATGGCTACATCAGGGTCTGGTGAGCCATTCAGGGGAGGTCTCTGTGGTTCCATGCACCCAGATAAGCACGCAAAGCCTTCAGAGCCACATGGGTGCTCAGAGGATATTTTATCTCAGCAATCAGGACCTCTGTCATGAGTTTGTTTGCACAATATCTGCAGTGAGAGATGGCTGTCTGTCCTTACAGCCCTTTGTGCCAGCTGGGGGAAGGGGTTGCTGTTGCTCCATTTCTCAGACAGACAGACAGACACTCACTGGTCCCACAGCAGCAGTGGGAACCAAACACCCACAGCTCCACCAGTGCTGTGCTGCAGAGCTCTGCCTCTCTTTCTTCTTATCACTGTTATCATCTAGTGTTGGGGCCTCCTGCTTTACAAACCACATGTCGTGTTAGTCTGGGCTACAATCGATTGTGACTAATTACCCAAACACTGCTCTCACAAAACATGTAGATGCTTTATGCCTCTGAGCACTTTCATCTCTATTACGGGTTGAAATTGGCCAAGGCATTCACAGGTTTCAGAGGGAACTGACAGCTACACACCTACATGCATGCAGAATTTAGTGGTACAAATCCTTTTTCTTCAGAAAGCAGCTTAACAACTGTTTAACAGACAAAAATCCCCAAATGCTGCCATAATTACATCTGCAGGAGACTACATCAGACCGGGTTAGTTATTTCACACAACAGCTGACATAAATGTCAAGTGAAGAGAGGATTTTTTTTGTCTCTTTGCATATTCTGGTCTGCAGGGTCTGGATGATTTTACCAGCCTTTGGAAGCAAAGGTGTGAGAGAACTTAGCCTCTAATAAGGATGTTGGTAGGTTGTTGAACGTCTGACTCAGCTTCTGGTTTTCTCCCAGAAGCCCCAGACACTTCTTTCCTTGCAGACAGTTGAGTGCATGAGTTGAAAAACTGCATAAAATATTGGGAGGCATCAAGTACTGGCTTCTGCCAGTGACTGACTGTCACCTGGTAAAGTCACTTAGATGGGCTCTGAAAAAGAGAGGTGGTCCTCCCTTGCAGTATGAAAAAAGCTCTGTGAGTCCCTCATGAACAGCTAAATATTATTCCCTTTTATATTTTCCCTTTATTTGACATCACACAAAAGCTAATTTTTGCATCTTGTGCTAGAAAAATAACCAAGACAAAAGAAAATGAAGGCTCTTAGCTTTTCCTGCTTGTTACAGCAGGTAGTCTTGAAAAGGTTTCACATTCTTGGTGGTCTCAGATTAGGGCTGTAAAGTCAGACTCCTGGTCTCATTATAGGGCTTTTTTTGCCTAACATAGGGCTTGGCTTGAATCCCACTACTCACTAAACACAGTGCGACCCCGCTGGGCAAATTTCAGTAGCAATCATCCAATTTAATGGCAAAGGGCTGCGTTGCTTGACCTTAATATTGCCTAATGCAGGGATTTTCATGGGCCAGGAGCAAGCTTATACAGAATTTGAAATCAATAAACAAAGGAGACTGCTGTTAATTAGTGTTAAAAAGAAGAGAGGAAGATAAGGATTTATACCTCCAACCAGACAGGCATTTTTATCAAATCCTCATAGTGCCAGTCTGAGCCTAACTGGGAACAGACCACTGGCCAGTCAAGGCACACAGGGCAGCTCCAGTCTGCAAAAGCAACTTGGGGTGGGCACAAAGCAAAAGGATTTGGGAATATCAGTTCGGGATTGCTCGGAGACAGGCCTTTAGAACAAGGCCAGTGTCACCACGAGTTTCAGCATGCACAGCGCTGCCTGCGCTGCAGGGCTGAGGGGAGGACACGGAGTCTCAGAGCCCGTCGCGGCCGCACAGGCTGCAAGGCTGAGGGGAGGACACGGAGTCTCAGAGCCCGTCGCGGCCGCACAGGGCTCGGCAGGATGGAATGACACAGTGCCCTCAATTCCCAGAGCCGCGGGCGGGCCGGGCAGCCGACACGGCGGGAGAGGCTCCGGCAGCGCCGCGGCCGAGGCTGTCACACGGTGCCCTGGGGTGCTCGGATGTCTCCCTGTGCCCAGATATTGTTTCCGCTGTCAGTGGCATGCCCTGAGAGCACGCAGGGCTCGCACAATCGGGGGCTGCTCCTCGGCAGCCCCTGGAACCAAAATGTGCCGCCGGCAGCTGCGGAGGGGCGAGAGAGTGGAACAGAGCGCCGCTAACCCCCTCAGACTGAGCACGGCTCTGCCGTCCTTGCCTCAGATCAAAACCACTTACAAGCACTCTCCGGTGGCTGTCTTCCCAGGGATTTCTGCAGGTGCCATTGCCTGTCGCAGTACTTTTCGATATTACTGCTCCTTTATGGGGGTGGGACACGTTCCTCCCGGGCCCTGTGTGTCCCAGGCAGGCACCGGCGGATCAGTGTAAAGAATGCGGGATAGGCCGAGCTTGCAGCTCCGAGATTCGGTTATTATAAAAGCATAACATAAAACGCAACCTAACTCGAAGACAGAGCAGAGGCTAACCAGAGGACCTAAAGTCCCTCAACGACAAGTGAAAGCAAAAGGTCTAACTAAAAGAAAAATGAAAGCAAAAGTCCTCTCTCAGGGCAGGACAGTGGGTTTGAAGGGACTCCTTTGGGGGCTGAGTTCAGGGTGAGGATCCAACAGGGAGAGGAGATCAAGGCGGGGATTGCAGTACTAAAACCAATAAAGAAACATAACATTCTAAACAACTAATAAGGCATCGAAAATTGGGAGATTGATAGGGAACAGTCTGAAAGAAAAGACAGGGTTTAGGAAGGATTGACGGCTGCATAGGTGAATGCAACCTAGACAATACTAACCATACAGGGAAGGGAGGGGGTACAACTTAGGACTAAATTACTGATATAGGGGACAGCAAACCAACCCATTTAACACAAAAACATACTGCAACAACTGCCCATCTCCTCGGGGCTGCAGGTGGCACAGCTGATGTGGCATTTCTGAGGGGATACCTCCCTCCTGGATGAATGTGTGGTGTTTCATCAGTGGCAGACACCTCACTGGACACCTCACTGGTTCAGTGCAGGACAAACCCATTCAGGGTACCCAAAGTGTCCTGCTGCCTGCTGGCTTTGAGCACAGCTGCACAGAGTGCTTGTCAGATGTCTCATGTACCCTGATGGCTACACCTTTCACCAGAGAAAATCACAAGCAGTGCTAGGAATAACAGGTGAAAGTCATGACTAGCTAAAACTGATTCAGATACGACTTTATCCAACACTTTTTGTGATGTTGTAGATTTGCTGTTGTTACTGCAGGAGTAACATAAACCTTAAGAGACCACATGTCCTCTCCAGAATGTCACTTTTACAGCTTCAGTGTAATCCTCACATTTCCCTATACTTTAGAGCAGCTTCACCATGGTGCAAACAAAACAATTTTATTCATGTTGGTATACATTATTTTGCTTCTGACTGTCAGTGTTAGCCAGGGAAGTGAGACCCTGCGGGCACTCAAAAGTGAAAAGTTCATCTTCCTCTTTGGTACCATTTCACCTTTTGGCCGATCAACACCCTCCCCTTCCACAAGTTCCCAGCAAAAGAAGTCACTGAGAGACCTTTCCACTGTGAACAGCTGGCAGGACACATGGCCAAGTGCTGCCAGACTGGAAAAGAGCATCGGGTCCCCCAGGGCTTGGGGGTGATGCTCAGTGGCTGGGTTAACTGATGGCTCACTGGGGCGGAAAATGGAGCAGATTTGTTTCTCAGTGACCTCAGTCAAGCTATTTCTGTACCTTGTGCCTCTGTTCTCCTGTTTGAAAAAACAGGGGGATTATCAGGATGTCCTTTGTAAATCATCCTGAATGCTATGGATGAAAAGGCTTGGTAAGAGATATTAGGATTACTACACTCCCCATCCTCTCTTTTCAGACCCTTGTCAACTTCCCTTTCCTCCCAGTGCCTCCCAGCACGGCAGGCTTCACCCTCATCAGCAGACATTACCCACAGTAGCTCAGCTGCTGGGGTGTTGCCATGAAGGGAGGCCACAGCAGCACTGGGTGGGGGACTGTCCTTACCCCTCTCTGGTGGCTCATGTCCCCCAAGGTTGGCACCAGTGCCATGAGTCCCTGTACCACCAGTGGTGCTGAGCTGCTGCTGGGGCCAGCCCTTCCCACTGCCTGCTCCAGCACTTCAGACACAAAATCCCATGAAACAGCGATTTCTTGGGCTCAGAGGAGTCTCCTGTGTCAGGAGAACATTACAAAGCACCCCCAAAAACACCACAAGAATTGACTTACCACCGAGTCAAGGAACCTAATGCAGCACTCGAGCTCAGGCTGAGTTTCACAGAACTGCCGAAACAGAAGCCTTCCGATGGGCTGCTTTTCACATATGCTGCAGTAATCTCTCTCTAGAGGCAATAAAGAGAAGAACAGAAGCATGAAAATGAGAAGAGCTCTGCCTTTTGGGTTGCTCATGAGTTTAAAGCATTGCAAGTGAGTGCAGAACTACAACCTCAAATCAAAACAAACCTCCTTCTCGCTGCCACCACGTTTCAGGGATCCAAATACAAATATAATTAATGGCTTTAAGACTCAATTCAGAGAGGCTGAATTTTGTAGGGCTGATGTTGGTAAAGGTCAAGCAAAAGCCATTCAGTTATTATGAAAACATAATTTCATATTTTTCTGTGGTGGAAATGTATGCAAAGGTACAGCTCAGACTGGTGGTATTGGTGGGAATGTGGGGAGCAAATTGCAAGTCCTTGAAATATGAGTCATACATTAAAGGGTAGAAAAAGCTGGCATTTGTGGAGTCCTTCCTGGATGCTTCCTAGATATGCGCTAAAGTGCCCCATATCTCTGGAAATGCTTAGCCTGCATTCTATTAAACCATTATAGTAAACTACGCATTTTCAAAGGTTTCAAAATTTCTGCTGTTTAATTGCTGAGCATTAAGGAATGGATAGAGCATATGGCATCTGGCTCATTTCAGTTTCACACAGCACTCCTTACAGAACTGTATTTCCCCCTAAAAGCCATGTTTAAATGCCATTCGCCTGTACTGGTGCATCCACAACCATCACTCACAGTAAAGCAAAAGGTGCTTTGCTCATCACAAGGACCGTCAGCAGGAGAGTATGGATGAAGGGCAGGCATCATTAACTGGCATGGCACCAGCATCAAGGGCTTTGGATATTTTTCTGGTGAGAGCAGAAGATCCCTCAGCCTGCTTGGAGCAGCAATACTTGCTTGAGACACGTTATTCCTCTACAAGTACACACATGTCAAACAACATACTGTGTTTCCTTAGGCATTCTTCTCACCACCCTCCTCGCTGCCATATGGCACTTGCTGTTATTATGGAAACAACCAGCTTCTAAACACATAACACAGCACTGCAAACAGACATACCAAACCCACACAAGTTGTCAGCGCCTCGGTTACTTCTCTCTGGGCCTGCAGTGATCCTGCAATGTCTCTGATTCCCCCTCTGCTTTGGCCCCCACATCCTTCAGCTCCTCCCACTCCATGGATGCAGGCACATGTCTGTGATGGAGCTCCCCTTTGCCATTGAGGCTGAAGGACCTGCTCATCTCAGCTCGAGCCCTGGGGACTGTTCTGCAAAACCAGGACTGCACCAGAATCGTCATAGAATCATGGAATGGATTGGGATGGAAGGGATCCTAAAGATCACCTAATTACATGTCCCCTGACACCTTCTACTATCCCAGGTTACTCCAAGCCTCATCCTGGCCTTGAACACTTTCAGGGATGAGGCATCCACAGCTTCTATAAGCAACTCGTGCCAGGGCCTCACCATCCTCTGGGTACATTTGTCCTGAACAGAAAATGCTGTATGAGGTGTTGGACTATTGCCCTGTAGCTGGGTGACAGTGGGCAGGAGCAGCCAAGGCTGCCTCTTGTAAAAGGAAGGAGGCAGCCTGCCCAGTGCTGCACATGGCTGTACTTCAGGAACTGATTCCTGAAGCACTTCCAGGGTGGTCACTGGAGACATGGGTTGGGGATAGCTGAAATGTGCTTTTAATTCAGTGTGGTTCTGCTCTGGTCTGGTCTTCTGAAGCAGATGGGAACAACACACCAGCAGCATTTTTTCACTGGCACTGCTATTCCATTTTGGATCAGGATATCACTCAATCTATCAAGAAAACTTGCACGTAAAACTGGATCCAAATCGCTGTGTAAATCCTAACCTGACCTCCAGTCAATATTATTATCAGCAGCCACCCCCTGGCACTGGTTTGTTTGCCTGAGCTGGAGCCTTCAGCATGGAACATCATGGCACTGATACGTGTGGTGGGATCACTGGGACACGAAGCAGCCTTGGGGTGTCCTTGTGGTGGTACCACCTTGTGCTGCCACTTGCAAGTGGCATTTTCAGTGAGTCACTGCTGAAGGGATGTGCAGACACATACAGAGCTAAGGGAAGTGAAGGAGTCAGGAGAGTGGATTAAAACAGCCACTCACAACATCCCAGAGACCAGCACGAAGCCAGAGGCTCAGCAGCTCAGGTGAGCTCTCCTGGGAGGTATGAAGGTTTATCTACATCTGTCTGATGCTGTTTTCTGCTGCCTTGACTAACTAACTCTTGTGAGGGTATAAATAAAACATACACCCTGAATACCAGCAGCACACAACCTGCCTGGTGGCAGGACTTCATCCCTCCAGAAGCCCAGACCCACAACAAGCTTCCCCGTGCCAAACAAGCAATGAATGAGGCTGTCTGGATTCACAACAGAGTAAACCAGAAAGGAACAAACACAGCAATCAGCTGGTTTGCCCCATATTTTCTCTTGTACAACATCATTTGATGGACAAAAATAACGTTTGTTGTACAAAATGCAGTTAGTTTACCAAAGTTGTTATGGTGACACCCAATGTAGCAGAGGATGATCTTCTACCAAAAGGGCCAGTGAGAGCAGCTCAATTAGTGTGCAAATTGCTCATCCAAAACTGGACTCCATAGCAGGGAAAGAAAACAAGCAGCTAAACACTACGACATATGTGGATAAACAAAACATAAATAAGACATGAGCACGGACTTCCTCCTACTCTACAGAACTTGGCCAACACATGAGAAGGGTGACCCATTCATAACAAGAGAAAAGGAAATACCAGAAATAATCTCTGAGAACCCAACAGCCAGAGCAGTTCCCTGGAGCCATCCACTCCTCCGTCATGTGCATTTAACTGCTGGATACACCAACACAGACAATAAACACACGAGGAAAAGTGCTTTCATTCCTTGTAGGTGACACAGACTATTTTCTTAGGCCCTGATCTTGCCGTTGGCCTCACTAAGTCAGCTAAAGGAATCTGCACTCAACTAATTCTTGGGATGCATGGGCCCGGAGTGGACTAAGAAAGAAAAACATGTCTCTGAGCTAAAGCTGAGAAAGGAGCGGGTGGTTTTATTAGAGCAAGAAGTGTTTTAACAACGTGCTGCACCCCAGAGATGTGGCTGGAGCACCCCGAGCTGTGCTCAGGAGCTGCTGCAGGAGGGGAGGGATGGGGAGGCAGGCGGGCACCGCAGCCAGGGGCTCTCCTGGGCTGGGGCTGAGCCTTGTGTCCCTCCCGCTCCGCCTGCCAGCAAAAATATCCATCCCGTCTCAAAAGTTTAAGAAATAGAAGGAATGATTTCCTGAGGAAATGGAAATGTTAAACACTTGGAAGTGAAACCATATGCTTATGATGATGAGGTGTAACTAAAACAGCTCTGAGAGTGATATCTTTGGTAGTCAGACCCTCCTGCCTCAGCGCCATCCTGTTTAACACCTGCAAAGTCACCCAAAACGGGGGTGAAAAGCTGGGTGGGTCAAAGTCTTGGGAAAGCAGACACTTCTCACTGACGTCAAACGCTTTATTTAGAAAATATTACTGGCAAACAACGCACACATGCAAGTGAATTCTCCATCTTCCTAACAGAGCAACAACACAGATTAATATAGAAAAGGTATTATATAAAATGCCATAATTAACATTCATAAGATAAATAAAGATAAATGATGTTTATTCATAATACCACTGACTCATTTTTCCCTTTACTTCATAGCTTATGTATTGAAATACTAATTTCTAGAGCACCCAGCACAAAGAATATACCAAAATAGTTGCACCTGCACACATCACGCTGTCACCATTCAAAGTCTATGGCCAAATTTGTTCCCCAACAGATATTCTGGTAAGGTTCTGAAAAATATCTGAGCCCATGCCTAAGAAAAACAGTCCTATTAACAAAATTTTGTACTAGTCAAAACATACCATTGATGAAGTGAAAAACTCAGCACAAGGTAACAGAGTTGCTGATGTCCAAATCCCCAACTTCCAATTAAAAGGGGGGAAAAAATCTAATATTTTAATTAGATAAAAGCCTCCCTATGCACTGTGATGATTTTTTTGTCCTAATTTCTTATTTAAATACCTTTCATTTATTTGGCTGGCTCAAAATACCACTTTTGGAGAGAAACAGTGGTCTGCAGAGAGACCAGGTCCCCCTTCTCTCTCACATTTGCAATATACCTGTGGGTTTTGATGGGTTAGTGATGAACTAAAAAATTGTGTGATAACTTTGGGCTGAAAATCAGTCTTCTATGATATTCAGTGTAAACTGCAGGTGTCTAAGTAAGACTGCTATAAAAGTTGTATTTCTGCAACTGGTTCTGAAGAGCTGCAAATCCAAGCCCTGCAATCAGCCGGTGAGGCTTCCTCTGTAGATGTCTATGGGGAGGGATGAGCTCAGTTTAAATCTCACTTTTAAAGTCTACAAAAGCCAGGAACATCTTTTCAGCTTTTCGGTCATTTATTGGTGTGGCCAAGGATTGTATTTTTGTATTTATATTACTATGTAATATTTTATTTTCCGACCTACTGGAATCCCAAGAGCAGATTTTCCAAAGAAATGCATGGAAAATTGCCAAGAAGACATGCACCATGCTGCTGCATGGGAACATTTGGACTTGACCTTTGGATCCCTGCTATCTTTGGCACTGAATCAGATGAAAACTGAGTAAGATCCAAATCCAAACTAATTATGCTGCCTAAAAAAGCCCCCACAAAAAAACAATAACAACAGAACTCCACAAACAAACAAACTAACCAACCAACACTTGGAACTCCCAAAGAGGATGTAGGTGGAATTAATATTTATTTCCTGCTCATGCTCAGAGATCCAAGATCAGAATTCATCTTCCTTTCCCTATTTTGCTTCTTTAAGGTGAACCAAAACCATTCAGATGTTGTTCCAAGCCTATTATTTGTCTGCTACTCTCTTCCTCTCACCTGCTTTGTTCCAGAACAACAAAAAGCAAATTAATGGAAGAAAGCATTGGAATGCCTCAGACCCTACACTCAAGCTGGGCAATAGGAGCAGCATTGGAGTCTGAGGGAGTAGCAGTCAGCTCCTAAGATTGCTGACACACCAAAAGTAAAACTTTCTTCCTCCAAGGGGCTGAGGCCTGTCAACGTGATCCCCAACATCCCTGAGATGGATGGAAATTTCAGCTAAAGAGGTCCCAAAATTCCACACCTCCCTGCTCCACCAAAATCAGGGAGATGCTGCTAAAAGAGATCCTACCCTGCCCAGCCCAAATATAAAACCATTTCTGGGTTTTTTTTTTTGTCCATCTTTGTTTTCTTCATAAAAGTTTCCTTACAGGGACACACAATGAAAAGGAGGACAAAGGCAGGAACTAAAAGCAAGATTAAAGAATATGCAGCACAACTGAACTAAACAGACTCTCACAGCCCATCATACACTGTGCACTTGTAGCAATTTCCTTCTTTTTGTCAAAAAAAGGCCAAATCCTTTAAGGGTCACAGAATTATTTTGTGTCCATTCAGAGTACTAATGGAAAACAAATTGCATCTTTAAGCACTGAATAACCCCATTTAGAGCTACATTAATATAAATACATTTTTCAGTTTAAACCAGCAAGTCTAGCACTGGTGCTTATAAAGATGTCTTATAATTTACTGCTGCTCTTCTCCAGCCAAAAGTGGAGTTACTACTGTCTACATATAAACTTAATAAACAGCACACACTAAACTGCCTAGTCTTTCAGGCTGATGAAAGTCCCTTCTTATCAAAGGATCCTTTGTGGATATTTTAAAAGGATTTAAATTGCTTTGATTGCATTTTTAACAGTGTCTGTGTTGCTCTTGTATTTCAGAATAATCTGGAAAGCTGGAACATTAGCTCTTGCATTCTACAAAAGGCAGTTTTCCATCTCTAATAAAAATTCTTCAGTACAAAAGGTAATCCTTATGTTCAAGATCAAAACCCCAAGATGGGCCATGTGAAGACCCTCTTATTATGTTTTTACTCTTACTCCTAATTTTCTATGGTCTTCAGTCCTGGAGAGGTCATGGCCAGTCAGGACTTCATGGGCTTTGCAGGGAACCCAGGTGCTTGCAGTGGAAAGCATACCAGATTTTTCTCTTTGAGAAATTGAAAATAGGGGACCATTTCTGATGAAGAAACTGGGATATTGCTATTTAAACTGCAGAGCCTGATCAAAAACCTGTACAGTAACATAGAGAGGGATCTCTTTTTCATGGTGCCTATTTAAGAATGTTGCAGGAATGGGAGGAAGAAACAGGAGAGAAGTTCCTTGTACTTCTTATCTGTTATTTTCTGGAGTTTGGGGTTTGTTGGGTTTGGGGTGGTTTTTTTTGTTGTTGTTGTTAGGGGAGTAAAGGGGGCTGTTTTACAGTGGAAACCTGTGGTTAAGATGCTGAGGACTCTCCATTCACCCCGTCTCCAGCAATGCATTTAAAAAGTGAGGCAAGCCAGATGGTTAGAGAGCACAAGACAGGAATAAAAATGTCACATTTCAGTTCATTCAAAAATTCCTATAAACTGTGGCAGTAAGTCATGTTATAAAAGCCTAATACAAGCATCCAGGCTCCCGTGGGAATTCAGTTACCAGCACAACCAATATTCTGTGCCCTGCAGGCCTCAGTGGCACGCTGTATTTATAAAATGGGGCTAATGGCACTGCCTGCCTCCCAGCAGCATGGCCAGAAAAAGTCCATTAAAGTGTGGGAGCCCCAAGTGCTGCTGCATGGCCCTGTGGCTCCTGGCTATTTACTCGCAGTGCAAACTCCCAGAGAGGAAATTTAGTCCAGGAGAGCACAGCAGGGCCTTTTTTATCCATGAACTGCTATACTGCTCCAGAACTTCACCTGGCACTTCCCAGAGATTAAAAACCACGACGCAGCCTCTGTCCTGGAGAGTGTTTATCTTGGCAGGTCTGGAGCCGTGCAGGTGCTGGACAGGAACTCCAAAGCCAAGGGCTGTGATGAAGTTCTCTTGCACCTGGTGGCAGAAGCACACTCTCTCTAGCCAGAAATGTTTCACCTGCTTTGTTTTTTTATAAAATGTGGAAATTGTTATGATCTGTGACAAGATAATGGCTTGATAGATTCCTCATTCTAAACAGTGTCTCATCCTGGTCTGCAGTTCAAACCAGCCCTTCATTGCTGAGGAAAGCTCTAGACCTAACATGAAACACTGGGAGAGAACATATTTTTTGGCCTTTTTTTCCCTTCCATTTGAAGATAGGATTTTCTACAAAAGACTTGGAGACCCTCACCTATGCTGTTACAGCAAGAGTTGTTCTGGCACGGACTATCTAAGTTTAATTAATTAGAAATAAGAATGCAATCAAGCTTACTTGAGACAATGGAATTACCCCAAACTGGTTTTAAGTCCTGCCAACTTAATTTTCTCTGCTTGTCAGCTGTCTTTTTTAAAACAAACAAAATTTAATCTCCTGATCATCGAACACCAAATGTAATTATTCAGATGCAGACAGTGTTTGCTTTGTATAACTTCCCTTATTTCCACTCTTTTCATAGCATTAGGCTACAGGGACAAACTCCACACATCACAGCAGCATTACACTGGAGATGGAAACAGTCCAGTTGGACCAATATGGAAAATGTGCTTGCAGAATATTGGAACAAACTCGCAGTTAAATACACTTCAGTGATACATATGGGTCTTCTCATTTGTTTTTTGAAAGCAGCTGCATTGAAGCTTTGCTCATGGAATCCTATTTGAAAGTCAAATCCTACAAGCAGTTGCATAAATATGTTTGCACGAGTACTTGAACCAGAACGAGTTTGTGGCTCTGTTGATTTTGGACAAAGATTTTGACAGGAGGGATAACAACCCACCCACCCTTTTTGTAGCAGCAGCAGCAGGAGGAGGATCAAACAAGATCCTGTGAGCTCAATATAATCACTGCACAGGAAAACATGAGTGGGGTCCAGAGCCTGGGGAGGGACCCTCAGCTCTCACAAGGGAGACATTTGGTCATCCAGCCTTGTGCCAGGAGCACAGTCAGATGGCAAAGAGAAAATGCTCTGCCCTGAGACCAGGCTGTTTGCCAGTGGAAGACAAATTCTCATCCTAACAAAATAACTCTGCTGAGTTATTCCAGCCCTCCCCCAACACTTCTGGTATCTTCTAAAAGTTACTCGCTCAGGCAACTGCATCCCTTCCATGAGGGTCACTGACCAAGCCTCGTGTTCAAAAGCAGAAACCACAGGGTCAACGTTTAGCTGAAGAAGATGGAGTTTGCCATTAATGCCTGAGCTTATCAATCAGAGAAGCAAAAATACTGCTGTGTGAATTATGGGGTGCAGGGAAAGACAACAAATAACTGCTGCCAATAATGAAGACATTCGTTAAACCTGCTGAAACCAGAGAATATTCTGAGTTGGAAGGGACCCAACCATCACGTCCAGCTTTTAAGTGAACGGCCCATATGGGGATTGAACCCCCAACCTTGGTGTTATCAGCACCATGCTCTGACAAACTGAGATGGAGAGAATGATTCCCATCAATTCCAGTAGCTCTTTGATCAAGCCCACCTTAGTTTTCCCACCTCTCCTCTGTCAAGCACAATTCACATGAACAAACCTCTCAGTTCCACAGTCAACACCAGCAGGACAGTGGAAATGCATGCACCAAGATTAATAGCCAGGAAATCTGGACTGCAAATGTGCAATGGGAATATTTTAAAGTATTTTTTTTAAAACTTAAATTATTAGGTACCATGTATTTAAACACATCCTTTCTTTTACATTTGGCTGCCAGTTAAAATAACAGTGCATAGAAAGGGAACAAAAAGCAAAAAAGAGCAGGGAGACAGACTGACTGGCTGACAGACAGATGGGCAGGTGTGTTACACTTCTAGTCAAAAAATTACCATTACTAGTAGTAAGCTGCTTTCCATTCCTGTAAATTACACTTGAAAAGTACATGGCCCTGGATCAATGCCTTTGGCGAGGTTTCCCAAGCTCAGTGTTTGAACAGTTGTCTCTGTGGCCAGTCACAAAGGTATCCAGACCAGGGTGGGCTTCCAAACTACTTCTCACTGATCACCAAAGATGCCCCACACCATTTCCCAGGACTTTCATGTGGTACTTGTGCAGCCCCAGGGGAAGGGCTGCCCACACCAAAACCCTGACCACCACCCTGGCTAGAAAAGGAGTTTGCCTTTATCTTCTTAAATGACCTTCAACAATGTCTCTGTGGCAAGGCCAGAGGACTGGAAAAAAATCCCTCAAAGAAATATGAAAGCTCACCTCAGAAACGCCCTGTGAAATTCGGGGAACAAACACTTAGTTGTTCTCATTTTGTTCTGCCTTGGATGGGAATGACAGAACTGGATGATTTGTTCTCAAAGACTGTAGCTACTGAGATTTTTTTTTGGGGGACTTTTATGTCCAGTCTGAAAGTTTTTAACTGAAATACCAAACTTATTTTCTGTCTAGTGCTGTTATTTAGACTCCTGCCTGGTGACATTCCGGGTAACACATGCTGAAAGAAAATTTCAGTAGAAGTTGCAATTTGAATGTTTAATGTTATGAAATCTACAGAACTGTTGCTGTTGTACATAGCACAAAATAAACATCTCGATTCCAGGAAACTAATGGAGACATCTTGTGAATCACTTTCTTAAGACGAAAAGACTTCTGCAAAACTACTCTCTGACTTCTAAACCAGCCTAGGTAGAAAGCAAAGCAGCTTTCCTTTCTCAAGACTAAACTCTTACCAGGTCAGTAAGTGGCAGAGTGCACAGAGCCACCAGCACAGTCACTGTGTGAGAGCAAATTTAAGTAGCACAGGTTACTGACAGGCACATAATAAAACTATTCACAGGGATTACTTACTCTGCATGCTGTTCAATAGTCCCTGCAAGTCCTAAGCATCCCAGCCATTTTATTAGTGAATCCTTTCACAGAATAGTAGATGCTGTTAGTTGTTACTTCATTGCTAAATTTTCTTGGGTATTTTTTCTTTCAATTTTTCCTCCCAAGGTTTAGAAACCCCAAGCTTCAAGTACAACAAAACTCCACACTGGTAAAACTCCACTTATTTTATAAGTGTTTATCAATCCCAACCTTTTAAAAAATTGCACAATAACCTCAACCACCAACCTAAGTAATCAGAGACAATAATATACTGAAAAACATAATCAATCCACAACGATTTTTAAGGGGTACCACTGACCTGTGACAACACTGCTAAATTACCATTTAACTGGATCTTTTGCTCAACGACAAGTGCCTTATTTGTAATAATACAGACACTGACTTTGCCTTGGTTTATATTGACAGGGTGATTTGACTGCCTGCTGAGAGACAGCCCCCTCTGAGTGGGCGTGAAGGAGCTGAGCTGCTGAGTAAAATTGATAGGAGGAGTGGAAAAGTGGTTTTAAAGTCATTTAGAAACTCCAAATGCACTGAAAGTAACTTGTGCAAGAGGGGGATTGCCAGTGGGAAGTATTTTTTTCTCCTTTTTGACAGAAGTCTGCAGTACCAGGGATCCCTTCATACCAAATTACTGGGATGGATGCAGAGGGTGTGGCAGCTTGTGTTCAGACACAAAAACCATGAACAGTCTTACTTAGGTCTACAAAAAAAAAGAAAAAAAAAAAGAAAAAAGAAAAAAAAAGCAATTTTAGAGAGAATTTCTACTCCATTCTTATGAAAACTGGATTGTCATAGGGAAAATATGTGAAAACTTCTGCAATTTTAAAAGTTATTCCAGTTTTTGAATTTTTTTCAGTTTATCTCTTTTTTTTCCTGGTAATTTCTTGGTTTACTTTCACACTGTCATAAGAAAAACATCTTACCCTTATGAAGTGTTTTTTCCCTATTTTGTTTCCTAAATTTCAACATACAGCCACAAATATCCAGCAACCCAAAATAATGATGCTCAGATCTGCAAAACAAGAAGCCCAGACTATCACCTCCAAAGTTACTGAAAAGATTTCAGTGAACAAAAGGTAAATTTAATAGGAACTTCAGGTAGGGTTGCCTTCCTCATAAGCAGTGATAGCATTTTTAGATGCTGAAAACGTATTTAGACATTTTACTTCTCACTTGGAAGAGGATACTTTCAACATGTTGGATCTGAAGAAATAAATGAGTAACTGAGATCCTAATGCTTGCATAAAGCATTCTTCAGCACCTTTCCAGCCAGGTGCTGACCCACAAAGACATTGCTTTGCTCAAATATATCAACTGGATACACTGAATTCTAATCCAGGCATGTCACAAACTTTTATACCAGAGTGAACACACAGCAAGAAGTAACTCTGGCATGGCCTCACAACTACATGAGAAATCCATTCCCAAGTTATTCTGGTCAAGAATATGAGAAAGTGATGTGGATGAAGCCAGAAATAAGACCTGTACAACTGCTCACGCTGTCTTTTCTCAGTTGAGTGACACCACCTTCCCTCTGTGTGAGGCATCATCTCTGAGCCTGTAAATGTGAAGGGATGCTCAGACAGGGGGAAAAGGATCACTTTTTATGGGGCAGCCACTTAGATTTGGGTTGCCCCTTCAACTCTTCTAAGCAGAGTAGCCTTTTGTGCTTGTACTTTCATGCTGACCTCCAGAATGGGTAGGGCAGATGCTGTATGTGGATTTTTGGTGCACAGATGTTTGGAGCAAGCTGTGGCTTCACCAGCAATATTCTGTGTCCCATGTGCACAGACAGACTGCTCCCGTCACCTCATCAGTCGGTGCAACAGTTGCTGGGAGTTCTCAAAAGATGGAATTCAGGATTGCTGTGTGTAATTATCACTTTAGAGATGGGTAGGTTCTCCTGTGAGAATGGGATATGGGAACACACTCAGCACAGTGCACGAGGCTGGAAGAGAACCATCAGCTAAGACTTAAGAGCTCCATTCCCAGGACTGAGGTGCACTGTCTTCTGGGTCCTCAGCCCAGGAACTCTACAGAAGACAGGGATTTCCTCTTCAGCAGACACATAAAATGTACTTCTCTGAAGGCAAAAGGGGGAAAAGGGTGGAAAAGAAGAGCCACATGGCTGATCTGAAAGGAAAGCATGCTTGCCCTGACACTGAAACATTAGAGACATTGTTCGAGTGCAGTTCATCCCTGCAAAAATATTATCCTCGTCTGGATGCCAAGGTCGGTGAAAGTATGGGCTACTTGCCATGGAAGTGCTGGGTATTTAGGCTAGACCTGTCATGGGGCTTATTTACTCTCTGCTCCCAACGTTTCAGACACACTCAAGTGTAGTGTTCGTGTCTTGGCAGGAACTTCTCATTCATGCATTTTCTCCTGCTCCCCTTTGAGGAGTCTTCCTCCTCCAACATTACAGCGGTTGAAATTTCACTGCTTGCTGAGAAAACCAGCACTGATTAATTTCATCCTACTTGCATGGAAGAGGTAAAGTATGCAGGTCTCCAGCCAGGGACAAGGAAATCCCTGCTGCTTACATGCCACATTGAATAAGCAGCCCATGGTTGAGGCCATTGGACTTCAACAGTCTTCATTCCACCCGCAGGAAAGAAGCAATTATCCGTAGCAGCATGGGGAGCAAACAGGAAGTAATGCAACACATTCACTTTTGTGGGGGATCTTTTTTTTTTTCTAAGACATAATATTCCACAAGGAAGAATTCAGCTGCAGCGTTACGTCGACACACCCCAAATTATTAAAGGAACGTGATTGAGGTTGCAAAGCTAAGCCTCAAAACCCAGGAAAAACCTAAATTAAAGTTGCTGGTGCAGCCTGAATGTCACTGCTCACTGTGTGTGCGTTCTGGTACAGTCTTTAATTACATCACTGCAAACTGCTTTTCCCACAGGGTCTTTGCCTCATTCAGCACACAGAATGGACAGTGCTTAATAATGAGCAGCTATTCAGTGTTTGATCCTCTCCTCTGCTTCAGTGTGTGGCCCTGGACTGTATTTACTGCACACCAGTCAGGCCTCCTCTGAAGACACAGTAATTCATTTCCCTATGGAGCTTTCTGTGACATTCTCCAGTGCAGCCTTTGCATACCTCAGGTGTGTTCATGGATTTATATGCACCCGACCTCTGAGAGACAGAGACTCTAATTTTGCAGATGGGGAACTGAAACACATGAAGCTTAAGGTAAAAAGTGTCCACTGATTGGTGCTGCTTGATTTTGTGTGTATTTAACTTTAAATGCTGTTCTCTCTGTCCAAAGCCAACCCTCCATTTGCTTCAGTTGGACACGCTGGTAACCGAGACCCAAAAATCTCAAGGCAACTACTCAGAAAATGGAAAAAGCACAATTAGAGGCCAACTGTGAAAAACTAATTTTAAGTGACTTGCCTGTCATCACATAAGATCTATCCCTGTCCAGTTCCTTAGTATGCTGTTCAATTGCTTTGGCTATGAGACCATTTCCTTTGATGCTGCAAATCCCCATTTAAATTTATCACACACCTTTTACCTCATGCAGTAAATGAGTCAGCCACTCTATGCTCCTTTATTAGACAACCTACTTCCAGCCCCAGATTAACTCAGGCTTTTGAACTGACTGCACTAGGGCTCCTGGGGAAGAAAATTAATTATTTGATATATATACTGAAAGATGAATTTAAGCTGCATAGGCAGCTTTAATTCAAAATTTATTTTAGGAGCTCATTGTTTTAACACATATTTTTGCATGCTTAACTTCCTAAGTTTTTAAGGAACTGAAGAAAAACTGAAGAAAAAAACCTGCTGTGGACCAGTGGAGAAAATCTTGCTCACTTGGAAGAGTTTACACAAAAGACTGGGAACTTTCGACTTGGCAACTTGAAGAACGTTGTTTTAACACAGCTTTTCTTGAGCTCTTTCCTAAGTTTTCTTTGAAATAGAAACTCCATCATGTTGACACTCACAGTGATACCTATACCATCAGAGCTGACACAGGGCTGACAGTGCATCTGCTTGTGCTGCTGGGAGCTGGGAAGGAAGCTGTGAATTGTGTTGGCTGATCATCCTGGGTTCTACGCTCTGTGGACCATGACTCCCCTGTTTTTTTTCTTTCCCCTTCCCTTCCTAACTTTTGCCATCTTCTCCAGCAGCACTGCTCCTCCATTCTACTTCCTCTAAGATGAGCAAGTTTCCTCCACTTCTACAGTCAATCTCAATCTCTCTAGACAGTGGGTCCCAATTTCTCCACCCATCTGATCCCAGCACTTGTCCTACACTGATAGTCTGCAGCAGTAGAGGTGGGATATGGTTTTACTGCACACCAGCAACTCTGCCACAGCTCTCCAAGTTGCTGGAGACATCCCCATCTCCAAAGGGATGTCTCCCAAAGGGAGACATCTGCAAAACTTTGAGTCTCAGCCTGAAGTGGCTGCTTGCTTTCATCAGAGGGAAAAGCATGGAGAGATCCTCAAGATCCTTCCCTGAAATGCACCTAAATGGCTTCTTTCATTTTTGACTGAGAGGATGGACAGATAGATGAGTTGCAGCAAAATACTGAAATTTTGTCAGCTCCCTCAGCAATGTGCAATGCAACTAACATCCTCTGAAACTGCAAGAGATCTCATACTTAGCCTGGATATTTAAGGAATAGCTATAATGGTGTTAATTCACCAGTGTTCATTCCCTCACCAGACTGATGCTACTCCTTTGTCTTTCTGATCAACCTTGGCTCGCACCTTCAGACTGTTAGTTTTAAGAAAACAAAATTAAAAAGAAGAAAAAAAAAAAAAAGAAAAAAATGTAGCACAGAAAATCTCCAGCATGGAAAATTTCAGTCTACATAACTCTGGCAAGATCTTAATCTTATAATGTACAATATTAGACAAATTCAATAATGGCTGGTGTTACCCAGCCCACCAGTAACAGCAACCCTTACTCAGAAGGTTTGGCTTTGGGAGAAGTGTTGTTATTATTTATCATGTGTTACAGGGCCACTTCTGTCCTGCCTGCTGCTGTTTGGGGACCTTGACTTGGGAGCCTCACTGGATGCTGACTGCAAAACTCTGAGAGGATGCTATCTTTGAGGGTCATACGGGAACCAAAACACAAGCAGCTTCTATTTCCAGAGTTTTAGCCTAAATAGATAAACATAAAACAGCAGAAGATGAGGAAAAATAATAGTGACTGCATAAGACTCATGCAACGTTTTGTATAATTTTATGATTTGTAATAATTAAGCATCTTTCTCAGCTTATCAGAGATTAAGATTACCTTACTTTCCTTGGATTCTATTCAGTTCTTACATTATACATATTCCACATGAGCCCTCTTTTCTCCCAATACTTCTGGCACAAATCTGAGCCTCTTTGGTAAGGACTCATAAGGTTATGAATGTCTGGACAGCCTGAGTAATGAAAGGCCATTTGGGGCCGAACCATTGACCACAGCTTTAACTTGCCAGGAAGCATGAAACACAAAATGTAAATTAGGTACTAATAACCCATTTTTCTTCTAAATCCTTGGTACAGATGCGCAGCATGAAGTACAGATTATGTTTTGAGAGAGATTTTGGAATAATTTGCAGTTAAAAATATTGCATGGGACCTTGTGTTGTGGCCTCAGAAGAGACTGAATTGTGAGTTGTTACTGCTGCCCTTGAACCCACTTCAGTCGATGGAAAGTTTCATTGGCACCTGGATTTGTTGCTCTGGGTAGCTGCCTAGCTACCAGCAAAACCCAGCACATAATACTGTCATCAGGGAAAGAGGAATGTGCAGCCCAGCAAGCAAGACATGCATGGAAAAGTACATTTCTCCCAGCATGTTTTGCAATCTCCATGCTATTCCCTTCCCCATCTTCCTTTCCACTGATCTCATCTGTGGAGATGAAGTCAAGAAGAAAACTTAGGAAGTAGCACTTGCAGGGCAAGATCATTTTACTGCCTGTTCATGACCAGCATCATCCTTAACACAGCTTTGACCCTCTGGATGGGGCCAACCCCGTGTGAAAACACAGATGTACAGCTCCAGTGTCCCTCAGTCAAGGCATCCAAAGGCAGCTGGAGGTTGGCTGGGCACGTTTGGCTCCCATGTGAATTTGCCATTAGAGCTGTGGTCTTGGATTCTGCCAGCAACAGTGTGCATGAAACTGTTGGGAAATGGAGCTACACGTTATGCAAGTCACAGCACAACATTTCTGTCGTGCTGCTTTCAGAACACATATGAAGACATGTCCTTCATGTGTGAATTCCAGCTGCTTTATGGAAGAAGGCTGGAGCCATCAGTCCCCCCTCAGAAACTATTGCTCTTGTTCTGTTCATTGCAACCCAGCTATGAGGAAATGACCAGCTTTTGTCTTTCTCATTCCGGCCCAGGAGTATCTAAAAATATAACCTGTGGAACTTGCTTCTTGAATTAATTATGCTTCAGGTAAAAATAAAATGAATGTACTTGGCCTTAATGAGATCTGCAACTGATTCTCCACCTCATGGCACACATCCTTTTTAGGCAAAACCTGGATTCTTGTTATGTTTCAATAGGTCAGTACACCTGATATGGCTGAGTCAAACCACTGCTCTACAGCTCAACCATTTCTACCATTTTTTGCACCTAGAAAATGAGATAATTCAATCAATACTTTTTAAAATTAAACAAATACCTGGGTTTTGGCATGCAAAGAGGGGAAACCTGTGGCTATACCTCTGATGCAAGACCTAAAGAGAAGAGAGGAGTAGATCTCTACTGTATCTGCAGAATTGCCTTGCTGGAATAGATACCTTTTCCCAGAGAAGCAATGCAGGGGAATGCAAACTCATATCTCCTCATTCACTCTTCCTGTTAATAATTTGCAGCATTATTACTAATAAAGATTATTTTACTGTGCTAATGGCTAATCAAGGCACAGGACCAGGAACATATGGAGGGGAGCATGGTGCTAGGCACTGAATAAACACAGAAAAACAGGCCAGTCCTACTCTGATGAGTGGAAAGGTTTAGAGAATACAAATAAATATTCATTGCTTTTGGACTCCTGTCAGAGGCACCTTCCAAGTCTTCTCAGGTTCAACCACTACTATTGATGTAGCAAAAGAGAATCATGACTTAAACAGGGAAAGGAGGAGACTCCTAAAAACACAAACTCCTGGCAAAACAGAAACAGACTAAACAAGCCTCTTGAAGAAATATGCATTTGAGAAACTATCCTGATTTAAAAGATCTGGCTTTTTATCCTTCCCCCACTGCGTGGACCTGTGGTACAGCAGCACGCTGGAGATATATCATGTGGTAACTCAGGGACACTAACACTGTAGGAAAAGTAACAATACTGCAAGAGCAAGAAAATAAACCTTGAGATTACAAAGGAAAAAACAAGAAAAAGAATCCACAAGGTCTGGTCTAGTGCACACTATCATTATTGATGTGAATCATGACTTTGTGATCCTCAGAGGAGGGCTGATGTGCCTCTCCATAAATCAGGTCTTAAGGGTATATACATTACTAGCAAAGGACAAGCACCACAGTTTGCTTTCACATAATGATCCAGCAATGGCATTTAATTGAGCAGAATATAAACACCCAGACCGGAATTTAGCCAGGACACTACATTTAACATCCTATTCTAAATAAGAAATTCCATATAGGCTGCAGTCAAGCAGAGCAGAGACAAGCTAAAGTAAAAGATCTCCTCTGATAATCCCTCTCCCAACAAACTTCACAGACCAGAATTTATAGTCCTGGGCAACATCAAGAGTTGAGTCGACCCTGGCTGCAACTGCCAAATGTGGTGGAGCACTTGGAGAACATTTGGTGTGGGTAACAGCAAGTGTCTTTTGTCTTGGAGTGTCCCCACAATGTGCCCCGGGGAAAAAAACCAAACAACCATCTGCAAGAGGTCCCTTTTGCACCCTGACCTGTTGGCCAGCTTCCCCTGACTGATCACTGTGCTCTCAAATGAACTAACTCATAAATGTGACGACAGCCTCCCCATTTTTTGGATGTCAGACTTCAGGCGAAAGGAAATCGGGGTGTTTGGAAAGTTGTCACCTTATCCTCTGCCAAGGACCAGGAGAATTTTCTTTCTTCATTTTTTAGGAGTGGCCAAACCACTTTTGAATCACACAGTCAACATTATGAGCATGACTGACTTGCCTTACTTTCCCCAGAACCAACCTACACTGTTCAACAACAACGGCTTGTGCAAATACCAGCAGGAAGTCAGCAAAACTATGGCAGAAGGAAAATGTAAAATTAAGCACAAATAAAACTGGTTTTAGTTACTCTCATCAATTGCAACTACTTAGGTCAGTAAGAGTGGCGAGACCTGGCTCTGGTGTGGAATAATCTGCTTGTGTCCCTCACAAATGGTATTTCCACTGGACAGACCCAAGACAACGCTCCCTTTGCCTTAGGTGTCTGTGTTGACCAGTCTGATTTCATCCATCCTGTCACCTGGTGCTGCCCTTGGCACAGCCTCACTGAAAGTACTGTAGCACATTATTCAGATAATTCCCCTCTTCATCCATCATTGTGAAAAGTCTTACAAATGTTGCAAGATAGTCCAGGAATTCATACAAAGCCCCTCGATTTCAATGGGAACTGTTGTACTGTGGAGTTCTCCAAATCAGATAATTCATATAATTGAAATGGTCTGCTTCTCTTTTTTTCCCAATTCAGCATTCTTGTGAGACAACATTTTAATTTGTTATCTTCCAAAGTTTTTTTATCAGATTTTTCTGCATTCTTCACTCCAGCCTTCACATAATTTTCTGATTAAATAACTGAAAACACCTGGAACAGACCATTTCTTTCAGCATGTAGTCAGAGGAGCCCAATGACTTTGAAAAACTCAGTAAGCAAGAGCTTTAAAATTTCCATGGGGGTATTATTCATATTTCAGTTAGAATATATTTGGGTTCAACAAAAAAATATAAATAGGGAAGGCAAGAAAACACTGATTAACAAACTCTGTTACTGCCCCCAGTTTTACTTGTGGTCAGTAAAAGGTTACTTTACAGAGACCACCTTTTACATGTGTCTGGGATCACATAGTATCTCACAGCTCTACATCAGTCCAGCTGTATGGCAGTGACTTCATTTCTGGATCCCCCAAATCTAACTGTCCATGAGTAAGTTGGCTGTTGAGTCCTGAGTAAGAGCAGAGGTTTCAAAGAGCTACAGTAGGTCATTAATAATAAGAATAAATGCCTGAGACAATGCCTTAAAACAACATTTCTCTAAAATTAATAGGGGCATAAATTTCACTTGCTGCAAATTAGAGACCAGGAGGTCCAAGCATGATCCATTTTCTAAGCATTCTATTTTAAAGTAGCATAGATCAACACCATGAAATGACAGTGCTTTGAATTAACTTAATTTTAATGTACACTTTGACTTAACAAATGCCTGCTAGGCTATCCCAGCTGCAGTGGGCAACAGCATGAAACACCCTGGCACATTCCTCTTCAGGCTGGGGGAAGCCTCTCAGAAACATTCGTTGCTCCTGCTGCTTCTTCACAAGCCTGTGCTGCCCCTCTTTTCAGGCTGCTCCCATGCCCACTGCATTGACCACGTGCAATCACACCTGTAACTCATGGGCTGCTTGGCAAAGGGCCCTGGGCAAAGAGCTCCTGTTAACTCAGTCAAAAGATCATGAGAACATCCACCACCCCAAAAGCAGAATGCTTGTTGTGGTGCTGGTTTTGCTCTTCTCCATTTGATCTTGCCTTTTCATGGTGGGTTTTTATGGTGGCAGTAATGTTTTCCTACTCATCTCATGCTGCCTGACACATTAGTTTTGTATTCACTTTTCCTTGCCTTCAATTAGAGCACAATCTTTTACCATGGCCATAGCTCTGTTGTTCTCAGATGCTTTAACCCTGATCTGTTTGATTCCAGGGCTGAATACAACCCAGAGTCCACATTCCTTGTGCTCACTGACAACCTCCTCCAGGCCACAGATTCACCCACAGCAGTTCTCTCATATAGGTCAGCTATATTTACTACAGCACACTGACCACATGGTCTTCCCCTTCTTTAGCAACAGAGGCTGCAGAGCAATGCCAAGCCCTGATTCTCTGACCCCAAGGACTTCCATGGGAGATCTACACCATCTCTAGCTTTATTTCAGAGCTCTGACAGGACATCACATCTGTATCACATCCCCTCTTGGGCAGCTGAGTGACAGGCCAATACAACAGGATTCAGAGACATTAACTGGAGCTTTCAAGCCTGAGGTGAGGACTAAAACTGATTTACTAAAACACAATGAAAAAGTCAGCACTTATGAGAAGCCAGACTGAAAGGCCTGTTCTGTCACTCAGGTTCAGGGCTGGGCTGGATTTGCCAAGTGCTTTTCTCCTTATGGCTGATGACAAAACTGTGGGCTTGACATTTGACTGTGGAGCTCTCTGCAGGGACTCTGCCTCTGCTGGCTGCTCGTCTCCCCTTTCAGATGGCTGAGAGCAGCAGGACACTTTGCAATGGATTTTTCCCTCTGGGTGCCCTGCTCAGCCCTGCACTGCACAGGGTTCCCATGGCTGTCATTAGCTGGGAGCTGAGCTCCAGCTCGAGTGGAAACAGCCACAATACCAGACATCTGCTGTCCCCTGCCCCGGGCTGTGTCACTCCAGTGGCTGGAGATCAGCTCGGTGGTGTTGGCTGGAGCTCTGCAGACACTCCTGGTGCAAGGCTTGTCTCCTCTGGAATGTGCTTCCCCACTTCAGCTCTAACAGCCTGGATTTCATGACCTCCCCCCAGGTCACCCTGTAGGGTCCATCTGCTTTCCCAGGCTCTGAAGGGGAGGAGAAATCTGGGGAATTGTAAGGCTGCTGTAGAAAAGGCTGAGTTGTAATGCAGCAGGAAGAGTTTGTGCCTAGAGACATTGGCTCAGTGGGTAGAAATTGCAGTGATATTGAGTAAATCTGCCCAGAAAGCAGAATGGGGAACTGTTACTGAGCTGAAGAAGCAAACACTTATTGACTTTCTGGGACAGGATATAAAGGATTTTTACAACCTGATAAGTAAAACTGCTCTGATTAAGGCTTAAAGTCTACAAATAAAAAAAGAGAACTAGCAGGAAACATAGAACTTACAGTCCTAAGAGGAGGTAGGGATAGAGAAGTCCATTACAGGATTGTTCCAAGAACTGACTTAAAATATTCAATGTTCATCCCTCTGCCTTCTAGCTCCTTAAAAGAAATCACCTCTTACATGCCATTCAAAATGAATTATGCTTTCAATTTTCCTTGTTTCCGGCTATATTCACATTAAACTATTACATTGTATGCAGGAAAGAATCCAGCAAAAGCAACTCGCTGCATGCTAGGGATGGTTTTCTTCAGATGGCTTTAATGCTGAAGACAAAGGTCAGCAATTTACCCCAAACAAAGCACTGGAATTTAATCTTTCCTCTGCTTGGGAGCAGCATGATTCCATAGCCTTCGCTGCGTTCTTCAAATACATTCCTACTGGAAAGCAGGGCTTTAAAAAACCTTTTATAAAGCTGCTTTTCTTTTTTTTTCCCAGAGAGACTCAAAGCCATGAATACTGTATTAGGGAGCTGCCAAGTTATCTGCAGAGGACCTCTACCACTTTACCTCTTCCAGAGATTCTTGTTTAATTAACGCATTCCACAAGCTGCAGGGCTCCTCACAGCTGAGGATTTCTTCTGATCCGTGCTGGAGGATGAGGGCACAGACAGTTCACATCAAATCCTGCAGCCACCTGACCAGCTTTGCCTTGCATGCCAACTGCACAGCCTGGAAATGCATCCCAGAGCAATGCACAAAACCAGCAAGCTGCACTCTGGAATTGGGAAGGAAGGGGAAGACAGCTGGAAATGTGCATTATTTAAAATGCTGTAGGATGAGAAACAGATGCTGGCATGGCATTTGTGGAGTTGAAAGTCACCCAGCTCACGCTGCCAGCTGGCAAGCCAGCCTGGTATCAAACCCACAGCTATGCAAAACCCACCACCACAACTGGCATCCAGGCTGGCAGAGCCGGCCAAGGGCCAGCGATCGTGGTCACTGGAATGTTCCCTCTCCTGCCATTGTACCTCCACCCTGCACCAGAGCACAGACAGGGAGGTCAGACTGCACCTGCCTGGGAGATACACACAGCAACTCCCTTTCAAGGGCTGTCTGTGCATCTCCAGGACCTAAATTTGCTTAAATGAAGGGTAAAAAAGGCAGGAGGAAAAGCGAAGGGGTGTGTTTGCTCTCTAATTTGTCTTGATGACCCACATCTCACAGGCAGAGCCTCCAGCTGAACTCCTAGTGCCTTCTCTCTCTGAGGCAGTCAAAGGAAAGGCTTTCTGATCCCTTCCCAATTCATGCTGTAAGTGGGTGAGTTGGCAGCAAGATGAGATTCCCTTCCTTATTGCTGCCTACCAAAAAGGGAAACCCTGGAAAACTGCCAGATCTGAGGACTTGTTAGGGAAATACGAGTTTGTTGATGGGAGGCAAAAAACAGATGAGGCAAAATTCCACATAATTCTGCCAGCTAAAGCATTGTTTTGACTTGCATCAGTAGAAGGAAGCTATCAGCTAATTTACACAAAGAATAAAGGCTTTTGAGGAGATGTGATTTAGCATCATCAGCTTCCAGCAATGAGAGACAGAAGGCTAAAATCATGCAATCATGGAATAGTTTGGGTTGGAAGGGATCTTTAAAGGTCACCTAGTCCAACTCCCCACAATGAGCACGGGGGTTTAGGGAAAAAATTATAATCTGTCCTTGGAGATGGAGAAGGACAAGTTTTCTCATATGATATGAACAAGGAGAAAATAAAGGAATATCCTGCCTATGCTAAGAGTTACAGTGAGCACTAATGGAGCACTCTATAGATTTCAGAGTCTATAGGTGCTTTACTAGGGATTGGTTTGGATGATGGTTACTTTCCTCTCAGTTCAAGGGTGCTACTGGGAACAAAATCCTATCCCTTTGTTTTTGAAGGGGGATGGCAGATCTCCACCAGAGCTCCTTTAGGATTTGGAACAGAGGCCAGTGTGTGCCAGAAAACTTGCGAAAACCACATGGCTACAGGGTGGATCCGTGTCTTCCCTGCCTCTGAGCTGGCCCTGCTGCAATCCCAGCCTGTGCTGGTGCACAGAGCCCTTTGCAGAGCACAGTGGGAGTAACCACAACCTTGTGTGACCTTTGCATTGGCAGCTGCTCTGCAGAGTTTGAAACTTCGCCTTGCCTCCTTTCACTCCTTAAGATCTCACCTAAAGAAGTTGATTTTTAACTCATAAGAAAGGCCCCTGCCCCCTGAGGACACTTTGAGGTAGATTCTGTAAAAGACATCAGTCCCAGTCACAGGTCTTGAGGCTGTCCATGGCAAAGAACAGGGAGAAAAGGCTGTAATTCTCCCTCGCAGCTCTGACCACTGATTCATAGTCACACTGGCATAGACAATACTGACATAGACAATATTTTTAGAAGTTGGTTGGGTTTTTTTTTCCATAGAAGAGAATGAGGTTATGGCGCCCCATGGACACCCACAGTCTCCTGGGCAGGGATGAAAGCAGTCTTAGAAGGAAAGAGTTTCTACCTTGGAGGAAGAAAGCCTCCATGGAGCTAAGGACAGTCATGAGGTCCACTCCCAGCACTGGGGCTGCTTAACAGCTGCTCTTTTCATGCTGGGTCTTCTCCTCCTACAAGCACAACAAGCCTTGGGAATACTCCCACTGATGATACAAAGGGCATGTGTCTTTATTTACCTGCAGCTTTTCCCCCCAGCTCACCCACTCTCCTGTTCTCTGTTCTCCATCCTCCTCGGGCACAGACCTGGGCACAGAGACCTCCAGGAGCCAACAGTGCTGTTGTTCCTTCCCCAAGGACAGGTTTGTTCCCTCCCATGTGGGGCCCACCCTCTCACCAGCACAGAGGTCTTTACCAAAGATTTCCCACCTAGTTACTCGTGGTCAGGCTTAGCAGGTTCAGCTGAAGAGATGTGAAAAGGAAATCTGAAAAGGATCTTGCTTGAAGTGACAGGGCTGCCAGCTGGCTTTGGCTGCTGGAGAGCTGATCAGCACAAACATGTCATACTTTAGTACATTAAATCAAATATTCCCTGTTATTCAGTAAGTTCCAAACCACATGTTTCTCCCTTTTGCATAATAGAGTCAGTATTGTACCTCTGAGGGTGTCCCTACTTCCTTTCTAGACCCCTCTTGAAGCTCAGTGTGCTGCAGGCACTGCTCATGAAACAAACTATGCCCACACCAAAAGGTCAAAAGTGATGAACCTGGAGCTCAAGTGCTGAATGTTGTTTGTTTGGACTGATCAGAATAGTTCTGAAGTGACTTACACCAAATTCTTCCTGTGCTCAAAACCGTGTTTCTCCATAAGCCATGTTTACAAATGCCAAAAGTATTTTGAAGCAGGAGTTATGAAAGCCTGAAAGCACTTACTTATAGAGAGCTGTTTCAACAGTGCAAATACTTGTATGTAGTTGAGCCAGGTCCTGTTGCTCATGAGAACAGCCTTTACCAATCTGTCAACACTGACCTAACTTGTCCAAGAGAGGGCTCAGAAAATCAATGTGACGTGGAGAGACCTTCAAAGGGCCACTGTACAAATACAAAGCTAGTGCAGGGCTGGAGGATGGTGAAACCTGGCAGGTACAAAGAAGTTTGTAACCATCTCCAAAGATTATATTTTTGAGTGTCATTTAATACTACAGAGACTCCACATCTTTTGAAAATTAGTAATTCTTCTGGAAAGGTAAAACCCTTCACATTTTTCTTAACATGCTAAATTGAATTGTAACTTAAATGTCTTGGTCCATAACATATTTTTAAGGATTATAAGAGTTCAGACTATTTGTTGAACCATTTTTCACTGGCTTTACCAATGCCACAACGACAGGGGTTTCTTCAACAAAATCAAGTATCAGTCTACCATCCTGCCCCAACTTGGGAGACTTTTTCACAGTTTGCATTATACTATCCTGCTCTATTATTTTGTTTCCTTTCTCTAAATGGACTTTCATTCATCCTTTCCATTAGTTCAGCAAAGGGACAGCAGTTTAAGGCAGAGAGTATTTTATTTTACCTGTCTTAGAATTCCCTGGCATCAGTTTAGCATGGTAAAAATGTGATTAATAAGTAAATAACAGTATTGGCACAACCAGGGGCTCTGTTCAGAAATGCCTCATAGCTCCTGCTTTGCTCCTGCTGAGTGGAGGTTCTATTTTAATAGCAATATTTAGCAGAATTCATGGTCATGTCTTGATTTCTGACCTACAGAGCACAGAGGAATATTTCAAATTATCACCTCCAAGTGTTTTCAAAGCAGCACAGAGTGATTACCTGAAAAATAAATGGAATCTCTCAACGACTTCAGGGACTCAGCCAAACCACTGAAAAATCAGGCTTGTAACATTCCACATGTGAATTCCTTCATGCTGCCTTGAAGCCAGAATTAAAAGATAGGTGTGGGATTATCTTAAAAACACTCAACCTCTCTTTTCCTTGAAAGCTGGAAGCCGTGAGCACAAGGACAACAACAGGCCATATTTCCACTAAGGGACTTCCCCTGGTGCATGACTGTTCCCAGAAAACCCTAAAACAAAGCCCAGCCACAATCCTAGAGGTCTCTGTAGTAATCAGGAGAAGCCAAGTCAAAAAACACTTTCTCTACCAGCTACTCCACATGAGTTCTTTTCCTCAAGAAGCACAAACTTTGGCTAATTCCATCCCCCCCGGAAGCCTGAGTGTATCCCCAAAGGTGAGGATTTCAGGCTGTTCACTTCACAGCACCCCTATAAAGTAGGTCTGGTAGATCTTTTCTCTCCCTTTTCTCTCCCTGCAGTTCCCTCCTTCCATTATTAGAGGGCTCCTGCACAGTTTAATTTAAGAGAAACTTTCTCTCTGACTCCAGCAGAGCTGAGCAGAGCCAGCCGAGCTTTGTCCTGCCACCATCTTCCCATCACTACCAGGAGCAAAGCTACAAGGGAGTCCTGCAGGGATAAGAGCAAGGTTTTACCATAAATGAGGCCCGACCTCTCATTCCCCATACCCAGCAGATGCTGAATTGGTTTTGAAATAAATTTCCTTAACAACCAAGTACTACTATTTAACAGGACCCGTGAGCACTTCTATAGCATTTTACAAGTCACTGCATAAGTATTAATTAGACTTAATGACTCATATTACCTAATGAGATAATGAAAAACCCTGCAGCTCACAATATCTACTTCTATTTTCAGCAAGAGATGAAATGGATCTTGTAAAAGGATATATTCTCTTCTAATTCCCTTCCTGCATATCCCTGCAATAACGTGGGAAAGTAATTCAAAAACGTGCAAGTCATGGCATTTTCTTCCCTCTCAGTTTGCAAATGCTAATACTGTCTTTGCCACAGAACACAAATACAGAAGTTTAGTGATATTATTTGTTCCTTAGGAGGTTTTCTGTTGAAGGATGACTGGTGGGGGCTCACTTTTTGGTGAGGAGATGTGGATTTGCTGCCCGTTCTTTACGGAGAATAGCAACGTCTTTCTTGCTTTCTTTCTGGGTTGCCCCTGCCAAGGTAATACTTAATGGATTAAGTCTTGTGAAATAAATTCTGTAAATAGAACGTGGACTGAGATCATTTCAACTCATTTCCCCTGCGTCCCCTTCCCGTCCTGGAAGCTGTCAAGCACAAGCAGCCTGCAAGCAGCCTGTTCTCCCAGTGTTAGTCTTGAGTCTCACTAGATGCATAAAACAGCTTGTTTTTCACATACTTTCAGTGATGGTATTAAAAAAAAATTACAGGGGGAAAAAAAAAAAAAAGCCCCAACCCTTCTCAATTCCACCCATAGCTATAAACTGGATACAGCTAATCTTGCAAGGGCACCAAACATTGCTCTGTTTGTCCACATTTGAGCACTAGAAACCTATGTTTATGATGGAATTACAGTTGAATCTGAAGGATTTTAAAGAAAGGAACTGAACCAACTGTGGGTTTGTAAACAAACAATATGGTTTTGACGTCAGCCATATCATTTCATGTGCTGGAACTGTTTCTACCATGTGGCCAGTTGCCACTCCCCTGAAGAGTATCTAATTTAATTTAGATGTATTCATGATATGGGACAGCACATCAAGTCCAAGAAACTACAGGGTAACTCTGCAGGAAGGTCTGTGCTGGAAAGATTGCATAAGCTGTACTTAGAAGGAGAAACAGAGACCTTTTGGCTCAAGGAAGAGAGGGGAAAGTGATGTCTACTGCAGAAAAAGGAAAAAAGAAAGTGAAGGGAAGTGTATGGAATGGGCACTGTTAAGGGGAAGGACTTTCTCCTTCAGAAATGAATCAGTTTGAGGTATTTTTCTGCATTAATGTAATCCAAAAAACTCTGCATAACTTTTTCTAGAGCAATAAATCCTATCCACAGCTTTCAGGAGTCTTTCCAACTTTGTTTTTGGTCCTTCTTGGGTTCTTCTCTCTGCTCTTTTTTGTACTGACCCTGCAGACAACCACCACGGAGGATAACCAGGAAATCTTCTGTTAGGCACCACTCCAGCAGCCATGGGATCATCCACAAGAAGCCTTCAGGTCCTGGTGAGCCCAGGGGTGATGCAGAGCCCCGCTCCCTCCCCTGAGCCCCTGGATTGCCAACAAACACCCAGGTGAGGGGTTGGCACTTGGGTGAGGGGAGAACAAGAGCAAGATATCCCTTTGCTGCTGCTGATAGTGACTGAAATATGTCTTATGTTGCAGGTAGCTAAGGGTATCACTGTGGGGAAACTGCTTTTCACACAGGGCACAATTCTGATTGCTAAATGTCCCCCAACCTGGCATCAACTGAATTTAAAGGGATGCCTTGTGTAGTTTAAAAATTCTTTTTGAGCCTACAAGTTTACCAGCTTGGGCCTTAAATGATATTACTTTCTCTAGAAATTCATATGTTGTATTGTTGTCAGTATGCTGTCTTATTTATTTATTTATGTGTGTGTATTTATTTATTTATTTAAATATTTTTACTAGACAGCATTTTCTACTCCAGCAGTTCTAGTTCCCCAGGTTTCCAGGAAAGCCAGTTCCTGCCAGAAGTGGTGTAGAGCTCTGTGCTGGGTACTCAGCTCTGGCTGTACACACACATTCCCTACCAGCATCTTCCCAACACAGCTCCCCTGATTCCCACACATTTGGAAAGAAAAGAGAAGATGGTTCCCCTTTGCAGTTATTTCATGCCATGGAATCCTGACTGCTTGTTGAAAAACTACTTCCAGTAAAAATGTAAGGGTTTTTTCCAAGGAAAGCTAATGCTTTCTACCAAAGAAATATTTCTCAAAAACTTAAACTCTCGTTTTAGCCAAAAACACGAGAGCAGCCTTAGGTGTAGGACTCAGACCAATACTACAAGACAATCACAGAAGTTATAACCAGCTGAGCTTGGTTATTTACAGTGGAAGGCAAGCTGCAATTCCTTCCTTTGATCTGTTTGTTGGCTTCAGGATTACATTTCCCAACCATGCTTTTTAATCACTGTAAACATCAGAGGTGAAGAATTTGGTGGAGAGAAAATTGGCTGCCTCTTTGTGTTTTTGATCAGACTGGGCTTTGATGCCTTCTCCTTCCCAGCCCCAGTGCCTGGGCCCTGTATGTGACACCCCCACGTGCCCTCAGGCTCTGGGATCTGCACATGGGAGGGCATTTCCCTGCCTACACCTCCATCCCCTGAGGGGACACAGCCCCAGGGGTGATGCCCTTCCCAGTAACCCTGCCATGGACACTGACAGGCCACGTTGTCACTCACTCTCTCAGGGACAGCTGGAAAGCCTGGAAACTCACACTTTGCTTTGGCAAGACCCCTTACCCCCTTGTGTTTCTCCCTGCAGTGCTAGAAAACCTCTGGATCCCAGAAACTTGAGAATGGCTGGTGGGAATTCCTGAAAGATGTGCCAGCACTGTGCAGCAGAGCAGGGAGGTCTCAGCTACCTCTGAATGAGACAACAAGGGGACAGCAGGAGGCTTTCTGCCACAGGATGGAGCTCAGTGCAGGCTGCAAAGCATTTCTAGGAAGCTCCACAAATACTCAAAGCATCTGAATCCCCTTGAAGAGACTGCACCTCCAATTGTGCCTCCAGGCAGATAAACTGCAAAGTGACTGGGAGAAAAAAAATCGTGCAGGTGAAGGTCTTGATCATGTCTGAAAAAGTACAATACCCAAGAGAGTGAGGAGAGGGAGAAAAGAGGCAGCTTTTGTAAAAAGTGAACCCTGTGGCTTCAATTCTGTCCCACTTACTCTGTTCACCAGCACTTGTCACACAGAAGTGTATTTTTACCAACACTGAAAAGAATGTGCCAGAAGCTCAAGCTACTTTTACCCTGAGTAAATGGGATGCAAATGCCATGTAAGAGGTTAAATGGCAAAGGGAGGATTTTTAAATTTTTTTTTAAACCAAGAATGGCCAAATTAGTATTAATGGGGCTGATCTTTCTGACTGTGAAATCTCACTGAAGAAAAATATTTAACAAGAGAAATCCTCAGAGTTCTCTTCTACCTGAGCATCATGCACAACCAGAAACTGCTTTACCAAAGGAGTTAAAAGTTTTCTGCAATAATGCAACAAATCACTCTATCCAAAAAACACAGACACATTCTGTGGCACCTTCCCTACAAGGTTGAATCTATGGGGTAAAAAAGTCTTGATTTATTATATAGCATTTGGACAGTTGCGAATGAAAATTTGCCAAAGATCAGAATAATCAACCCTTTCACCCAGGCAGTTTTTTTATGCAAGAAAAAAAAGCACAGAATGGGTCTGAGCAAAATAAATAAAAATTCCACACTTTTAACCAACAGAACCATTTGCGTCATTCAGAAATATTTACAGACATCCAGAATCTTTTATCATCAAAAAAGAGGCTCTGGCCTTTCAAATTACAACTTTTTCTGATATTTTTGTTTACTGATGGCCTTTTAACCAGTGGATATCTCTAATTTGTGGCATCTCTTCATGCAGAGCCAAATGCAGGAACTTTTAAAGCTCTTCCTTGCTATTTTTTTTCTCTTCCCTTGAAACATCTCTCTTTTGCTAAGCTGTCATCTGTGAGTTTTAAAGATAGCAGAACCCCATCTAGAGCAGCATCCATCACATGAGTCATGGTAGCTGTGCCTCAAACATCAGTTTTTATCGATTGACTGGGCCTCTGGTGCCAATATGGAAATCTTCCACCCTGGAAAGGGCTGGCTGTTTTAACACAATTAAATACAGCCAGGAAGAGGGCTGCAAATGGAAACATGCATTAGCCATTCATAGTATACAAGTCTCTCTCAGAGCCCAGTAAAGTGCAGCATCCCTGCTTCCCTTGCTTATTTAATTAGCACACAATGAAGGCCACTGAATTTCCCTGCAAAAGGTGTTGCATACTTTGGACAAAAAAGAAAGGAGAAAAGAAGTTGCTTTTAAGTCCAGTCCAAAAAAATAGCTCCTTGGCTAAATGGCACTTTTAATAAAGATGTTTCCAGTGTTTGTTTATTTATCAAAAAGCAGTGTTTCTCTCGGGTGTTTTGATTTTTATTTCTGTGCACAAGAAGGAGGGGAAAAAAAAAGAGCTTTACTAAGCAAGTCTTTCAGTGAGACACCAGATGATGGATAGTCAAACACAGAGTCTCCTGTAAACACAGAGGTAACCAAAAGGTATGAACTGACTCATAATTGTGTCAACACAGGTCGCAGACCCTTGGTTTATTTCAGCCTTCCTGTTTTTCACAGATTTCTTTTCACACTACACTATTTTTTTTAAGACACAGACTCTTTTCAGTACATCTTAGCGGGGTGCAAAAGCACACACGTTTTTACACCAGAATGTGGGCATCTACACACACATGTAGGCTGTACTGCCACAATTAACACAGCAGCGTTTTCCAGCTATTGCTTCTGGCTGCATTAAACTAAGCTGTGCAGCCCATGACTGCTCTAAATCAAAAAAGTCCATCCCATTCCTGCCTCCAGCCTTTCCCTGGAGGCTCTTGGGAAGCATCCAGAAGAGAGGAATACAACAAAACCTCAACAGCCTAATGCTCCAGTTCATCCAACCCTCTAAGACTCGCTGTGATTTTTTTTTTTTAACCTAAGTGGGAAAACTCTGTCTGATGGAAAATGCTGGGAGGAGGACAGGCAGCAAAGAGGTCTGTGATGAGCAGAACCTGCCCGTATTTGTCCTGATCTCTAAACAAATTGAATTAGGCTGTAGCCTTTTCCTTGTATAAAGTTTAGAACCATGGTTTGGGTTGGAGGGTTGGAAAGATCACCTAGTTCCAATCCCACTAAAAGACCTTCCACTAAAAGCCCCATCCAACCTGGCCTTGGAGGAAAAAGCCTTTCTGGGCTCTCTGTTTCATTATTAGCACTGACTAGAAGGTTAAGAAGTAGTTAGGGTAGGGGCTGATGTGCAGGCACCCCAAGACATTGATTCTCCTGCAAGTCCCAGAGCAGCTGAAGGGCCAGGAAAGATGTTTCAGTACATTCCCTGTACCTGTGGAGAAACGAGTCTGAAATCCTGAGTTCCTTTTAAAGGACTTGCAGGAAATAACAAATGAAGAAGGGTTAAAGCCAGGGAAATTTTTCTTCCTCATCAGAGGCAGGAAAAGAAGCCATTTCAGGCCAGACTGCAGTGAGCAGTTCCTGGGTGTCCAGGGAACGCAGAACCCAGGGCAAGGGAGCTGCAATGGATCCATCCTGAGCACACACATGAAAAGGACTTAATGCCACAGACCCACCCAGCCAAGATGTGTCCTGTCTGAGCAAGGAGAAATTCACACAACAGTTTGTCTGGGATGTTTCAGCTTCAGAGGTTCACTGAGAATGGTAGAGCCAGCAAGGACAGGAGACCTTCCTCAGGCTGAGCAGTGCCTCATTCCTTCTATAATCACATCCAGCTCAGTGGGAAAGTGACTCAACGAAAATCAGAGTCACAGAACCAGGATTTGGACCTTATTTCCCACTGTGGAAAAGGCAGTTGCTAAAATTCCCAGTTAACAGGTAATCACTGTAGTGACTGAAACCAGATCCACCCAGAGATCCCACAATGGCTCCTGCCTGGTTACATCACCAAATCATTCACCAAAAAAATGCAAAACAAATTACATTAGGTTGAAGCTGACACACACACACATACACACACACACACACACACACAAAAAAAGCCATAAACAGCATTTCAGAAACAGAAATAATTGGCAGACTTAATTTTTTTAAGACTACCCATTTTAGGATAGTACACCTTTGTAAAGAGAGACCATTTTATCTGGAGCCATTTTCCCCTTTGGAAACCAAGGCTGACAGAACAATGGGAAGAATTCCCTTTGCAAATTACAATATATTAAGTCAGATTTGCTTCCCACAGGTTTTGTACCTTCACAATTTTGTCAGGCTTTTCTATGTTTGTCAACTGGGGAAAACCTACATTCTGTTCTCCTGCCTCCCCTCTTTTCTTCACCTCCTTCTAACTCTACAACAGAAGGTGAAGGAAGAAAATTTTACTGGAGGAGACTATGAAAAAAGAGTTTTCAAAACATTCCAGATATTTTCTCTGCATAAACACGGTGTGTATTTCTAATGTAAATAGTGCCAGGGCACTGTCACTCAGACCCCAGGAGTTCACCCAAGTTAGACAAATTATGCTTCCTGTTATCTCTGTTGTTACAGATCCTTGCCTTTCATTCATTCCTTGCCAGTGGCTGGATTTTATGTGTAGAAAAGGAGCCTCAAATGCTGAATTTAACCTCTTGTGGTGAGAGCAGCAATCCTGGGTTTTCCAGGGGAGAATGCAGGAGGAGATAGCTACTAGCCTTGTCTGCCAAGGCAGCAGGCAAAAGAATGCTGAAATTTGGCATGTATGAGCAAGACAAATGCAGTGCTATGAAAATGGACACTGCAAGCTCCCTGCCAAATCTGCAGCATTTGGCCCACATGAATAAAACAAATTAAGTTAAACAAAGTTTTCTACATGTCCTGTAAAAAAAGCTTCACAAAGCTGTGCTGTGGCTGTGAATAGGGGATGGTGCTGCTGAGCAAGCCTGCCTCAAACATCATATCCATACTATAATTAATACTAATTTCAACTAGTCAGCAAGTCTCATTTCCTCCCAGATAAGGAGATACTTATTAGATAGAAGAGAATGCAGGATGTGATGAGGGGATTCCTTTCTGGATGTGTTTTTCCAGCCACACTGGTAGGACAGAGTGAAAACCCCTGTCCCACATGCCAGGCATTGTCCAGCTGTGAAACCCCTTTGGATCCTGGAACCTGTGCATGGAGAACAAAGGGCCTGGATGCTGCCAGCCCCATGGCCTGCCCTGCAAATGCATCATTCCAGTCTCTCCTGCCTGGTCCACAGCCCCTTCTAGGGACAGAAAACACTGAGTTTGCATGGCAGCACCATGGGAGGAATGTGCATTGCATGCCCACCTGTAAACTGATTCCCTGTAATGATGAGTACCTTTAATGCCATTCTAATGAGCCAGCTCTGATAGAATGTTTTATTTATGCACTACTTCCAATGAAGGGAAAAGCTCTTACCTATTGTTCTCCGCAGGTCTTCACACTGGCTAATGTGAGGGAATTTCAGGATTTCCTTCCACTTTTTGCTTTTGCCTTTTCGTTTCCCTCCACCCCCTGCAGGGAAAGAAATATCAGGATTAGATTGCTTTGGGGGCACAGTTCCACCTAGAGTTTACTGCCCAGTCACAGTTTTTATGGATACCATTAATAATTAAAGCTGAGACATTGTGGGTTGATGTACAAGTATTCAAGGAAAGGTTGAATGATGCTCTGAGCAATCTGGTCTAGCAAAAGATATCCCTGCCCTTTAAGGTCCCTTCTAAGCCAAACCATTCTATGATTCTGTGATACAGATCAAATCTCAACTTGTTTGAACTTAAAACAGACCAAAGAAGTGGCACATCTGGCCAAAGATCAGCTCACTAAAGGTTGGGAGTCCAAGCTTGTTGCCCACTGGTTCCAGGTGAGATGACAGAGGTGACCTCCAGCATCACCTCTTCCCCAACCAAGAGCCACTTCACACAAGTCAAACAATCTTGTAAAATTACAGTTCACACCTTTTCAACACAGATATCCCCCTTCTGGCTTTGGGACAAGCCCTGATTCTATCCCAAAAAAGTGCTGAAAACTGAAGATCAAAATTCAATTCCCACCATCCCCTCCCACTCTCACATTACATGTCCTGCCACCATGGCACTACTGCTGCTGTTACACACTCTGGTCACTGCTGCTTCCACAGGAGAACTGTGGGAGAAAATTAATAGCTTCATGAGGAAAAAATCACTTGTTGCTTCTTTTTTCTGTTCTGCTTGGAGAGGCTGTGCAGCCAATGGAGGAGGAGGATCCCTCTGGACAGGAAAGCCCAGACTGGGATTCTCCGAGTCACTGTATCTGCTGCAATTCAGTCCCTGCACACAAAATCTGATTCACTTGAGTCTATTTTACATGCACTGGCATGCTGAATGACTAATCCAGAGCTCAGTTAATTCTGTAGAGGGGTTGGTAGAGTCACAGTTGCAGATTGAGAGTGTGTTGGGTCCTGCATGACACTGCAGGCTAAATTAGGAGAGCACTGACTCAAAAAGTAGCAGACCACCAGAGAGAAAACAGGAGCCTGGGAAAAACATTACAAGTATTGCTCTCCGTGGGACATTTCTGATCACACAATGTCACCTTTGGCACAGGAGAGCTTCTTTTGCATCTCACCTATTATTCCTTTGCTTTGATGGCCAGTGGTTTTGCCATCACAGAATCTGCCCTGAATTATTTTAAACTTCTTACTGACAGGAACTGATTATATTTCCACAGTAGGCAATGTAGAGCTGAGATATCTGCACTGGCCGTGCAGGAACCAGCTTGTTTGGACTTTGAGGAGCACAGCCCTGCTATCCTTTCCAGGAATTAGACTGCAGCAAAGCACAGGGAGCTGTGACTGCCTCCCCACCACACAGTATTATGCAACACAGATGTACCCCTTGGGTCTGTAATGAATTCTGCTTCAACCCCCCCTCTTCAGTGCATCCCAGCCACTGCTGCTGAAGTAATTTCCTTCCCCATCCCTCTGCCCACAGCATCAGAGAGCTTGTCTTGCTCTCTTGGTCTTGCATGCTGAGGGCCTTAGGTGAACTACAAAGTGCTGTTAAGCATTTTGTGGGCTGGGGTGAGCACTGTGATCATCTGTTCACCAACTTCTGGAGCACATCTGTTCACAGATGGCTCTGCTCTGGCTGCCAGTGGCCACAGGGGTTGGATTCAGCAGTCCTAAGGGTCTTCATTGGTTTTCATGTCCCCAAAAGCTCAGTCCTGCAATCCTGCACAGCAGTTCCTGCATGCCAGGCTGCCACCTCCACTTGCTCCTCTTTTCCTTCTCTTCCAGGAGCATTTTCCTTTGTGCTCCTGCCCTTATGCCTCATCACACTGTACCTACACTTCTTTCCCTGCAGCCTCCCTTCACATACTCCTCTGGGAAAATGATCCTTCCAGGAATTGTGTGCTTCCTTCTCTCTTCCAGTCAAGACATCATCGAGTCCAACTCCTGGCCCTGCACAGGACACCCCAAGGAACACACCTGTGCCTGAGAGTGCTGTCTAAACATTTTTGGAACTCAGACATGTTTGGTGCTGTGACCCCTTCCCTGGGGAGTCTGTTCCAGTGCTGAGCCACCCTCTGAGTGAAAAACCTTTTCATGATAGCCAACCTAAACCTCCATGTGCCCCTCATTTCTGGCTGCTGCCACTGCAGCACCTCTGCCCTTACCAAGGGTCAGAGATGCTGCCTGGGGCAAGCAGGAGCTCTCTGCTCAAGGGGTGTGCAGCAGTGCCTGCTCCAACAGTTTTTCCAAACACTTCTGGACACAGGAGGCAGTGGGAAGGTCACAGCCAGATGAAACCATCCTTTGGGCTGAATCTGCTCAACATCTTCACCCACTGCTCAACACTGGTACATCTTCACCCACTGAAGGTCTACTGTGTAGGCACGAGCACTGAGATTCCAGAGCACACCTGCTTCTCCAGCCACTTTTATAGAAGTCCTCCCAAAGAAGGCTGCATTTTTAGCAGCCTCGAGCAACACAGAACATTGCAAAATAGCCCTCTGCTCCAAACGACAGCTCTGAGATTTGGGCAGAGGTGATATGATTCTGCTAAGCTGGGCCAGAACATCTTTAAACTCCATTCAATGTAAAATATGTATCAATGTATTTACATTGGATGATGTATTTCTGCCATTAAATTTCCATCAAAGCTGGAGAAGGGCTCTGCGGTCCGCCGGTAAAACCGTGATCGATACAAGCCAGCGTGTTCTCTTCTCTTTTGTGGCTACCCTCCAAAAATAAGCAGCCTTGCCTGATGAATCATTTGCTCTTAGCTGAGCGTGGAGGAGCGTTACTGCTTTGCTTGTGACGTCTTTATGTTAAAGATTCTGATCAAGTGCTTTAATCGACCTGACCTTTCCGCTCTCAGCTTTGCTGGTGGAGCCAGCAGTGTTTGCTGGCTCCAAACGTGAATTCTGGGGAGGGGGGGGTGGTTTGAAGGACATAATGCAGTGAGACAGCTGAGACACAGTAAATTGTCTAGCAGAGCTAAAAGCTAAAAGGGGAGGTTTCTCTCAGTAAGTCATGGTGCAGGTTGCAGAGGGAAGCTTTCACACGTTGCCTTGATTGCTGCCTTTGCACCAACTACTCCATACAGGAGGATTTGCATTCTTCAAGGCAGCTTCTCAGGGCAGGACTTGACAGATGTGCCATGTTTTAAATGTGAGTTCCATCATGCAGTGTTGGAGGCTTTGACTGCTTTAAAATTTTGCTTTGCTGCTGATGACAAAAGGTGAGCTGCCAGCAGCAGCACAAAAGCTCAGCTCTGCTTCTTTGCCTGCGCTCAACAACTCAGCATTTGCAAACTGAGGGTTGAAGCTAATTCTCTAACGTGTCAACCAGTCCTGCAGGAAACAAAAGCATTTGCTCTACATCTTACCTACTGAAAAATACATGGCATTTTTCACATCATCTTGTGATGCTGCATGGCAAATGTAGCTCTGATCTCTGCCTGTTGAGGAGAGAGACATAACCAGAGGCACACATGTAAAACAGCTGCCAGCAGGAGCTACCCTTAGCCTAAAGTGCCTGCCTTTTTTCCCCTCCATTATTCAGTATATACTTACTCTCCTAACACCAAGAGGAGACAGGAGAACACCTGCATATTATTAACCCAGTGAGATATTAAGTGGCTTGTCCAAAATTAAATGAGAAATCGGAGGCAGAGGATGGAGCTGAAGATGAAGAAGCCAAGGCTTTGAGCCTGTTAATTCTGCTAAAGATTGCATCAAGCCATGTTCCTGCTCAGATGATTGAAGATTATTCACAACACAGAGTAAAACATATTGTTGGATGAATTTATTCCAGCACCACGCCTGTAGCATATTCCATTTGTGCCTCATGCCACCATGTAAGGTGGATTTTAATGATGGATAATCTGGCTTCCTACTGCTGCTCTGTTCTTGCCCAAGTTGATAAGACTGCAGCACACCCCACGCTGCCAGGCCTGGCTAATCCAAGACAGCCAAATATTTCATCCAACTGTATTAACTACAATCTAGTTAATCCACAGGTCACTGGAGGATGACTACAGCTTCTGTCTTCCACTTCACAACAGTACCTGGGCTGTCATCCAAGACCTTCCCAACAACAGCAGAGAGCTCTGTAGCCTCAGAATGCAAGGCCTTGATTACACAGTAAAAGCTGTGAAACAAACTCCAAAAATATTAAGTAAAAAAAAAAGTCATGGTTAGTGTCCTATTTCCACTCACAAGATGTTTACAAGATGTTTATGTTTCTTTTCTTCTTCCTCTTGCCACCCTTCCTCTGCTCTACCCCATGGAGGTGTTTGAAGCTATGTGTTATATATGGAGTTGCCATATTGGAATAAGCTCTGGCCAGTACAGGATGGACTGCAGGCAGCTTCAGAAGAAGATCTTGGAAAGCTGTTTCTGGAGTAGTTGAAAAACATTAAATTTGTTCCATATTTTGTTAATTAGATATGGTTAACAAAATATGGAGGTGTATGGCCTCCAAACAATTTCTTCTCCTTTTTTAGCATCTGTGCTACTTAGAATCAGGCTGGTTTTATGATCCTGGTAAACGCCCTGCACTGTTGAATGCCCTCATGTCTCATGTGGGTGTGAATACCAAAGATTAACTGTGTATTTGTGAAGGAAAAGAACACTAATTTTAATCTTGTTTTCCTAGAGCGCCTCGTCCTAATGAGACAGCATGAATAAAACTTACCAGCCCATCATTTTCCCCTAGGAATTTTTCATGTCTAATACATCCAGCCTCTAAGGCAAACAGTTTCACCCTTATTAGACCTGTTTCATGTTGAAGTTCTCCCAGGTTCACTATTCTTCTTCCTTATTAGTTCCACCTACACTCAGCTGTAGTAGCAAATAAAACTGCCTTGTTTTTAAAGAATGAAAGACTGCTTGCTGTCTGCCCTTCATCCTACCTCTCTCCTCTGGGAAAGCAGCAAAAAAACCCCAGGAACCCCATTTTATTCCATAAAGATGACACTGCTGATTAACCTGTGCTTAAAACAAGCACTTACAAAATCATTAGGAACCTCCTTATGAATGAATCCCCTCCTGTCATCCCGAGGAAAACGTGAAGAGCACGAGGGCTGGATTTCCAAAAGCAGCTGGGTGAACACCGTGCACTGGGGTGCAGTGCCTCTGCAAACCGGTCTCTAGAGGCTCTCTTTTATCAGACACAATAAAAAGTCCACTGCAGGCCCTCAGAAGAGGATCGTGTTACACAGCTCCTCTTGTCGACGCTAATCTGCCTTTATCTCCCGCAGCCTTTTTTGATGAGCGGCTCCGAGGAGTCACAGACCACGGTAAGGGTTTTGTGCCCATCTCCCCTGCTGCCACAGCACATTTCCTCATAATGCTGCTGCTACAAATACCTAAGCCTGACAACCACTATGTAAAACACCTCACTGCTTTTTGGGAATGAAAAGCAGATGTGTTTTGTGTTTAAGCCTCCAGAACCACACTGATGGGAATTTCACAAGCAAAAGCACAAGCAGAGTCAGGCTGGCTTTGCAATCTGGTTGCCAGAGGGCAAAATATTTTGTATACAACTGGCACCTAAAATACTGTTAACCTTGGCTCACAGAAGTCAGCGTTGATAAACACTTACTGCAGGAATATCTACCTGTGATTCAAAGAAGAGGTCAGGTAATACTGCAAATACTGGTAAGTGGCTGAAACATGACTTTAACAACACATTTTTTATGTCAATAAAAATGTTAATAATATGCTTTAGTAATATGCACTGCCCTGAAGGGACAGAGAAAGCTAAGGGATTAGTCTTTGGAGACTGATCCTCAGGGCTTAACTATCATATGTCAAGGCCATTTTGTAACTACCCCAGGAGTATAAAGGAGTCTCTAGACAAGCTACCTTCATGCCTGGCCAGAGCACATTGAAAGGACTTCACTTAAAAATCAGGCCTCTAATTTCTTCTGTAAGTCTTAAGTAGGCATCCCAGTTAGTGGCATTCTCCACACAACTCTGCCTACATCCTCCACTGGATATTTTTAATGCATCTTTGAGATTATTTGAACAAGTTTTCTTTGGGTTTTGTGGGTCAGTTCCCATATACTGGGGTTACGTTTCACTGCTGTGCTAACAGAAGGTTGTTTGGTCACAAATTTCCCTGGATGCAGTTTAATTTCCCCCAACATAAACACCTACAGTTTGTCTATTATGGGGTCTCTCTCTTTTATACCTTGTATTTAACTCCACTGTGTTTATCTGCAGCTGATAAACGAGCAAAAAGAGATTGTTGGCTTTTATGCCACAAACAAAAATAATCCAAAAGATACAAAGGCTATGGAAGATTTACAATCTATTAAAAACCAAACAAATAGTAAGTCTTACAAAAATAAAGCCAGTTATTATCTAAAACAGTAAAATTAAGAAGAGCCCAAAATTTCAATTTCCTATTCTTGACCTCAAAGTAAACAAGGCTACTGGCACAAACCCAGGCATTTTTGTTGGATTTAGAATGCACTACCATGTGCTGGCTGATTCAACATATCTGGGGGAGTGTCTGGGGACTATTGAGAGATTTTCTTCATCAATGGTGTAGATAACAGAAAAAAAAAATAAAATTAACACCTCTGTTCCAATGATTACTATGGGAAAACCAAGCTTTTGAACGGAGTTGTTGAGATTCAAGGCTATCACCCTGCTGAAAATATTAAATCTCTCAGTGGAGCCTTCCTCCAAACTGGACCTGAGACCGTATTTCAAAGTTCTACAAAATTCTGATGCAAAGACATTAAACCATTTCACTGTGATAACATTTGAGTCATCTCAGTTCTCTAACGTCAAAACATTATCATAGAACATATCAAATAGAGTGCTAAGATCTCACTGGAACAAAATGGGTATGGTAAACTGACATTCTTTACTTTGTTAAAATGATGTTTCTATATTGTCAATAAGAAGGTAGAAAAAGCAAATCATCTTTTCTTTTAAGCAGACACTTTCCTGCAAACCCTTTAATTTTAGACAAAACTTCATTCTCCGAAAGGAAGAATCTTTTGTCAGAAATGTTCTCAACTGTCACATGCTTTGAAGTACACAGGAATTAAACAAAGAACGTGGTCTCCCCGAGTGACTCTAAATTCCCACATTTCTTACCAATTCCCTTGAGTTAATTTGCACAGCTGTGAGTTACACTGACTGTAAGAGACCTGCTTCCCATTCTTCTAAAGGAAGAATGCAAATCCCTGCTCCAGAAATCCTGCTTGAATAGGGCTTGATAACATCTTTCCAGGAAGGAACTCCTCTTTAAGCAATGGCTTTTAAACTTATGACCTGTTCTATATATTTATTGCCCTGTTTAACAACATGCATGCAAGTTACCAACTGATGCCTCCAGACCCAAACCTGCAAATGCAACTTGGAGTGGTCCTGTGCACGGTTAGGATGATGATCTTTGTGGGTTCCTTGTAATTCAGGATATTCTATGAGTCTATGAACTCATCACCCACATACAGTCCATGTATTGCCCATGTAGAGTCACCAGGAGGATGTGTAGTGCTCCTGGAGACAGCTGTGTTCCTCAAACAGCCCAAATGTTCTCAGGGCTGGCCCCTAAACCCAAAACAAACCAGTCCCCTAAACCCAGGGACTCCTGGATGCTAGTTAGACACTGAGATAAGTGACTAGAAACCTAAAAAGCTCTGCTGATTTGTTGATCCATAACACCAGTGCAGTTCTGGTGTTGTGCAACACGAGACAGGCAGGGGGATTGCAAGGAAACCTGATCCTGGCACGGGCACATACATGGGGCTCAGCTCTCCTGAAAAATATGATGCCAGTTCCAGAGGGAGAACATGCAAAAACCCAGCCCTGAGCAGGAAACGATGTGGGTTCTGTCTGTCCCTGTCAAAGAGCTGTGTGGGCTTTCTCTCCTGCAAATAGTTCTGCAGTATCTAAAAAAATAACTTAGCCTCTGTGTTCCTGACATTTGAGTCTTGTAAGGAGTATTTCTGAACTGTGGGGAGGAGATCCAGCTGGAGGGGAGGTGAGAATTCAAGTGCTCCTATCAGCAGTCTGTAGCCAAGCTCTGAGAATTATGTTCTGTTCTGGTTTTTTAACCTCACCTAAATAAACTTACCAACAAGACTAAAGGAAAGAATTTTCGTAAACATCATGAAAAATTAATGGCTCGAGACAGGCTATATTTATTAGACCTGGCTGATTTATTAGTTCCACCAAACTGGTAGAATTGGTAAAGCTTTGAGATGTTCTGACAAGAACCCATAAATCCACACATTAAAAATGGTGAAAATTAGGCTGGGAACCTCCTTAGCATATGTGTATGGGCTATACTGCCAGAATTGTTTTAGGGGAATTTCCCTTCTGTGACACCTTTTGCTTCCAGAGTCAGCCAGGAAGAAAAGTACAGCATCATAACATGTCTCAGACAGGGTCACTTTCTGTTTGGGATCAGGATCAGACACATCTTTCTTCACCACAAAAGCATATCACTACCACCTTCCTTGCTTTCCATGGTCAAATAACACACCAATTTCTCCCACATATGCATAAAACATAAATTAAACCCTAGATATAGGAGGAGCCTTCAAACAGGCCATAGGGGCAATGTGGAGAGGGGGTGAAACCCCCCTGCAATGCCTGGTTACAACAAGCATTTGCCAGTTGCACTGACTGACTGGCAGAGGGGAAAAGGTGTGGGCACAAGCATTGATTTGGAGGAAGGAGATTCTATGTGGATACCAGGGAAAGGTGTAAGAGGGTGCACAGGACTGATGCAAAAGGACATGGCCAGCTTTAGGGGAGACTTCCCTCTTACTTAGCTACAAAGCCTGGCTTTGGCCCCACCATCTTGTCCAGCAACAAGGTACCAACAGCTGCTTCCTTGGATTGTGCTGGCACAACCTGCTGGATTGACCCTGAAGCCACAAAAATCATCTTCTTTAAAAATCACTGGCAGCCCAAGACGTGATGGTAACAGTATTGCATGCGTCAGCTTTTGGGATCATTATTGTGAAAGGTTACAGAAGGGATTTGGGTTAATGGAGGTAATCTGTGATTATCTGATGCAACAGATTGCTCTGCCAGTGACTCATTCCTTCTGCCACAATATACTGTGGGCTGCAGCTGCAAATAGGGAGCAGGATGGAGCTGGCTCCCAAGCTAAAACTGTCCCTGTTGTTTGGAGAAAGCCCTAAAAGAGGAGGTGCCAAGCCATTGCAGGTGTGTGACAGCCTGGCACAGCTTTCCTGAGGGGAGTGGGCTGTAGAAGTGTACTACAGTCACTCATTCATGGGGGTTACTATAGCTACCAGTTGAAGGACTCAACACAAAAAGTAGAACTAAAAAAAATGAAAAAAAAAAAAAAAAAAAAAAATTAGAGGTAGAACACAAAAAACCAAGGAAACTTGCAGGGCAGAGGCAGAGGGTTCCTCTGATTAGGTAATGAAGTGCTTCAAAAGCAGTGATTGAAAAATGAGGCTTGAAGGTTGCATGGTGAAAGCATCAGATGATGCAAGCAGCTGGCCCAGCTCGCCTGCCTCTCCCACCCATCCACCCACCCACTCGTCCTAATAAACACAAAACAGAGCTCTGTGCCAGGGATGGATTAACTATTTCCTCACGGCTCACACACTCCTGCACTTCCACTGGCTCTCCCTGCAGCCAGAACTAAAACAAGGTATTGATTTGGGCCATCAGCAGTGTGGCAGCAAAGATCCCACCACCAGGGACTCCAGGAGAGAGCAAAAGCAAAGCACTGTCACAGCCTGGGAGATGAAGCAAGAGGAACAAACAGCACCATGCAGCAATCCCACACCACCCAGCTGAAAGCCCCTGCCTCTGGTCTGGATGCCCAAGGCAGCCAAAAAGCAGCTGCAGCCAAGGATGGACACTTCTAATATGTACATAAATCTAAATAAATGTATGATTCCCACTCACATGCTTTCCTGACAGCCAGCTGTTCCCTTTGCTTGCTGTTATTGTCACACAGAGATTAATGTCACTGCCTGGGACAGCTTATTAGCAATTTTTATTACAAAGCATATACATTTGGCTGGTGGTGGGCAAGAGCTAAGCCTTTGAGTAAATAAAATACTAGGACAGCTCGCAGGGAATGACAGAGAACAGATATCTGTGGGGTCTTTACCCTGGCTCTGAAAGCCAATAATGGCAGGAGGTCAGAGATCAGCTGCTTAATTGTCCAGTGAATTAATGGTGATGAACGTCTGTTTCCCCTCTTGTTAAAACTGACACCAGATATTTCAGAGAAAGCAGAAGGACACTTGGCTACAAAGGAATGTTTTGATGGCTGAGGCTGAGATTGTTGCCAGCCCCAGCCTGTCAGAGCAGTGCAGGTCAAACGAAGTCACTGTAGGAAACTGCTGCTGACTCCAGCACAAACCAGAACCTTCTGGGCCCAGTCAAGCAGACACAGATTACCCTGCTCACTCTGGAAAAAAAAAAGATTGTTTGCTTGTTTTTAATAAAAAAGCCAGAACTAGAGCTTTGAATATACAAGCATCAAAAAAAAAAAATTTGGAGGAGTGTGAATTGCATCATAAAAATCAGCCTGCGCTCGTTTCCTTTCACACTGAAGAAAAATAGAGAGCAACAGGAAAAAATAAAATTACCAGAATATATTACAAAATGCAAAAAAATTCTGTACATTTTCCCTCTCCAGAAAATCTCCCTCTTTCATTTTCCTGCACAATCCTGGTTCAACAATGCATCTCTTAGTGGAAACTGTCATCATGGGAGGAGTAAGGAAACTGGGAAATACATGGGGACCACTTCCACCCAGTTAGTGACATTTTCTGAAGCTGGCTAATACTTCTCTATTCAAACAACTTCCACAGGGAAGAACGAGGTCTACTTATTTATTTTCTTCCTGTTGCTCAATCTCATTGCAATTCAGATTTCTGTGTGTAGCTGTAGGAGCAAGGATGAAAGCTTCCCTTTGTTTTAAGGTGGTTATGGTAGTTATGTTAGTTGTGAAAGACTGTAGGGCACATCTTTCCCCTTCATCTATGTGAGCCCCTCTGGTGTTTAATTTAAGCTTCATGAACAAGGAACAAGCACTTTCTGAATATTAAAAACCCCACAGTTTCAACCTACCAGTCAGTTTTTGAGAACCATAACATGACTTCTTACGTGGCAAGTAATCCCCCTCATTATGAGACATGCTGATACCTTTAATTAGCAGTGGTAATATAGAACACTGTTAACAAGGATGTGTAACACTGAATTAGGTGACTAAAGCCTAAGTATTCTTTCAGCAGTATTTTCTACACGGGTCATGACGACCACGGAACAGCCACACTGGTTTTCAAGTCAATCTGTGTGCTCAGTCTCTGGCTGAGCTAATTATAATGGTGCCTTTAGCATTGCTGTCTTTAAGTGTCTGCCAGCATGTCCCTAACAAACCACCAGGTCCGTGTTTTTCTAGCCCAGACAGAAGAGTCAGAGATGATCAGGTCAGAGTTAATTCATCTCCAATGCCAGGTTTCCATCCCACATGAATCCAGCTTGCTGAACTTCAATTACCTATGGAGAAGTTCATGACATGACATCATTGAACAGTGTATTTGTTTGCTTCTTGCTTCTGCCCCTAATCAACACCGGAGGGAGGAAGGAGAGACCTGCTGGGTCCTCAAAGGCTAAACATGGTCCTCAAGGGCTAAGGGAGGCATCTGGCTCAGCATTTCCAGTGTGAGGATGGTCTCCACATGGGCACCAGACAGACAACTGTCCCTGCATGTCCTCCCAGCTGAGCAAAACTAACAGAGGGGCTTTTGAAGCCAAGGCCTGTGAGCTGCAGCTTTGGAAAGGGCAGTGGTCAGGTGCAGCCCACACAACCTGCAACAGTGCTGGTGGTACAGAGCACTGCAGAGCCAGGGGCATGACTGGGTATAATTTCAATTGCATGGAGTGTGGTTCTGATAAATGAGGTCTGTGTATTGCCTGTTTGGCACTTGGAGTCACTCTAGAGCTGAACAGATCTACAAGGAAGTCACAATCTCTGCAGCAAGAAACACTTTCTGTTCAGGTGTTTTACGAAATCCACTTTTTAGGCTTGCTGTTATTGTTCCTTGTCAGGTGTCAGGGCAGAGAAAAGAAATCCAGCTATTGCTTTAGATAATATTCTGATTTTCAGACTCATGAGAGGAAAAACCCCCAGCAGCTAGCCAGAAAATCCCAGGCTCCTTATCTCATCCAACTGCCCCAGTGACGCAACACGCTCTGCACTGTGCTGAGCAACACGGCAGCAAACACTGATCTTGTGTCTAAGCATCTAAGCCCAAGTGGCACATGAGCAATTTTAGCACCTCTTGGGACCATTCTGGGAGATAATGTAATTAATATTATCTTGGTGACGGCTATTTACCACATCCCCACTGGGAAACTGCAATCTGTGCTGGTGGAACTTGAACCCAATTAATACTCACTTCCTACCAGTTTCAGGTGTCTCCTAATTTAAAGATACTTTTACAGACAAAACAGGTCAGTAACTCTTCCCAGCGAGCCAAACAGCATCTTAATCACTGGTGTTTAATAGGAAACAAATGACTGAGCACTGATAAAGTTCACCATTATGCTTTTGAGGAAAAGAAAAGTGACTACAGAACAATCTGATAACAGGAGAATTTGCTTCCTGTGTAACTCGATATTTATAAACCCGCTCAGTAAGGGGGCAAAAAGGAAATCATTTCAGCTGGCTGAAGTTAACATTCCAAAACACGTTTTGAAAATGACAAGACAAACAGGACCCCAGCTGAAAGCAGTGCTTCTGGGAGAACCATGCAGAAAGCAGAGGAGGCAGCTCTGGCAGCTCCTTGGCACAGGCTCTCTGGTGCCTTTGGACCCCCCTGCACCTCTCACAGCACAGACCCACCCTCAGCCTCCCCAACACCAACAGGAGACACAAGATATCAGGGCAGCAGGTGGAACCAGGATTGTCCTGGCTGTGCTTTCCCCCTTCCATGGAATGACTGGATTTAACACCTCCCTCTGTCTCCAGCAAATACATGAGTGCCCCCATAGGCATGGAGACATGGGATTTTTTTTTTTCAAGGTAAAAGCTAGACTTTCAGTCTTACTAAGATCTTCAGTTATTTTCTGTGCTTTTCTATAGTTAATCCTCTGGAAATGCAGGCTGTGATTGCCCTAAAGCCTGACTACTGACTCAAGAGCAGAACTAGTTCTCAACCCCAACACCCTCAAGTCCAGCACCTACAACTCGAGCTGATTTTATTGGGAAACACAAATTCCAGCAAGCCCTTCAACAAGTCCCTTGTGAGAGGGAGAGAAAAGGACCTGAACTGAGTAGCCCCCTCTGCACAAAATTTTAAGTGCAGAGTATTTCTGTTTCCCAAGGTTTCCTGGTATGGAAGTTTTTCATGGGAGTATAACGTGGGAGATGTGGAAGAGTGCTTACAGTGATAGTAAAAATAAATTTGTATTTTATGGCTAAAAAGGGAATGTTCTAAACTATTAAAAAATGTTTATCTCCCAGAAGCAGAAAAACAATTATGGGGGAAAAAAATCCCTGTAGAAAGTGCATCTATTTTGTTTCACATTTTCCACCTTAGTAGATGACAAAGCCACTTGCACTTTGCTGCCTTGACTTCAGATATCAAGTAAAAGATTTCTGATTTGCTTTTAAAGTACATAAATAATAATAATAAAACCAACACAACCCTTGACTTTTCAGCAGTGCCCTCTACTTAAAAACATAAAAGCATTTTGCAAACAAAAATAGCGAAAGCTTTTCCAGCTTAAAGACTAATTTTGCCCTCACATAAATTAGCATGACTTTTACAGTCCTGTTGAGACACTCCACATGTGCAACAGCGAAAAGAAATTATCACAGGCAGTTTAGATGCCCAGCTTTAATTAGGAAAAAGAAAACTAAAATAAAACCAGATCTATTCTTCTTGAAAAGCTTTCCAGTTGATAGTGTCAGAGGACACAAGAAAACTAGAACTGCTAGATGCTAGCAAGAAAAACATTCTTAAATTTGTTTGAAGCTGCCCAGCTCTGGAGAGAGAACACACACAGGTGTGGATCCTCTCCACCAACTCCAAATGGCTGGCCACTTGTCCAGGGGGTTGCACAGCACCTTCCTACTGCTGAGAGAGGAGGCAGCTGGAGAGAGCAAACAGATCTGCTGAGAAAAGCCTGACACTCATCCTTCACCTGAGGATCCAATGGCACTGATGTTTAATTACTTTCACTGCTCCCAGGACAACTTAGCATTTGCTTTTCTGCAATGCCTGGAGGCAACACATGAACACAGATCCCATCCCTGAAGAGTTTCCAGCTCACTGCAGCAGCCAAAAGCACTCCCCGTGACATCCTGAACCCGCTGCTGTCACTGGGGATGCTGCCCTTGCCTTCAGCAAGGGTTAGGATTTCATCCCCTGTGGCTTCAGAGGGTCACAGTTTTCCCACTCATCAACACAATTGCTTTCTGAGGAAGGCCCATTTTTCAAAATGGGGTGGTATTACTGAAAAAACATTAAAAGTTGCCAGGAACAATCAAGGGCTGTAAATGCACTGTTGTCCAGAGCTGACTGCATTTCAAACAGATTCAATAAAAACATGATGATGGAAAGAACACTGAAAAATTAAGAGCAAGTCAAACCAGGTGTTTCCCCTCACTTTCACCCTGACATTTCTTGTCTTTCTGTCTTCTCCCCATCTCTAACATTTCTAGCATTAATTACTTTATTTTATTTTCCAGTTTTGTCCTCTTTTCACCTCTTGTTGACTATCAGCCTCTGATGACACCTTCTATCTCTGACCTATTCCAAACTGGACTGCTACCTCTCCACATCCTTCCTACCCAGTAAAAGCAACCCTAGGAGTAGGGGCTTGGAGCCTCTTGCTCTTCTCTTCCCTTATTTCAGGGAAATGCCTCTAGGAAGTGACTGCAACAGGCATGCACTCATCTCTGAAGAATAAAACATAAGGGATTTTCCATTTGAAATCACTCAACACAGGCCTGTTCATCCTGCTCAGGAGCTGATACAGTAAGATAACTGAATAGAAAGAATTCATGGCAATTTGCTCACGCACACAAAAAAAAAAAAAAAAAAGCTTAAGAATAGGACTTTGGTCTTGTCCTGAAATCCAAGAGAGATACAACAGCATATGTCTTTCATCTCTATGACCTTTTCCACTAAGACAAAAGAGAGACAGGATATTAAATCACAGTTTAAGATTTTTATGACTCTTGGCAAGCATTTATTTATTATGGGTTTGTTTGTTTTGGGACTTTGTTTTTAGGCAAAGTGTTATTTTTTGTACTTTTCATGGAACTCCAACTGAAATACCATAAAAACATCTGAGACAAATTTCTTTTGGGTGATTTGCACATTTTCAAAGTCACAGGCTGACTCCCCTTCCAAGTCCCATTGCTCAGACCAGTGTGTTTAAACCAGAACAACCGTATGACACGAAGACTGCAATTATTTTTTCACGAAGTCATGGGAAACCTTGATGGTATGTGCCACCATCATGTGAGTGGGACAGCAAATCCTTGAACCAGCAGGCCTAGATCAGGAAACTTGCTCAAAAGCTGTACCATGTCCAATGAAAATCCCTCAGTGACTACAGTGGGGAACACATGGTGACAGCAGGACACAGCACAAGGAATGTGAGAGAAAACACAGATTAATTGCATTTGGCTTCTTCATTTGCTTACACCCGTGGCTGGAGAGGAGCTCTCCATGCTCAGCTTACCTTACAGATGACTAAGCAGACAGGAGGATAGGGAAGGTACCAGGAAAGACAATCCAGGGGAAAGGACATTAACCTCAGACCCAGGGAGGATTAGTTTTAAGTCCTTCTTCCAGCACAGATTTCTCACGTTGTTTTAGGCAAAGAGTGAGGCTGTGCCAACCCCCTGTGAAAGTAAGGGCTCTGTGATCACAGATGGACTCAGGGATGGCTGGAGCAGACACAGGTCTGCTCACCTAGCCCCCCTGTCAGGACTATCACCCTTGGAGAACAGCAGGTTTAATGGGCTGTGTTCCTGTGTCAGAGCTGCTGAAACTCCCATCACCCCAACAGGCTCTGATCCCTGCCTGCAGGTTCATCCTACCCAAAGCTGCTCAGCATCTCAGCTCTGAGCCCTTCATCTTGCCCTCAATCAGTTCCCAGCACATAACATGAACCCAGAGCATTTCCTAAGCCTCCCTTTGATATTGATGGGTGTAAATACATTAAAAACTGAGAAACCCTAAAGCCTGAGAGAAATTTTCTGTGAAACATTTTTCCCCTCAGAAAATACCACTCAGCCAAAAGTAAATGTTTCACAGATGTGTCACTTCTGATAACATTTTATTTTTAAATGTAAGAAATTTAAAAGGTCCTTAGTGAGATTGTAACAGTGTTTCAACTTCTGATTCCAAACTATTTTATCCCCTGTAAAATACTACATTATATCATAAGGGATAAAATAAAGTTGTTGCTACCATTTATTTCCAAATAAAACATACAGGTTGAGTTTGAACATTTTACTCCTTCAGATTTATTTCACAGCACATTAGAAACGTTTGTATTCCTTTTGTCTTAGGATAGAAATATTTTCTTGAAATTTGGGAAGGAAAACAAACAAACAAGCAAAAAAAAAAAAAACCAAAACAGGACAACAACAAAACCTTTGGCCTTCAAAACTTCCCCAAGGCCCTCAGCTCTTGCAGTCGTGAGGGCAGGTAAGGACAGGCTGGAACTCTGCGTGTTCTTTCTGAGTGACTAAAACACGACATGGGCCAAATGCAACCACATGATACTTCCAAAAGGAGAACACATATGGCTGAGCATTTCTGAAAAGTCAAAATCTGCTCGCTCCGAAATCAATGGGCGTTTTACTCTTGACTTCTTGGAAGCAGGGTTAAGTCAACACCGGGTAAAGACGGGAAAATCCCAATCAGAGATCAAGCACAGCGTTCCCCCTGGAGATTATTCATAAAGTGTGTGCAGACGTCACGAGAAAACAGAAGGTGCTACAGTGCTGTTATTTTTAAAGCTGAGGGTGAGAAAATAGGCAGTGAAGCGTAGAGCAGAACTTGGTACGTTGCTTTGTCACCAGTCTTGTTAAGGAGCTCGGGGAATTTATTTTGGGGAGAAGAAAAATCGTAGTTATTTCTGCTTCTCCCATTCAGAACAGACTTAATTTTACATGAACTTTTACAGGTTTTTTTGAGCACTTCTCTATTTTCTGAAGGTATTTCTTTTTGAATGCTGTTTTTCTATGACCCACCCCATTTTCAGGACCATTAAAAATGTCCAAGAATACTTCTTTAAATTACCTAGAAGACATAAGTTATATCCAGAAATTAAATCAGGTCCTAGCTGCCTGCAAAGCTTTTGCAGAATTGTGTCTTCATTCTTTTGCAAAGAGCAATCAATCTGGAGAAGCTGAGGCAGTCACTGAAGTGGATCACAGGGAGCATCTGTGCACAAAAGAGGGAGACCAGTCCTAATCATCAGCATTGCAGGACTGTAATTCTTGAGCCCAGGCATGAGCAATTATCAGTGTGAGAGCATAATTTATTCCTTGTAGTCAGACACAAGATGGATATCCCATTGGGCACCAGTTAGATTGTTATACTCATTTTAGAAAGCTTAGCAATATCACTTATCATGTATGAAACAGCACTAATGGCAGGCAGCCTGAGCCATCAGATGAGTTTAATATAGGATTCACTATTCTCATCATGCAGGGGGGCAAAAATCCTGGCATGTAAAAGGAACTACAGCAGCTTCTTGGACTTCCATATAGAAATCTTCCTTTGCTTGAAATCTCTCAAATGACATACACACCCTCATTCATTCAAACTTTTAGAGTATGCTACTTAATTCACCACAAGAAAGGAAGTACAAGAAAAGTACAGGATTTTGGACCTTTATATTTGAACTTATGGACCAGGACCATAAATTAGTTAGATTAGACCACCAGGATTAGATCTAACTGATGGCACACAGGAGTAATCCTGTCTCCATTATGGTTAGTAACACTCACACCCCACCTGCCTGACAATTAAGGAAAAAAATGCAGAAACTTCTCTCTGTATCTCACAGCCAGGACTGCAGCCCCATGTCAATAAATGCACTGGCAGGTCACAGTTTGTAAGCACCAGCTGGGACCTTCCCTTGCCATCTGCTGGGATCTTCCCTTCCCTTCCCTTCCCTTCCCTTCCCTTCCCTTCCCTTCCCTTCCCTTCCCTTCCCTTCCCTTCCCTTC
>JBBMKD010000217.1:30106193-30149194 GCA_037834095.1 Argya squamiceps | reverse complement strand
CCTTCCCTTCCCTTCCCTTCCCTTCCCTCCTCTCGGGATGACATTCCCCAGGAGCCATCCCTTCCTTCCCTGTAGCTGCTTTTTCCCATCCCAGAGCTGACCAGCCTCAGCCACCCTGGCTCATGGAGCTGGACAAAAGCAGGCACTCAGTGTGGCTTGGCCGAGGTGTAAAATATATCAGACAGGAATTTGGGTTTGCTCAGCCCAGCGGTCCCAGGCGCAGCTGCGACACCCGCAATTAGGGCTTGCGGAGAACACACATCGTTACAGCTTCACCCCTGGGCATTCACCAAAAGAGAGATTTGCTTTTCTAATTGGCTCAATATTTTGAGAAGGTAAATGGTGAATAATAACAGCCTCAGCAGGAACATGAGACGGGATGAAAGCAACACAAACTCCCCGTTTAACGCTCCCGGCTTCGTGGCGTGAGCCACATGTTGATTGACTTCCAGCCCTGGGAGGAAACTGTCCTGCAGAAGACATCCCTCCTCCCTCACAGGACCACGGGGACACCCAGGGACACCTCTCCTGGCTTTGGTCACCTCAGCTGGCTTTTGGCCTCGGCCAACTATGCTGGATTTCTGCACAGCTACAAACCTCATTTGCAGAGCGATAAGTTCCCCACAGAGTTAGGAACTCACTTCCCTTATTGCAGGGAAGAAATAAACAGTTCTTTGAGGGGAATGGCAGTGTTTAATTTGCATGGGCTGGATACTATTCCAAAGTTTAAGCTAGGTAAAATGTTCATTTCTGCAAAGCACTTCATCAGCAAAAGCAGCTTTATAAATGGAATTTGATAAAAACAATAAATCTAATATTTTCTTCAGAGATTCTTAAACCCATATGCTCAGTCCTCTGAAATACAAGGAAAAAAAATCAAAATGGCAACATCCATCATGAGGTTAACTACAACCAGTCACACTTAACCTCTGATAATTTAGCCATGAGGAGTACCTTTTGCTCATAAAAGCTGCAGCAAATGTAATGCAATCTATAAATATCACTGAGGCCACCGGTGGCTGAGCTGCGGAGTTTAACCTCTGGGTTGCTGAATTAAATGTGCTGGGCTATGAGCACAGCGTGCTGCAACCACTGACTGCTGCCTGGGTTCAGGGCTGACAGATGTCCCTTCCCAGAGCTGGAGAGGGGGATGAATGAATGAAAATCCTCCACACCATTCATGGCTGCCAAACAGCTCATTTTTAAATGCCACCCAGAGTCGCATCCTTCCACCACCTGCTGATACAGCTCCAAATGCTTCTCCTGCCTTCAGTCTACCTTTTTTTTTTTTCTATGCATGCCATTGTTTTCAAATCTTTTTTTGCTTTTGTGCAAAAAGCCTAGAGCCTTCTCAATGCCAGGGACATAATTCTCCTTTTTGCAGGGAGGAGCGTGACCTCAGTCTTCTGCTCTCCCCGAAAGAGCGAATCTTCCATTGACGTCAAGGGCTCTGCACACAGAGGGAGGGAGATAAGCATATTGGAGGCAGGATCTGCTTCGTGAATGAGAATTTTGCTGTAGGAATTTACAAGCCTCTCGCAGTCTCCTCTCTTGATTAAAGCCGGTGGGATTATTTCCCAGATTCAGCTGCTGAGCCCTGGCTATTGGAAATCTGTCTCACACAGGGCTCTGTGCTGTTAACCCATCCTGGCTGTTCAGGCAAGCCAAAAACCACCATTATTTGAAAAAAGCATGTCAGACCTAGAGAGGGTCGTGTCAGAGGGGAGCTGCTGACACCTCTCTGTATGGCATCTCACACCTGTGAGCTCTGAGGAGCTCTTAGAAAACCTGCACCCTGCTTGTGGTGCAGATTTTAAGCAACATGGACCTGTGGGTTAAATTAGGAGGGGGTTATACCCGGCCTTATGCATTTCTTTCCTGAGGGAGAAGATGGGGCTGTCCATGGGGCTCAGCACAGGACTGCAGATGAGCTCCCTGTGAGTCAGTCAGTAGCCAGGGCAGGCAAGGCAGGCAGGGCAGAGCAGGCACACTGGGAAGGATCCCTGGGAGCAGCTGAGAGCCCCTGCCCATCAGCCTGGGCACAAGGCCACCCCAACGTGGCACTCCTGTTCACATGTCTGCAGCAAACCTGGACTGTGGGATCAGGGACCTTTGGGTCATGCTCTGCTCCATGTGCAGATGAGCCCAGGGTCAGCAAAGGGCCAACAGCCTCGTTTGCCATCAGCTCCTCCTCTGCAGTGGAGCTTCCCAGCCTCACCTGGGTCCTCTGGGACACCAGAACTGCGCAGCAACCTTGAGCTGCCCTGTTTACACACCCCACAGCACCCTCAGAAACACCCCCAGAGAGCACAGCACTCTGCACGAACAGCGGGCTTCCGAGCAAAGCTGCTTATTCCAAATGCCATTACAACAACACAAACCAACAGCACAATCTGATTACACCGTGGTGTACATTTAACCAGGATTATCTGATCCTACATTTGTGTGCAAGCTTTCCCCTGCTCTCACGCACAAGGCTGTTTCACATTTATTTTTATGCTGTTTTGCAGTGCATTGTCTGGTTATGCTTTACCTTCCTTTACCGTGTGCCACTTGTGCAGGTGTTGCAGCTGTAAAGTGATAATGGCTGCACATCAACAGCAAGTTTTGGTCACAAGCAAGAGGAAACAGAGGTTTGAAAAGATGCATGCATAATAACTAAGTGCCAAAACCTGCAGCAAAATCTGAAGGGAAGGGAATGCTGTCAGTATGTCAGCAATGCAGCCAGTGATCTTCATGGCTGGACTGTTATACCTGGTGGAACGTTGTAGTAGGAACTTTGTACATGAGGTCTAGGCAGGACACCTGAAGGAAGTGATGCCCCTCTGTGTATCACTTTACAGAATTTAAATTTAGTGACTGTACACTTAAAGCCTGAGTGAATCCTCTGTGTGACCTCTTAGGCTTTCTGCTGTTACACCCCAGCACAGCTCACCCTGCCCATGCTGTCAAAGGCTGGAAGGACTGGGGAGAGGGGCTGATTTATGGGCTTATGGGTGAATCATGCTCCACAAAGAAAAAAAAAAAAAGAAAGAACCCAACAAAACCCCCTTGTTTAAACAAAAGGTAAACAACGTGAATGAAACATGAAAGAAAACTATGAATTTCCTTACCAGCTCAGCCTACTTCAGGGTCAAAGCTCATTCACAAACGTTTTGGCATCACAAAGGAAGAACAAGATACTCACTCACAGCCAAGACCCTCCTCCTTTCCTGTTTTCCTGCAGCCTCAACAGAGCAGGGCAGGTATGTTAGAACAATATAGGAAATGCTCAGCTTTGATATACATAAGCCAGTGCTGATGTGGTTTGCAGATAACTCACACAGGCAGCTGCAAGTTACTGGTTAAGGTTTCCCAGCCTCGATCACAACATTCGGTCATTGTTTCTTCTTGATACTTCACACAGCAACCATTGAAAATGCCTACTGAAGTGTTTAATATGGAGCTGGGGAACAGACAAAGGAGAGATCATATCCTGACGTACAAGATCTCATTTTCTTTTTCTTACTCTTCCTACGCAAACCCACAAACTTTATAATCCTGATAGTACCAGGGTTTTTCAAGACTAGAAATGGGACTCTCTGCCAAAAGGCTGCAGCAGTGAGTTCCCCAGGCTGACTGCCCTTATGCCCACTTTTAATTTTTTTCAGCCATTAGATATCATTTTATACCTTCCCAGCATATTAGAATAAAATTAGAAGTCCCAAAAAAACAAGGAAAAAATATGCTAAAGTTTCAGTATGATTTACCTAGCAGTATTTTTTCTATTTTCTAGTTATCTTTTTTTTTTTTTTTAAAATAGGGCTCATGTGAGCTTCCAAAATATTCCGATCAATTAAATTAAGGCATTTCCTCCAGTTCTCCTTCTTTTTCCTCTCCCCTTAGGATTTCAAATAAATTGCTGGTTGTCTAAATGCCAGGGGGAAATCAAGAATTAAAATACAGAGCCATTCAAAACATCCTCAAGACCGTAGCCTGACACTGTGGTTTCTGTCAGCGACCACACTTTCATCTTATTGGGATGCCCTTGAAAAAAAACTCCTGCTGTCGGAAGCAAAACCTGTGCCCAATTCATGGAATACATGAATGCAGTATAAACCCTCACAGGCCAAGAAATTCCAGAGACACCGCACGGATTAGCTGTGATAACATCTTTTCCCATAATATTGAACCGCCACAGAAATAAAAGACGAATGTTTTTAACATTTAAAAACCTGGGGCCGGCCCCTGAAGCAGGGCAGTGTGTGCACCACTGCACGGGAAAAGGCTGCCCAAAAGGTGCCTTGTCTCAGGGTGGAAAAGTCTGCCTCAGGTACAGAGATCTCAGGAGGGCACAGAGGCTTCACAGCAGCTCAGCATCATTCCTTTGACGCTCTCTCTTCTTGCACCCCAGCTATCAGACCTGTGCTTCAGGCACACCTGGGCACAGCAGCCCTTGGGATGCTTAGTTCCTTAGAAAGGGATCAGCACAGTGTGGATCCAGGGAGGGGAAGCTTCAAATCCACGCTGTAACCACCTCCACATTTTCTTTCTGCTTTAAAAGCCCCTCAGTCATAGGTGAGATCCTGTTTCCCAGGAATGTGGCAGATGCAGATGGTGACATCTGGAGGGACAAGGTGTCAGATGGGTTCCTTGTTGATTTAAAGAAATCCCATAAGTAGCTTGATTGCTTACACTTTTTGTATTTCAACCACAAGTCTTGGCAAGGTTTCCCCCAGTTTCTCTCCTCACATGTTGGCCAATGCTATGAGATGTGCCCACTGAGGAGTGAAGGCCACATTTGAACAGCCTCTACTCAGAATAAAAAGCTTCAGAGGGTCCCCTGGCCCTGCTCAGGGACCAGCAGTTATTCACCATGTAAATCCTCTCTGTAAATTACAGAAATTTCTCAGGCCTCCAAAAGCCAGATGCTGAAAACCAGACTCATTCTCTCCTGTTGCCATAAACCAAATCCCTGTGCAACCAAGAAATAAGTGCCTCAGGAAGTAGGAGTTACAGCACTTCATGATGGACCTGTGTATAGAATCAAATATGCTTATATTGCAAACTTCCAAGGATTCTCTTAACTTGACTAGGACAGCCTGAGAAGGATGACCCTTCAAACACTACCAAGAAGCTGGGACACAGCCATTGGGATGGGCTGCAAAGCAGCAGCGTGTCTGGGAGTGTGATGGTCAAAAGGAGAAAATAATATATTTGAGGTGGTGACTTTTCTGGCAAGCACAACTCAAGGCAACAGATGGTCAATCACTTGTCCCTTGCCCAAAGGGCTCATGTTCCAGATGCAGTGCCCCTTCCACATCCTTCCTGGGCTTGCTCCAGGGGCCATGCCTGAGCAGAGGCGTACATCCCCAGCAGGCCAACATAACTGCACTCCTGTTACTTTCCTGTTCATCCTTTATTAGCCATCATTTTGTGCCCTGTAGAGAGCTCTTCGTATCCTGTAGGCAGGATGTTGGTCAGCAAAGTGAGGAAGCTTCCAGGCTGCCATAATCTGTCCCTGGCTGCCATTCTCCTGGAGGCCCTGACACAAACCTGAGGAGGGCTATTTCAAGAACTTTAGTATTGTTATTGAATGTGGAGATGACACTATGCACCATATCCATCTCTGGTGCTGCTCCTACCTCAGCCAACAATGGCCAGAGTGGGTTCATCCCTGGCCTGTCCTCTGAGACGTGGGCACCACACACAGACAAGAGAGAAGCTGCAAGCTCTGTGGGGCTCTAGTCACACATTATGTTAAGCAGTGGTGTACCATCCCCTCCCAGAAGCTCTCAGTAGTTTTCCACACTCTGTTGATCTCCACACCACGCTCACTGCAGCCAGATACAAGGGAGACTTCCCACAGCAAGCTCAAAGAGCCCAGTGAAGAATTTAAGACTGTTTTGCCCTGCAGCCCAGATAAAACAGGAGGGAGAAGAAGCGTCTGGCACAGGCACTGCTGGACAGCAGCGAGCTCAGACAGACATGTGATGGGCCCCAGCCACAAAAGACTGGGAAGGAGAACTGTCTCTAGCCCCAGGTGTGAGCTCCTTCCCCAGAAAACAGATTTCACACCCCTCGGTGGTTTTTTGGCAGCCTGTGCTGAGGCCTGCTGTCAAGAACAGCAAGGTGCCTGGTCAGGAGCTGGCTCCAGGCCTTTCCCTGGCCTGGCATGCCAAGCCTGCTCCTCTCAGACAGCTCCTCACCCACAGCACAGGGCAGTCGTGGCTCTTCCTCCAGACATGTGCAACAAACGTGTGTCACCCCACGGAGAGGTGTGTCTGCAGACCTCCCAGGTAGTCTTCAAATATGGAACCTGAAAACACAACCCTCAACAGCCATCTTGGGCAAGAAAGACACTTCTGCCAGTTTGGTGAACCTAAGGAACAAAGCAGTGCTCCCACATGGAAAGTTCAAGTGTGACCAGCTCTGCTCCTGGTGCCCCAGCTCCCTCCAGCTCTGCTTCCATCCCTGGCACTGAGGGGAAAATGGAATCTTTGTGTTGTGTTGAGACAGCTCAGCCTCTGCTGATGGAGTCAGCACTCCAAGGAGATAATTTGGCTCCTCATTTCACTGTATGGCAGCAGGAACAGGACCCAGACAAAGGCTGGGTGCCTCCAACACCTGCTGAGATTTCAGCATTGCATTCCTGCACAAAAGGCACACATTTTAGAGAGCCCTCACACCACAACAAAGGTGAAGACACAGGAAAGGACAATGAGCACTGCACACACCTCACATGTGGAACAGTCACTGTTTGTGGCGACTCTGGCACTCTGAAGTTCAAACCTTGATGACAAGGAGGGGATGTGGGATCCCTGCCTACAGAGGAGCTTTGAAAATGTTGCCCAAAGCCTCAAAGTTTATTCTCAAGAGGACTGGATGAGTCAGGGCCACCCGTGCTGACACACAACATCCCCACCAGTATAAAGCCAGCTGAGACTGGCAAACCACCACTTTATCACTGAGCCTCCTCTATTGCCTCAGTCTAATTTAGAAAACACTGGTGCCAACTTCAGCATTCACAGCAGTCTCTTTTGATGGCCAAAGATGTTGTTTTGACATAAACAGGAAATATCCTGAAGATTCTACATAAAACCCACCACAAACAGGTTCTAAGAATAGGATCACCTATTGAAAGGGGTGAGATGGTACTTGTGGTGCTCCTGCCCTGGTCCCACCATGAAGCAGAATGGTGCAGGTGAGGTTTTACCATTAAGCACCTAGTGAAGACTTACAAAGAATGCCTGAAATAAAGAGAAAATTCACACTCACCAACTGATCAAGCACTAAAAAGCAATAAACTGTGATGTGGCAGTGGTGGGAATTAAGGGTAGCTGAAGAAAAAGAAAACATCTAAAAGGCAGGGAACAGTGCTAGGGGAAGGAGACAGATCCTCTACAAAGACAGTGTCAGGCAAATTAGAGAAAGAACACAGAGGCGGATGTTAGAAAAATATAATGTTCCTGTGGGTGTATCACTTATCAGCCATTCTTGCACATAAAACACATTTTTTCAACATTTAGAAAAGAAAAAGAATGACTGATCTGTAATTAGCAGAAATAAAGGCCTGGCCCAGATCCTAGGATAGAATAACATTCTTGCAAAAGTGATTTTTGCTGAAATATTGGTATTAGACAGGGCAGGGCTGCTGCAGAAAAAGGGCAAATCCAGAATAATTGGAACAGTCTGCCCACTAAGAGCCACCCAGCTGGGGACCCCATTTAATAAGCTATTTAAATCCTATTTAACAATCCATTTAACAACAATATGACCCCACTGAAGGGAAATCCTGGGGGAACAATTTTGCATATTTGATACCGGGCACCTTTTGCACATCCTGCTGCCAAAGTTTCCCTCTACCTCCTCCTTGCTGGGGCTTTCTGAGGAAAGAAATCCCATGGCACAGCTGCAGGGTTTGGAGTTTGAATGCAAACTGCCTTGACAATCTCTCCTGTCCTCCTCTCTCACAAACCCACACTCCATAGGCAGAAAATGTCTAATTTTATAGATCCTCTGTCTCTCTCAGCAGCCTGCAGCCTCACAGGCCTACTTGTTTTGATGGTCATCAGCTAATGTCAAGCCATGAAAGTATCTTTCCTACCACCAATCCTGCCCAAATCCACCTGAACACTCACAGCTCTGCACAACACCATTGCTGGAGCAGCACCCTGTCCACAGCAGGTCTTTAATCACTGTTTCAACTTCACCTCTGCTACACGGTCTGAAACCTCCTCCTCCTCCTGCCTCAGTCTCCTTTTTTCCTCCCCAACCTGTGCCAGCTGATGGAAAACCAGGAATGAGGGCAAAGCTACCACCCCCTTGAGTGGGTTGATTCTCCAAAGCAGCTAGAACAACAAAGGGCAGCAATTTATCAGGAAAATATCAGCTGTCAAGAAAAGCAAATGCAAATAATTTCTCTGCTGACTGTTCTTTTCACGACTGCCACACAATTGTCTTGTTGATTCCCACAGCTGGATGCTGTAGCTTTCTCCTTGGCATATGTAATTGAAAGTGATGCTAGAACAACTTGAGTAAATTGAAACTGATTTCATCAACAGTGTATGTGTGTGTCAGTGACATGTGTCTTTTTTTCCTCCCCTCCCATTGTCCACTAGCATGTTCTCCAGCCCAGCAGCTGTTGACATTTTGTTTAATGGCACATTTTCCCACTGGGAAATGATGCTTCCATTAAACTCAAGTGTTCCATGAGAAGATACACAATTTGTCAACATTTTCACTAAAAATGGTAATTCAGACTTGACTGGTCTGGAATACTACTATGTGATAAGGTCAAAATGCATCATCTTAGCTTCATGATTTAGATTTTTACATTATTATAGAATCATATAACTCGACACCAGCTGATACAAGTGGAAAGCTAAATATTTCAGTCTCTGTGAAATATTTCACTGAAATACTAATATGTGAGAGAGGAGAAACCCTTTCTAAAAGGAAATTGCACATGGGAAATTTCACAGCTTTCTACAGTTGTTGTAATTGGAATCTCATTTGCTTCAATACTGCCCCTGGAATGAGACTTGCACATTCCAGCCAGATGACAGCAGCCTGTAGTCCTGAGTGTGGACCAGCCAGGGATGTTTACAGAATGGATTGATGAAGAAACTTCTCTCTGGTTGCCCTCACAAGCAAACATAAATCTTCACTGCCTCAAGGCTAAAAAGGAATTGACAAACTTATCAGTGGCTCTGGGCTTTGCTGCAGCCAACTTCCTTGGTACATGCTCTCATCCTTCTTTTGCCTCCTAATCTGTCTCCTCCTCCATCCTTCCCTTTCCCATCCTAGAAACATTTCTGTAGCTGTGGGGTTCTCAAATGTCCAGAGTCTAATTACCTGGGAGGTCCTCCCAGAAATTTGTCAGGTATGAAAATTTTCCTTGCAACTGATGTTTTACAGGTAATAACTGTTTCTAAAACAGTAAGTAAACAAAACACCAATTGCTTTGGTGCATCTGAGCAAACAATTGAAGTGTAACCTAGATTAAAAATTTTTAGTTACAGTATTAAAAAAAAGGCATTATCAACTAAATACAGCAACTGGAGAAATTACTCATGAATATGCAAATTACCTGACAAAACCTTTCTGTAAATGCTTCAGTAATTTTTAGAGATAAACCTTGAACCAGCTGCCTCTTTTATTTGCAGTTTTATTTGTTGATAAATATCCAATGCTCTCTACCTTATTTTGAGGAAATATTTTTAATGCAGTCATCTTTTAAAAGCACTTCTTGTAGATGAAATGCATTAAATGGACCTGATGTTCTCTTCCTGCATTAAAGGACATTTTAAAGCCTGAAGTACAACAATTTTTATTTCCTTTTAACATTCAACATAGTAAGCGAACAAAAGTCACTGTGAACCTCAACGTCTGGTAGTGCATAATGCAGCAAAAGCCAAAAACCCAACACAAAATCAAACATCAAATTTTTATGGCCATCTAGGACAAGACTTGAGCCAAATGAAGACCTCAGGGAATTTTAGGAAGCTGCACTGATGTTGCTCCATGGACTACAGCAGGAGTTTCACTCTTCTGCTCAGCTGGAAGCATGAGAGAAGTGGAGCACAGGGAATATTCACTGTTAAAAGTTTGTTTGAGTGCTTTGCTAAGGCACTTCAGATTGCTCTGGAGGCTGCCCTCAGTGAGGAGGTCTGCTCTGAAATGTGTGTGTTGAAGCCAAAGAGAAACCTTCATCTGCTTTGATTCCCACCTGACCTGTGTTCCCAGAGAAGACCAGCACCCTGGCCAGAGCCCTCTGTCCCATCCTGCTGCCTGAGGGGATGCAGACAGGCTCCCCGAGCTCAGATGGGAGAGATGCCATCTCCACCCCTCACCCATGACTGTAACCATCTCCACTACCAACACAAGATTCCTTAGAGAAGGAATTATGAAGCGTGAGCAGTTCATGTGTGTTCCAAAGCGAGCTGGCTCTGCAGACACACTCTGTGCTTGAAGGAGGCCCTGAGCAGATCCCCACCTGCCAGCAGTGTGAAACCCAGAGCTGCTGCAGGAGAACCACTTCGTGCCTCTCAGACTGTGCCACTTTCTCCTCAGCTGTGGGAGACTTGGTGGGAGAGTGAGAACAGCCAGAGTCTGACACACGCAGCAGCCACAGACAGCAAGTGTGGATGGATCCCCACTCCCATTTTCCATGGCTCTGCCTGTTCCCACAGCACTGGCCAAGCTCCCTCTCCCCCTGTGCTGCCTGCCCTTGGGAAAACCAGCCCTTAGGGTGGGGGATATTTAACCCAGCTGGTATGAAAGCACGAGCAGATTTGCCTAGCTCACATCCACCAGCAGAACACACTGAGGGTTTATTCTGATCACTGTAAGCAGGAAAACTAACACATCATCTAGATCTCACTTGGGGACAAAACTCTTAGGAGAGTTAGTCTGCCTTAGCACAGACACTTCCCTAGCTTGGTCCCAGGGCCTCCTTGGAAGCCACTCAAGGCTCTTTTGTTTTCACACTTCCCCCCTGCAGCCATCACACACGTAATTATCCCAGCCTGAGACCCAACAAGTACATTCACGTCCAGGGGTCCTGAGGGCAGCCAAGGCCAGCCTGAAGGGCATGTGAATACTTTAGGTGGGATGTGTGTGACACTAAACTGTGGACCTTTATCATCTCCAGGCTGTAATCTTACAGACCAAACCTTCATCTGAAAGGTGATGTCACATGATTAATTATTTTGCTACGCTGAAAATCTTGTTTTATCAGTAAAGAGGAAGCACACCATATATATATATATATATGTAATGTATGTATTCATATGTATACAAAAGACCAAGTATTTATTGCTAGAATTACTGAGGTCTTAAAACCCTAATCAGTATTAGTCAAGATTCATTTTTAATTTTTTTTTTAATTCCAGAAAAAGATAATATTAGCACAGTGAGAACTGATATACACACAGATTTAGTTTCTACTCTGTTTCCTGGTGCTATCCTCTCCTTTTCCTTTTCTCTCTGGGTCCCAAGGCCACAGATTTCATTCTGGCATTCTGGCATTGGTTTTGGTGAACCTCCATCACCCACATCCCTCTCCCAGCTGGAATATACTGTTCTTGTTTTTTTCTTCCTCACACTCGGATCCCCCTGGGGTCATTTTTATATGTTTGCTGAAATGCTTTTACACCTTTGCTTTTCCTTCACTGGCCTGCAGCTCCATCTGCATTTGCTATATATTATGGCTTTTATGTGTGCTAGACACCATTTCTTTTTTTCCCATAAAAGCAGTTCTGAACATCCCCAGCTCTGCCTTTCTTTCACTTACCACAGGAGCCTTGTTTTCATGGGATTAAGCTGCTGTGGACTTGAGCTACATAGGAAAGGATCCCAGGTAAATCATTTTGGATGATTTTGGATCACCCAAATTTTGGATGAATTTTGGAAATCTGTGCCTTCCTTAGGTGTGTTTCTATAGGCAACTATTGTGCACATCAGAAACTTCAAACATGTTTATTCAAGCTGCTGTTTTACAGCTTGACCACAGCCTCACTCTTCCTCTTCACAAGAGGAAGTGAAGCTTTAGGAGGAGGCAATTAGCTCTGTAGCCCCCAGACACACGTGGGTTTGTTAATTCTGTGGGAGCAATCCAGGATCTGGAAGTGCCTGTAGCCTGTCCTGGGGGGGATGCAATTCAAACCCCTGTTAGGGGGGTAGGAAGGAAGAAACTCTGGTCTAAAACAATTTTTGTAAGGAATGCTTTGGGATTTGAAGAGAGAACAGTGTCACACCTTGCTCTGCCATGGTTTCAAGCCACTGGATGATGAGAACATTAAAAAAATTAATAACAAACAGCAAAAGACACAATATTTACAATGCCTCTGTTCTTCCTCTGTGCAAACAAAGCATGGCCACATGCACACAAAGCACACACATATGGATGCTTGAACAGATCCTGTCCCTCTCCTCTACCTGTTATTTTTTTATTGTCTCAGACTTCACACTATGTGGTCATAAACAGTTTATTCCTGCGTTGCCACAGCAGAAGGATGGCAAGGCTCCAGTTTTGTTTAGGTCTTGGAGTGACAGCTGTGATGAACACAGTACACAAAACCCAAAAAACCTCCTGGTAATTTACTACCACAGCACTTCTGTAAACAAGCATGAGAGATCTGGAGGAGAATTGGGCAGAGCCTGTGATACTCCTGTCACTGGAAACCAGGAATACCCTGACTATGGGCTGGTTCTCCAGAAAAGAACGTGTGTGTGATTATCATGATGCCCTGTAGAGTTATTTGTTCCTTTTCCACCTCTGCACTACAATGTGCATTTCCCACCTCACAGAGATGGAAAAAAAGCTCAGTGACTTTCTTTTCCTGCTCTGACTGCCAGGCGACTGTCAAATCAAGGGATTAAGATACATTTTCCTCAAAATCCAGCCAATCTCATCTGGCTTTGCACACAGTTATTTGTAATTACTTTTCTTTTCCCTTAAAGCCAATATAATTTTCCTCTGGACTTAAGAGCCAGTTGTACTTTTTAATGTAGAAAGTAAATGCTTTTTAACACACAGTTCATTCTGCTCTTAAAAGTAATTAATTTTTAGCACTGAAGAGAGAAAATTACTTCATATCAGTGCAGTATTTTAACAAAAAGAACTGAGGAAACTGAGGAAAAGATCCTGAGCAACAAATAAAACAGGAGTTGATTTTTTTTCATTCAAATTTAATATTCAGCATCTTGAGGCAGCACTTGGTATGCACATTTTAAGAGGTGTCTTAAACTGAACGGGACTTAAATATCTGGCTGGAAGTGGCACTGGAATGAAGCAGAATATCCTGAGCACTCCCTGCCTCCCAGGGAAGAGAAATTACTTTTTAGCCATCTTTCCCGTAAAGCCATCCCAGCTTGGCCCACACACGTGACTTTCTATCAGTGCAGTGAGTGTGTGACAGCTGAAAAGCAGAGATATTGATGGGTAATTTCGTGAGTGCTTCTGCCAACAGATGCCTCTGTGATGTACTTGAGGGAGTGCTGAGCCATGCTGACCGTCCGTGACACCCCCTCCATTTCCTGGGATGAAAAAGCACTCAGGACCTCTCAGGACTTGGGCTCACTGTCAAAGAGTGAAATGCCCTTTTCAGTGTGCTCAGAAGAAGAATGGAAGGCCAAAGCCACACCTGAGACAGGGTAAGAATGGCTGTAAGTCTGTGCAGTTAAAAGTCATCATTAGCAGACAAGTCCTTGGCATCCACAAGCTCTGACTCCCTCTGACTGGAGACACTGTTGTCACTTACTCGTGACTCATTTCCTAATAGGGAAAAATAAATAACATCGGGATCTCCACACACCTATTTTCAGCCCTCTGGTTAAACTGAGCACGTGGAAGAAGAAATATCTCCTCTCTTGAAATATAACTACAAAGGAACAAAATGCTCAAACATGTAATACAGATAAGTTATTCAAAAAGAAAAAAGAAAAAAAAAGGAAAGCTGAACACTAAAGAGGTCCAGTTAGCCCTGTCACAAGTATGGGGAATATATCCAGATAAGCATGAAGATCTCTATCTGCAAGCAGAGGATTATTCTTTTCACAGCTTTCCTAAAAAACCCCAGGAATACTCCTGGATGGAAAGGAGACTGTAAGTGCTATTGATGTTACTGTGCTTGTGGAGATGGAGGGAGAAAATATCAACAGAGAGTGCAACTGGGAGTCTGAACACACCAGTTTGTAGAAGGGGTGTCTGCCCCAGTGACTGCACCAGGTTCCTCCACAAAGGAACGGAGAACACCTCATGAGCCAGCTAATGCTGATGTGGGAAATGGCAGATCTCTGCCTATACAAACACTCCAGTTTTGGGGGACACAAGGAGGAGAGGTGTTGGGAAGAGGTAGGGTAAGTTTCTTTATAGACTTGGCAAGCTGAGATTCTTCAAGCACCACTTGGATTCTGATTCTGAGCACAGCATTTCAGCACTGACCTAAATGAAAGTCACCCAAGCCTTTAAATTCACCCACTGCTGGATTCAACATTGCCTTCAGGTCTTTTAAGAAAGGTACTACCACAAAGCAGAGGGAAATGGAAAATACTAGGAAAAAAAGTAATAAAATAAAAAGTCTTGCAGATGTTCTCAATTACTCATTACCAACACCCACAACCCTCCCCACTCAATCTGTGGGCACCATAATTTTCATCCCACTTCTCCCCTCGGGTTACGTAACGTTCCGCGTGTTTACTTTCGCTGAAGTCTGGTGGCAATAGAATTAACCCTGGCCCAGACGACCTTTACATAACGTGGGGCTGGTGGTGGCCAGGCCACTCACACCCAGCAGCTAAACCACAGCAGAGCCACCACAGCAGAGCCACCACAGCAGAGCCACGCTGTGCCTGTCCCTCTGCACAGAGGCGGTGCCGCTGAACAACACCGCGCTCTCCTCCACCCTCACATTCTCATTTTCCAGTGCGAACGCACAAGAAAGCACAAATAAGCGTTTAAAACTGTCAGTGAGGCCTCGCTGCAGAATTTGAGTGTTTTACTCCCACTCTTTTTTCTTTTTTTTGGTTTTTTTTTAAGTAATACTGAAATGTCCCTACCAGCCACAGCTGGAAGGGCAAGTTCATGAAGCGCTACCAAACCCTCACCCAGTGCAGCAACAGAAACCAGGCAAGTGGCTCAAAAAACAGGAGCTGGGAATTTTGCTTCCAGTCTGGAGGAAGAATATGAGCCTGGACTGCCAGGCAAGATTTGTGTAAGGGAGCTCTGGCTACTGAGACCTGGGCAGAGATGTAGGGACATGGGAAAACAGTGATGAACCTCGGTTCTTAAAATGTACAAATGCATAAAGCACTTCTTTCTGTAGGTCCAGCCTGCATCCCACTGGCAATGCTGGCCACAGAATAAACATGACAACTAGGACGTGACATTACACACAAGCAGACATTTCTACTGTCATAAAGCAGTATCAGAGAGCAGCGTGCCGAGCTCAATCAGCACATACCACAAAGTACATACACACACACACACGATGCACTCCCAGGGTACAGCACAGCCTGCACCTCAAACAGGCACCATTCAGCTGAAAGGAGGGTTTTGAGGGGCTGCAGGTAAGGAGAGAGGAGTTTGAGGGGACAGTTGCTAATTTGGGTCCCTGAATAGCTCCAAGTGACAAGATACCCCCCTTGGATGCTAGTGGGGATCAGCTGGAGAACACGGGGATGGGAAAACAGCCTCATGTGAAGGACTAGGAAGGGTAGGTGGAAAAACACCCCAGGACCATCAATGGAGAGAGTGGAGCAGCAGAGGAGCTGGTGGCTGGGAAGGTGAGCTGGCAGGAAGGGGACTCCTGCAAACAAGGCGAATCAACAGCTCTAAAATGCCAAGCTCTCCATTACAGGAGTGGCAAGGGGGGAGGATTTATTGCAGCTGGCATTTTCTAGTAAGAAAATGATTTACCTTAGCCTTTTAATGTATGATAAATGCATACAGATCTTGCTAGGAAAATAAAAAAACCACCCCAATATGGTGTGAAATATCATGGTATTATCTTTAGGAGAAGATTGGTTGAGTAAGCCTTTGCTGTTTTGCTCAGACTGCAAGGTCTGGATGATGCATTAGGAAGCACACTTTTACAATAATTTTCTCCTCAGGCATGACATATAAATGCATATCTAGAATGCATGCCTATGGATGTCTACCATGCTCACATTATCAACACAATGTACCAAACTCCGGGTTCAGCTTATTTTTCCCTTTTTTCTTTTTTATCTCAGTGCTGATAATGTCAAGAAGCTGGAGCACTTGGATTCAGCATTACAAGAAGCACTAACCACACTCTCTTTGAGATGATCCTGCTTCCTCCTGACAGCCCTCTGAAGTTAATACAAATACAAACCTCACAAACACTGAAATGAGGAATATGGAGAGGCTCCTAAGCCCCACATTGAGCTATGGAACCCCTCCAGGCTCAGGAATGTTTGGTGTTCCTTCCAGTTACCCAGGCCAGGTCTTCAGCTGCTGCAAATAAGCAGCACTGGGGCTGCTGTGCCCGAGCTCCTGCTCCCCATCCTCTCCAAGGAACAGGCTCAGAGCCAAGCCCTGCTGCGGGTCAGCTCCAACCCACAGGCCACCAGCTGCGGCCCCACGGTCTCTGCTGGCCACAGAGCATCCACAACACACTCTGCACAGCAGAGAAAAGGGGAACCATGAGCAAACCCAGCAGGAGAAAGAAGAATCAACTCCCCATTCATTTCTTTGCATGTCCCTGAGGTGTGCGAGCACACACCACCTCCCCATCGGGCAGAGCCAGTCGCTGAGCTCCCCAAAGGATTTAAACATCAACTTCCCAGGGAGGTCCCCTTAATCTTTGTTTATAAAGGGAGTAAACAGAAAGGTTAAGAGAAATGCCTGCCATCTGACTTTTCGGGAAGGCAGAAGTGGGTTGCTGAGAGGAGCACTGAAAATGCTCATGTTCTTCCCAAAAATAAACAGTCAGGAAAATCAGGCTGTCATCTGTCAAGTAACAAACCAGTGTCAAAACAAAAAAAAAGCTCAGCCCAGGGTCCTCAAGTCCTTCTCTAGAGATCTGGTAGCATTCAAAGCTTTCCCTAGGCATTGCACGTAATCCAAGGATTTCTCTGTAACGTTCAGAGTTTGGCACTTGGTGGACTTTGTGTATCAAAGATTCAATAGAACACAGGCCTCCAAAGGGAAAGCATTAGATGGACACAGGGAAAGCATTAGATGGACAATTAAGACGCTTAGTTTCAGATGCCAGACCAATTTCAAATTAAAACCCTATCACCAGTGCAATTTCCAAGTATGGCATATAAAAGCGTACATCTATCTATATGTACATCTACATATAAAAGCGTACAGTATAAAAAAGAAATGCTTGAAGCTTATAAACATCAAGGCTACAACTGTTAATTCTTCCTCTCACTACAGAGTTGAAAACATAGGCAAAAATCAAGGGGAAAATAATTTTAGAATTCTATGAAAATAATCCATAAATATGAAAGGATTTGGGGGTAAAAAAAACACTATAGAGGAACCTGACTTGCATTTGCAAAGTCTTAAGAAACAATTCAAACAACAGAGATCGAATTCTTTCAAAAGAAAGTAAGGCTTCTGACTCTAAAGGAGCTTAAATCCTAGGCATGTTTGGTTTCATTTCATTCAGAGTTTGTGCCAAGCCACAAAATTTGGGTCTGACCATTTCCCGAAGTTTAGAGCATTTAGAATCCAAAGATTTTGGTTTGGACCCACCACTAATGCCGTTATTGTATGGGTCAAATGTCTTATTATAATGATAGTAAATGGCAAGGGAAAGCTCTCAGGCCCAGCCAGGGCTCCCTCTGCCAGCTAATCACCGAAAATGTTCACAACACTGGGATGAGGGATGATGCTGTGGATACCAGAACTGGCCACAAACACTGCAGCACTTACACAGCAGATCAGGAGAGTAGTCCCTGCGCCCTCTGTTATGCAGATTCAAAGTCTGGAGCAAAAATGCCTATTAACTGCTTACTGAGGTGCCACAAAGAACCTTCAAGCCATCAAGGTTGTATTCAAACCTGCTCCCGACCCTGTCACTTTTGGCCACCTGCTTTCAGAAGTTTCCATTCATAATCTATGCAGATGAGAACATCTCCCATTCAACTCCTGCTGCCTTACCAATACTGACTGGAAGGGAGCAAAGATCATGCACAATTGAACTGAATTTGAATTAAACAGCATAGAAGGGTGAAGGGAATGACTGTCAAATGTGGAATGACCCTGTTTTCTGCAAGGACATAAACAGGAGAAACAGCCACGAGCAGGAATTGCTAGAAAAAGAACAAGAGAGGTAGACAAAGCTGCAGAATGTATCACAGCAACAACCACATGCAGAAAACAAGTACATTTTATTCCTCTGTAGAACAAAGCTTGCCTATGAAGATCTTAAAGCACTTCTTAAATGCCTGATGATGCATTCATCCTGGTGAGAAACCGAGTTCATTGTCATTCATCAACAGAAACAGAGGCCCAGGTGACAAGAGGCTTTGCTACAGGCTCAGCAGGACACTGATGGACTTTGGGAATGAAACAGAACCAGATCTCTCCCCGGCCCCTTCCCTACACACCAATACCACTGCCCTAGATGAGATCTCACCAGAACAAAAATAAACCACAAAACTGCCTGAAAACTTCCCATCAATAAGCACAAACTGTGACTTGTACAGCCTAATCACTTGGCATTAAATTCCATTTTGGTGCATTAGCAGGAGAGCAGTTTTTAAACCTTGCTTTAGCTTGGGAAGCTCACCCTGCAATGAGCTGATTCAGTGGAGGGTCTCTGCCCTCGTGCAAGCAAAGAGCTTGACCTGGCAAGTACAAATGAGTACCAGGCTTTGTGTGCAGGAACAAGTTGTTATGGTTCATTTTAAAACCCTGAAGGAGGCACAGGATGTCTATGGAAAACATACTGTAGGGCTTAATGAATGGGACATCAATTTCCTTGACAGAGATGTCCTGCCTGGCTGCTTTGCTCTTCTTGGATTTTTGATACACAGTTTGGTGCCTTCATTCTGTAATAGTGGGACCTCTGCCAGGTGTTGCTACAGGCATTCATAGTGAATGGCTTCAAGTGTGAAATCAACCCAGTTTTCTCTCTTTACAGAGTAGGGAACTCTCTTTGTGATCCAAATAAACCTTGAAGAAGGCTTCAAGCCAACTTCGTCACTGTTTGCTCTTACGTAACTGGACTAGGAACACTCAGTACCCAGAGGTAACAACAATTCTCCTATATACCTAAAAACTACATTTACTTTGAACTTATCAGCAGCAAAAAGCCTGTCATCTTTGGACATCATCCACCAGAACTGCCCAAGACAACTTATCTGTTATTTTTGGGTGCCAACAACAATGGACTTGATATCATCTGCATTTATCAGAACGGATTTGTTACCCAAGATGCAGATAATAAAAAAAACAATTCCTTGCCTCACGGACAATATTTTTTCTGCTGAACTGAAGTGACTTTTTATATTATATTCACACACAAAATTCATGGCTTTAGGAATTCAAAGCAGGAATTCTTCAGGACACAGATAAGCACAGCTGAAACCTGTCCACAGGGATCAGCTTCCACCTCTGTTTGTGGTTAGAGCAAACAGTGCAGAAGCCACAGTCCCTCTTGTCTCCACACTGATGTTCTCTCAGAGGACACCACAACCTAAATAGCTGTGTCACCCTAGGAATCCCAACCAGTTTGCAGCAGGAGCACCTGAAGATTTCCAGCTGGAGCACTGAGGGGCTGAGGTTCTGGAGGAGCAGATCCTGCCAGGGTCAGCCCCAGCCCAGACAGTGCTGAGAGACTCCCCAGAGCCAAATCCTCTCCAGTGCCCACCAAAGTCATCCTAACCTAGCCTAAATCCTGCCTGGCATTCAATGTTAAAAAATATAGGAGAAAAAGGATTCCCAGGTATCATGTTGTGGAGCTGTCACTGGAGAGCTCTCTTCCCAGAGAAGCAGGGGAGCAGAGGAGGCTCTGACACCCAGACAGAGGGAGGTGGCCAGAAATGGGCTCAGGCACCTCAGGGGAGGCTTCCTGCTTTAAGCATCTGACTTTGGGGTGGTTGGAAACACACGAAGCAAACAAGATTTCCCATCAGGGAGTTCTGGTCCAGGCCCCAGCAGAGTGGGGTGGGTGCCTGCACATGGTGCTCCAAAGCACCTCACGGGATGCCTGGCAGAGCCTGTGGCAGACTGCAGAGAAGCAGCCCTCATTTCAGAGCATTTGTCTGCCAGGTACTGTGATTGCCCTTAAACTGCTGGTTTGTTTTTTATCCTTGGTGCCTTACAACCATCTGATGGGCATCTGTGAGCAGCTGAGCCAGAACAGGCACTGCAGGGAGACCCCCAAGTCCAGTTGCTTCTGGGCAAGCTGTGCAGGCAGGCTGTGCTGCTGGAGCTGCTAACAAATTTGAAGTGCTGCAGGGCAGGCACAGAGGGAGGACTGTAACACGTACTCACCGCCGGGTTACACACACACAGCCCAAACTGCTGGGTGACACTCAAGCACAAGTCCCAGAATGTTTGACCTGCATAAAGGGCTTTAAGTTTAAAATGAAATGAAATAAAAACAGCATTTAACTGAGCATACAGCTTGCTGCCACCTCTGGTGGCCAAGCCAAAAGTATTAGGTAGACTTAACTTTGGCTGACACCGCAGCATTTACTGTTTAATTTCCTGATACTTAAAAAATAATTTTTTAAAAATATCTGTATCTTGAATATATCTGTGTTGGTGGGAACAGCTTCTCATTTTCTGTAACAACAGCTGTGTTTTTTGAGTTCACATTTCACAGATTTTTCTTCTCCTGAACTCAACTCCACTCAGCAGCACCCACAGCATCTTGGCACAGGCTTCTCTCCCTTGGACAAATATGTCACCAGACATTTCTGGCAGGCTGTCCTCTTACAGATAACCAGCATGCCGAGCTAAGAATAGGATTAGCTGCTTCTCTAGTTACTTTGTCCAGGTGCCTGCAGAAGATCACTTGGTGTGGCTGTTCAGCTTCTCAGTAATGCAGGACTGGGCTGCAACTCCAGCAAGTTATTAGGAAGCCTGTGGAAATGTACGTGGGTGCTTGGATCAAAACACATCAAAAATCAGTGATAAGCATCAGATTTCAGCTGTCCAGTGATCCCTAGCTAGGAAAAAAAAAAAGCCTTTCCCAAATATTTTATTATGGGACAGTCAAAGCATTACACCTTCCTCAGTCATCTGGCTCTAGTTACTGTCACAGAAAAAAAATCCAGATTACAGAGGCCAGTAGTACAGTCCAAGATGTGACTGGTTTAGGCAGAATTGCCTACAATCCTTAAGTGCCTAATATAATATACAAAGAGTCCAAATTACGTATGTAATTAAAAAGTAAAATAACTCAGGCAAACAAGTTTAGCCTTCACTGGAGAGCCTGATGTAGTGCAGGTGTGCTCAAAGGATTGCTGAGCAGTATTTATCACAAAACAGTTACAAGAGATCCTAAAGCTTTCTGGCCTTTTGTAGCTGTAGTATTCTGCAAGACATCACTGGTTTTTTTCTTTTTTTAATTGTGAATGTATCAAGTGGCAGAAGATAAAAAAATATACTCTGAAGAGACTCCTGTGGGGAAATAAGGAAAGAGGAGTTTTGTATGGGAATTGAGATAAAAAATGTAAGAACCAGAGCTAATTACAGCAAAGCCAGCTGAGAGCCCCAAGAAAGGCTGCAGAAAAAGGGAGAGGAATCACAGCCAGGAAGAAAGTGTTGGCATCTCCTGCACAAATTCTGAGTGGTTTCAGCCATTAGTGCAAAAGGACTAATTCTGTGGAACTGTCACTCAGCTGACTGCATATTCCTGTGCTGTATGTGAGAACAACACATGTCATACAAAGACAGGATGGAAATGCAGCTATTCAGTGATTACCCATTTTGATCCTTTTCTGTAACTTCACTTCCTCTGACTGCTTTGAGAGAGATCTGCAGCTTCTTTGCCAACACTCAGGGGCGAAACTGGAGAAAATAACTCTGGTTAAAATATCCACTTTGTCAAGTGGAGGCTTCCTCCCTCTGTGTGCGTGCGAGGACGTGGTTCCCCTCCCATTGTGTCCTGGGGACACCGATTGTCCCCCCTGAACAGTGCCTGGCCAGTCTCTGATTAGGCTCAGCCACCTTATCAGTCTGCCAAGCACGCACAATCCAGATCTCATCACCAGCCTACGTCCCCTTCTTATCCCTGCTCCAGCATTTCCCTGATGTTTTCTCTTACGTGACTGCCTCTGCACTTGAGGGCTGTAATTTTGGTGGGGACAGGAGCCCTGTGAGGAGAGAAAACAAAGCCAGAGAGCTCCGTGCAGCCTGGCCCAGGTCCTGGCCAGATAAGGCTCAGTGAGCAGTGCAGGGACTGGTGATCACCACCCCTGAGGTGCCACAATCTGCAGTGGCCAGCGAAGTTCCCCTGGCTGCTGCTGGGGCTGCTCACCGTGGCTGCTCAGGGCTCCACGATAAAGATGTGGCAACAGCTGTTTCCACACACACAAAGGAGCCAAGGGCCCTGATAAGAGACTGAAACTCCCCGCACCAAAAGGGAGGAACAGGCAGAAAAGCTTGAGGGGGCACCACTTCACATGGCCAAACACACGCAGTTAAATAACTCTTTTCAGCAGGTAGGAGGAAGGGATAGAGAAGTGACCTTTCCCATTAAGAATTACATATTTGTTTTGTTTCCCTACAAGCCGATTTTTCTGGCATCGTGACATGTAAAACATTTTGAACTTTCTAAGGAAACTGTTATTAAAGCACTGAACATTACTGCGAGGGTGCGTTTGAAAAACAGAACAATTAGGCATTTCAAAGTTTATCTAACTTAGTCACTGGTACTTTTCAAATTTGTCACCATGAGACACAAACGGGGGGGGCTGGGGGGGCAGTTAAATTATTTCTGTATATAATATCTCTGCCTATAGGAAGAACAAATCCCTTGGAAATTTATCTTTATAAGCCACCCTCCATCTTCCTGCTGCAGTCTACTTGTGCACATACTAGAAAAGGAAAATGTTCTGAGACAAAGGTGGGGGTTTTTTTAAGCCTGAAGAGCCCTTAGGGAGTCACAGAGAGCAGCTCTGTGGAGCTGAGGGCCCAGCAGCCCCAGGTTTGCACACAGAGCCACAAGGCTGGCAAAGTGAGAGCAAAACCCGAATTTCCTGGGGAATTATGTGATGTTATGTTCTTTACTCTCGTTATAATTCACCATTCCAGCTCAGCTTCTACCAAGCTCCCCAGAAAAAATTTTGCAGAGCCACTGCCAGTGTTTAAGCCTCTCCAAAAATTCAGGCAGACAGAAGAGGAAATTCCATGCAATGTGCAGAAAGTCTGAATGAGAGGTTTCTGCTAGATAACAGGAAAGATGGGGATAAGCTTGGCCTACCACTTCCCTAACCAATTGTAGGAACTCCTCAGAGGCGTTCAAAGAGGAGGTTTAAGATGTTCAGAGGAGGTTTTCTATTAATGTCAAGGGACTGCCTTAACAGAAAAGTAATTGTTAAAAAAGCACAGAATTCAAAAGGAAATGTGTTTCACTAAAGGAGAAAACTATCTACTTCTGAGCTGCTCTATGAGAACAACAATGGGGAATTCATTAGCTTGTTCCTGCTGGGAGGGTTTTGAAGGATCCTGACACATTTCATGGAGTCTCTGTAACTGAATCCAACCTGTCTTATTTGAAGCCAGATCACCTTTCCCCCTTTTAAAATAAAATGCAGAAGGTCTCTTTGAATTTTATTCAAAGTCCTGAAGAACACAGAATAGCAGGGTGCAGACCCTACTATTCTTGGACCATGAGGCATCTCTGACCAGAAATGTTAGGGAGGCCTAGAAATAAATGTCATGACTTCATTCCATTGCTGCTGAGCTTCTCAAAACAATAATCTTGAGAGGAACTGTAGGTGAAGAAAGGACAGAGGACGTGATGGCATTTTGCTCAGAGAAGCAAGAGAGGACAGAACAGATGTGACAGCCAGTGACTGAGACCTGGTGTACAGCCAGGTCTGCAAGTGGGGCTATTTTAGCTTGGGAGAGAGAGAGGTGCAGGGGCAACAGCTTGGTGTGAACAGCACTGCCAAGCCTCTTGCACAACACTGCTTTTAGGAACTGAAGCAAGATGTTAAAATGGGAGCAGATAACAGTAAAAGAAGCTGGGACTTGCTGTTGTTTTAGGGGTGAATGTCATTAAACGCAGCTGGAGGCTCCATGGCAGTTGCAAAGAAGAGGAGCTTTGATTCTGGAAGAGGGGGTCACTGCTGGATACAGCAAATAATGTGGTTGCAGAAATCCAGAAAAAGGATCCCATGTCCCAACAGGTTTAAACAAACACATAAAGTAAGTAAGTTAAAAAACCAACCAACCAACCAACCAACCAAAACCAAAAACCAAAACAACAACAACAACAAAAAAACCAAACCAAGAAACCCCAAGAAACCCAGGAAGACTTGACACCATGTATGGAACCACAGAGAGCTTTAGAGCCTAACACCCAAACTGGGAACCCAAATAACTAAGATTTCCAAAGAATCCCATTGCTTTCACTCCCTTTCAATGCTAGAAGTCTTTTCCATACAGGAAAAGTGTCTATTTATGTTTCATTAGTGCCAGTTTTGTGTATACCAATAGACTGTGTGCATATAGGAGAGTGGGGAGTGTGCTATGCAGCTGTGAGCTTTCTTGGCTAATTACTTGTTTTCTCTTTCCCAGCAAAATAAATACAACAACAAAATTCAACAGGGCATACCAGCACATCTATTAAGGCTGTGCATTTTCCACTGGTATTTGTCTTAGGCTGAGGAACCCAGTCTAGGGTATCATTCATAAACAGGAGCTGCACAAACACATTTCCTAAACCAAATAAAATAATACCCCAACTTGACATGGAACAACGTAAAGCAGTGATGCCAAAATGCCAGTTACACTGATGTTAAAGTATTTAAGAAAGAATTGCCTCTGCAGCATCAGCAGCATCAAAACATTTTGTCCTAAGCCTGGGAGCCTGGTCCTTACATACACACTCCATCCCCCAAGTTGAAAGGTTTTATAGGACACCACAGACTGAGCTGGGTTACTCACATTTTTAAAAAAAATAGTTTATTTCAGCATCAGTTTTGGTAATGAGAAACATTCCTTGTTCTGAGAATGCTTTTGGAGTTTGAAACTCCTAAAATGCATTAAAACTGTGATTTTAAAACAGAAACATTGCAACACTTAATACCCTCAAGCTTAACAACACCCTGGGCAGCAGCTGAATTACAAAGTTTTACAAGATGAAACAAAAGAAAGTTTTCATAAATGATTTGCAAACACCAGCCCTCTAAATAACAGTCTGTAGCATGGTGTACTTGCACTAAGTAATAACAGATATTTCAGGTCCCAGGCTGCCAACTGGCAAAACCTACTGGTGTTCATATACTTTGGAAACAGGTCCCAGTCTAGGCCTTAAAGCAGACTGACTTGGGGATGACTGCCTAATGATACAAAGATTTAAGAAGAAGTTTTGAAATTCTTACAGGTTCTGCTTATAAGTCACCTTTCAGAGGTGGACTCTGAAGCCAGATGTGTTCTACTTTGAAGCAAGATGAACTACTCACATGTATACATTTCCCCACACATAAAGGTTTGGGGAATAAAGTCATATTCAAAGGTGAAAATCAAATATCTTTAATAACCTGTTCATACACCAGTCATATTCCTTTGCAGGAAAGAACATTGTCCCTAAGTGTTTAAAGTAAGTTATAAATCAGAAAGCAGAAATGGAAATATTTTCCATATGCTTAATTTTACACTGTAATTATTCATTAACAAAGTCTACAGCTACATGTTGTTACACTTATGGGAGTTCAAACACTATTCTTACTATTTAAAATATGTTATTCAGTTTGCTGCTAACTGCAGACATTTATTAGCTCCATATTTCACTGGCAGCAATTATTGCTGGGAGCCACTCACTCACAACCTCTGCAGATCACAGGGAGGCACCTGTGTGGATGTAAAGCTTAGCCAAGCCCTAACTCTCCTAAACTGCCTGAAAACCTTCTCTCCCTCTAAAAGAGCAGGTTGCAAATAAAACTTGCTGTCACCACAGGGTTTTTTTGGTTTTTTTTTTTTATGCATGCTGGCATTTGACACGGCCTCAGGGAAGGCAGTGTGGCAGTGACACACAAGTGGCACCAAGCTGCAGCTGGTTTAGCCAGAGGGAGCCCCACTCACTGCTCTGAGCACGGGCACAATCCACCCCACCACACTGCTGAACACGTGGAGTCTGGAGTTTTATCATTTGGGAACAAAGGCCCCAGGATTTTCTCTTCCTTCTTTCCACTCCTTCCCCAGAGAAGCTGTGGGTTCCCACACAGCAGTTATTCTTCAAGGCTTTCCAGAGCAATTCTTTTGTTTTTATTGTAAACAACTTTGTTGATGCAAACCAAGATCTGAACCCCACTGCTGTCAGATGGGGTGGGCAGCACTTTCTGTCTCAATTCCCCTGTGAGTTCAACAGGTAGCCACAGTATAGCAGGAGCTCTTGTTTTCCACTGCATTTTATTGCACTTGTACTTTGGAAAATCTCAGATCCTAATCTGCTTGAGTAAATTGTTTGGAGGAAACCAGCAGGCCTACAACTGACACACACTTTTCCCTCACGGCGGCTATGGCGAAATGCTTCCCCAGCTGCAGAATTATTTGCAATTTCAAACTCTTAGCTGCAAGAATTTGAGGCTGCATGAGTAGAGAACCACTTTCTCTACTGGTTATAGCCAAGAGGTGAGGTGGTGAAATAACATGAATTAACCTCATGGGCTGCAAATGGCTGCCTCAGTGGGGAGCTGAGATTTGTGAGTGCAGTGATCAGCAGTCTCCAGGGTCCTTCTGTTGCTTTCTCTCCCTCAGAAGCTCTGTGGGACCACAAGTCAAGGGCTGCTCCTCACCCTGCACTCTGCCCACCTGGGCCCACGGATTAGTTAAGCTTTATGCTGCTCAGGGAAGAGGCTGCATCCTCTTTCCTTGTGCTCACCAGTACTGAGCAGCACTAAAGGATTCTGCATCTGGAGTGCTACTATCACCAGAGGTAAACACTGAATATTTCTGAGGTTCATAAGGAGGACAGGAAACACTAATGGTCACTTCTGTAAAATTACTGAGCTGTCGACATAGCCTCTAGCAGCCAGCTCTGTGAGGAAAGGTTAAGTGCCTACATAAGGCTTTCCATACCTATATGCTTTTAACTGTTGCTGAATTCAATATATGTGAGCTTACTGTAAGCTCATAAACTTTGCAGGAGTAATGCTATCACCCTTAAGGTATGAGCATATTCCCTTTCACATGTCAGCACAGAGCTGCCCAAAAGTGAGAAAGCAAACCAGGATTTTCAAAAGCTTTCAGAAAACTTCCAAGAATTTCATTAAGCCATTCCTATGAAGAAAAATTACAAATTCTGGTGGTCAAATACGGATACTTAGGAAAATGTGAGGTATGCTTGGTTTCAGTGTCTCAGGGAGAACATGATATGCAGTCATCTAAAAAAAAAAAATGTCATGGAGAAGCAGAAAGAATTCACGTGGCTTAACTAATTTTGAGAAGAAAGACCAACCTGGACATAGTGCTGAGGTTTTCAATCAGCCAAAGTCTACAGTGACTTTAAAGGGAAAGTTCCCAGGGTGTCAGCTATAGGAATGTTCCTTGATCTGCTTAGACATCAGAGTGGCATTAATCATGACTCCTCTATAAGATAATTAATGATGACATGCCTTTTTTAGAATTTGCTTACATGGCACAGCTAATGGAAGAACCAGGCTGAAAAATTAGTCCTAACAAATAAATAGGAGAGCATTCCTGAATAATTAGTGTAAGTTTCTGTAGAATACGCTGATCCATGTATTACAAATTACTTCAAAACAAATAAAATATGCTGATTTACACACAGAAAATAAAAACCACATGCTGCTCCACAGCAGAAAGGAACGTCATTGCATACTCTGTTTTCCATGTAACAGAGACACCTGCATTAATATTCCTTTATTAGATCCTTAAGTTCAGCTGCTTTACAGAACACAGGTTGTTTGCAGAAGAGATTTTGACCATGAAAGATTAAACAGTTGACTCAGATGCACCAAGTTAACTGGTGGTAGAGACCATTCTCCTGTTCTCCAGCCTCATCCATCACAACTTAAAAGGCAGGGAAAAAAATCTTCTCTGCCAGTGCTGGGATACACAACTATGAATGGTGTTTGGTGGCCTGCTCTGCTCCACTTTCAGTCTCCTGAGTCCTTTCCTCTTTCCAGGTGCAGGATTTACTCACAGTTAGAAAAAATTGCTCACTTTCTAACTGATCCCAGGCCCCTCTTAAGCAGCTGTGAGTCCCCTGGTATGTCTCCTAGCTCTGGAAGTTTCTTGCTCCCAGGGGCTGGATGAAGGGGCCATACCCTGAGCCCTCTCCCCCTGCCCCTTCCCAGGCAGACAGGGAAGGGGCCTGAGCCCCATGGCACTGCACAGCTGGGATGCAGCAGAGGGAATGTAAATCCCACCACTCAAAAGGCCAGCTACAGCATCCTCTAAGGGGTCTGTACTTTACCCAAAAAGTACTGTTATGTCTTCATGAAAAGCATGTACAGTAAGAGAACAGGCAGATGTAGAGAGCCACAGACAGGAACATTTGTAAATGACAGTGTTCACCACCACAGGTCACATCCCATCACTTCTCACCACATTGTAGTGGTTGCTATGTGGGTTACCCTGGCCAGAAAAGGAGCTGCTTGTCAAATAATACTCCTTCACTGCTAAAAACCAGCTAGAGTCGGAGCACAAATTACACACAGGTCTGTGACAGTTGTTACAGATTGGCCTGAAAACCTAAACATTTAATTATGTTTTAAATATCCAGATACCACCCTGCTCAACTGGACTGATTCTTCCTCCAGGCAGGTTACTGTATGGAGATGAATTACTGGACTCTTACTTTTAGTCTAAAAATAGAGGTTCAGGACCCTGCAAGAATGGTAAAAACAGTAAATCACAATGGTGAGGACAAAATGTTAAAAACCCTACAGAATTCACAGAGTTCAGTAAATGTTATTTGTGATCTCTGTGCTTACCCCATCGATATAAAGTGATTACTAATATTCCTGCATAAGCAGTAAGCTCAGCCTTTGGCTTATTCCTCAGAAGTTAAAGGAATTGGTACCAAATATGCTTTCTTGTGCTTTTTAGCTTAGAACAAGAAGAAAAAAAAAGACATTCATGGCCAGTGGGTTCAATGGAAAATGATGGTGACTTTGCCATATTCCATTAAAAAAAATAGTATCATTGAGCCTTGAATTGAGCCTTTGCCTCCTGCTCAATTTTTGAGGCTTCCTTCTTTTGAAAGAAAACGAAGACTTGGTGTAAAAGATCAAGACAGTGGCATAAGACAGGAGCTGTTGGGAAGATCAATGCAAAGCCATGTCAAGCTAAAGAAAGCTTCTCTCTGATACTGAAAAGAATGAATAAAAACAACAAGACCTGAGGTTAAGGAAGAGAAGGGGGAAGAGATTCCCCTTCCCTTAAATCAAACGTGAGCTATGGCATCAAAGTAAGCATTAAGCACATTCAAAAATGGGGGGGGGGTTAATGCCTCACACCAAGGAGTGCTTTCTAGACTGCTAAATCCTGAAATAAGTAGGTAGAAAAGTAGGGGCATGTCAATTGTGGCTCCTTATTACTGTCTGCAGCGAGTGTATCAAACAGGATTTGTGGTGTGGATGATGGCTTAAGAGGGAAGAGATTAATATTTTATACAGCAGAAGTATCATGAAGCTGTTCCAAAGCATGGACAAAGCATGCAAACAAAAATGCAACTGTGGCCACTGTCAGAATCTATTTGAAAATCTATTTAAGAGCTGAATTTGTACCCACTGAATAGTGTCAGGGAATGCAGTGGCATTATTCTCAGACTAAGACAAAGAGTATAAGATTCTAGCTGTAAAATTAATAGCTGTGTTTACAAGGTCTTTAAGATGCTGCCTATTTTTACTCAGTGAATCATTGCCCTTCTTTACAAAGTATATTTCATTAATCTTAGCAATGAACTCAAATCTCAGTGGAGTTGCTCTGCTTACATACCAAATCTGACGTTCTAAGTCTGAACTATTTGTCACAGTATTCAACTTTAATAAAATCTGTATTTATTGGAAGATACCGTTTCCTCACATTCTCTTAAATCAAAACAACTGATTCCTGTCAAACTATTTCTCTCCCTCTTCCCCCTCCCTAGAGGAAAACAGTAAGATTTATAAAAAGCAAAATTCACTCCTGTGCAAAATTTTGCAATCCTAAAACTTAGCTTTATCCTCCAGCTGAATATCATCTAAGATCAAATGAAACTTTATCTGCAATGTGATATTAGAGGAGTTAATACATCACTTGTTTGTGTTCCTTGTGATTTACAATCAGTCCAGATGAAAAGATACAGGAATAGTGCATATCTATGTTAGCAAAGCATCTGCAAATGTCATCACCTTTTTAATGAAACAAGCAAAACCTCCTTAAAAAACAGTCTTCCCACAATTATCTGCTGGAAATAGGCATTGGGCCCTCCAACTACTTACACAAAATGTGATTTTTTTTATACAAGAAGAGCCAGGAATGTGAAGAATTTACTTTCACTGATGAGCAAGTGCTCAAATTGCCTCTGTCAAGAAACTGTTCACCTTATGTGCCTGTTCATGTCTGAGACTTATTACCTGCTTCAGTGTTTATAAAATGGCACCTTCAGCTGGCACCTGCACTGGCAGGCTCACACAGGCATTTCTACATTCCCTCTTTCAAGATGTGATGCTGCATCCCAAGACCTGAGTGATAACAGTGAGCACAGAGATGAACAAAGGGCAGAGGTCAAAGCCTTGCTGCCTGCCTTCCTTGGTGTCCGGCCCTAGAAACATGCCAGACCTCTCACATTTACCTCTTCCCTGCACAGAATGCACATTTTAACAGAGTTTAATATCCAAAAGTTGATTCCCTATTTTAATTTCTTCTCAGCTCATTGTATCTAAAAGCTGAAATATATATATTTTTAAAAATCACTAAGTATTTTTTAAAATTTAGGCCAGGGACTCTGAACAAAAGCATGCTTTGTCCTCACCTTGTAAAATATTTCTGGGCTTCTAAACAAGCTTCATGCCTTCACACAGCTGGTAAACGTTTCCCTGAAAATGTATTCCAACAATCCCTTTGAAAAAGATTTGTAACATATAGACTTGTGCTTCATCTTGGAAGCATCATTTACACAGCACACCCATAAATTTTAAAAAGCTGCCTTCTACTTATTTCACTCCTTGCAATTACCAGTTTGTTTATATCAACCACCACGCAAAGGTCTTGGAGAGGTCACCCAATAAATAATAAATTTCCCTATCTGCTTTCCCAACTATGCTGATGGAGCCAGAGTTTACTTCCTTCACTTGCCTCCATGAATAATCCCAGTGTCGTGGTATTATTCAAGTCATAAGCTGCTAATAAGCAAAGATAAATTATTAGCAACCTGAAATGCTGGCAAGGTTAAACATTAACTTGTTGTGCACTCAGATTACAGCATTACTTTTAGGCAAGTTCTGTGCAGTGCAGGCTCCTACCTGTGCCACCTCCACAGCCCTTCGTGGCCTCTGGTATTTATGATACACAGAAAAGAGAGATGTGTTCCCCACGAGAGAGAGCTGCAGGCAAACAGCATCCCAAAAAAGGAAGAGAAAACAATATGCTGAATCCATCAAAGATTGTTACTTCATAGACTTTTCACAGCCAAATAAACATTCTGCAGCTGGAGGTCTGCATGAGCCAGAATAACAAATGTCCCGAGACCTGCTAGAGATTTTGGATTAGGCTGTTGGATGAAAGAGGTTGATCCTGTGCATGCATACATGCATGGACAGAGGCAAGTATTTAGTGTACAGGTTCTGAAGAATAATTACCTGAAAATACCTTTCATTTTATTTCTTTCTTTTTTTTTTTTTCTTTCTTTTGTTCCCATAACTGGCAGGGTTTGGGGATGGGGTGGGGAGATTTGGGTTGGGTTCATTTCTCAGTGTGTCGTGGCCAGTGGCCCCTGGCAGGTATCACACTCCTCTGGGGCATTAGGAGTGATCACTGACCTTACAACAGCCTCACAGATTCGATGGGTACATTTTACAGAGCCCATGTGAGGAGCGTTCACCTGGGACCTTGTCCCTCAGCCCTTGGTGCAACCCTCATTGCTTTGCCAATCTCCAGTTGTCTCAGGAATGGCTCCTTCAAACACTGCCATCAGCTGGCAAATTCCTACATTTCTCATTCCCTTTTCCTCCCCACCTCTGGAAGAAGTTGGCTGTACTCACAGCTGCCTGGGCAGGTGGATTTTGACACTTTTGAACAGTGATTTTCATGGCACTGACTTTCCCCAACAATTCTTAAGAAACTAAACTGTTTCTGGAGAGGGGACCCTGCTGTGAGTCAGTAGCAGTTGACAAGATGGAAAATCAGGGATAAGAATTTGACTGGGGAGCAGGGTGCCACAAAGATCTGCAACAGGACTCAGACTGTTCAGTGTATTTATAAATGGTCTGGAAAAGAGATAAATAACAAGATGGCATCTGCTGCCAAGATTAATTTCTTCAGGACAGTTGTAACAGAAACAGCCTGCAAAGAGTCACGGGAGTATTTTGCAGTCCTAAATCACTTAAAAATTAGGAGAAAAAAAAAGCTATATTCTGTGTCAGCGCAGTATTGCTCATGAAGGAAAACAGCTCTTGCTATACCCACCAAACAATGGGCTCCAAATTAAACATTGCAGCTCAGGAGACAAATTTCTGAGGTCAGCATCAAAAGGCCTAGTAATGAATACTTGTGGGCAATGGGGAAAAAATGCAAACAAACATCAAGTTAAAACGGTGACAAGAAGAAAGTACGAAGTGATCAGTATCACTGTGCCACTGCCCACAGTGCACACCAGTGCCAGGTAGTTTTGGTCACCCAGTTCAAAAAAGGACACAGAATTAGAAGCTGCAAAGGGACAGAGATGACAGACTTGGACCTTTCAGCCTGGGGGTACACTATTTATTAGAGGACGTGCTAAAAGGTTATAAAATCATGGATGGTCTAATACAAATCACAGAAGAAATGAAATCAACATTAAAAAAAAAGCAAAAACCAAATCAACACAGCGAAAACCCAGAAATATTTGATCGATTTGTGGATAGTTCCCTTTCTTTCCCCTCCAAGACACTTCCACATCTTCACAATGACTGCTTTCTGAGGCTGCCAAAACATAAGTCATACATTGACCAAGTCCCTCATGAAGGACACGTGGGGAAGCTTGCATGCTTTTATTACGTGATGGAACTCATTGCCACAGAAAGCTGCTCAGGCCAAAAGCAGAAATGTGATCCAGAAAATGCATTCAATGAATTCACAAAGGATAGATCCCTCTGTTAAGTCCCACGGGGCAAAGCCACCTTTTGCTCAGTAAGTCTCTCGAATGAGAGGCTGAAAAAATCAGCCTGAGGAGGGATTGTGATACCCACACCTTTCCACAGGCACCTGCTGCTATTCAGGGTCCATCAGTGACATGTGACAAGAAGGAGATTTACTTCAAATACTTTTATATCTATGGTGTTCTATCACCAGCTCTCCAAACCAGAGTGCTGAAGTTTTGTGTGTTTTTTTTTTCCATTCCTGAACCATTCCTGTCTCTCATCCAGCAAAGAGTGCAAGGAGATGCACACTAAACACACCAGGTTTCCAGGACAGGTGTATGGTAACCCTGAGAAAACCTTATATCACATGTAAATCATCTGGATAGTTCTTCCCAAAACTCTGCTGCTGCTGAAATAAACAAAGCACAAACTTTCCCAGATGTCTGCTTCATGAGGAATTCTCACTCAACGTATGATTTATAATTTGGCATCCTCAGAAAACACAAAACCATGATTCAAAGATGGAATGTAGATGTGGAATTGCTAAGGAGGGAGATAGAAAGGGTTTATTCATGGATTAGTCCAAACTCCTGTATTTGTAAGCTTTTTCTCAGCTTCCAAATGTTGCACTGGGCAACCATCCTTCCTCTCATAGTAAGATTAAGGATGAGTGTCCAGATTCTCTTAATTTTCCATAACTGATAGCCAAGTAAAATTTCCTCCAAGTGAAACTTGCAGGGTGAGCAGTTGCATTTTTGTGTAACAAAAGAAGAAAAGGAGGTTGTTCCATTGATTTCTGCAGGAGAAAGGTTTGCTGTGCAAGTAGCAAGATCACCCCTACAAAAAGCAACCCTATTGATTTCCAGAGTGCTTTTCATTAAAACCTCTCCTTGATAGAGACCCAGGGCCCTGGGAAAATAAAGAAACCACGTCTATAACAACCAAAACCAAAGAAGATGGAAGAGAGGACATTGGCTGAAAGAGGTTACCAATGTAACTTTCATCCCCAGGAAGAAACAAAATCTAACCTAAGAGTGAACAGGAAGATGAAATCAGCAGAAAGCTAAGGACAAGCATTAAACAACACCAGTATGAATGAATATATATCTACATATATCTATATCTGCCACAGATATTTTGGCAACCTTGGCTAAATGATGATTTAGCCTGGCATCCATTCTTTCCAACTCATCTGCTTGTTCAAGGTGTCAGCTCCCTTGCACTGCCTACGGGAATATTTTGATGGAAGTGTCACAGAGGACTCACTGGTGCTGTTTTCACTTGGCATCATTGACATCTTCCCTTTGTTTCTGAATTTCCTCTTCTTCCAGCTGCATTTCTCTCCGTTTTTTACCCTTTTTTTTCCCCACAAGAGGAGATCTTCCATCAGTGCCTTCTGCAGATTCTGCCAAGCAAACCCCTCTGTAACATTACAGAATTTCTCCATCCTCCTGGCAGCCAGGCCCTTTCCTGAGGCACACAAGATAAAAGTGAGGGAGAGCTCTGAGGCAGGCAGAGTCTAAAGTTGTAAATAAAGACTTCCTATAGAGCCATGAAGGTCTCTCATAACACACACATGGAGAGGGAAAAAAAAAGAAGAGTTTCAGTAATTTTAGCCAGGAGCCTTGTCACACAGACTAAACACTGACCAAAGAGCAACCAAGGATAATAGGAGTGTGTAAATACATAAAGCCTTACATGTGGCCAGGAAAGTGACATTTAATCCAAACTAATTAAATGTGTTTTAAACAGCACATCAAAGACTTCTCAAATTCAAAGGTGGTGTCAGAAACAGAAGACAGGGAAAATAAACTAGACACAGAAGTGGGAAGAACAAAATATGGGAATTTTGGTCTAGAAGAATTTAGACTGCTCCAACAGGGAGAGGAAATAAAATCATCCAAATTTATTCACTGGGAGAACGATACTAGGAAAAAGGGATGGGTTCAGGAGCACTGGGAACCAGCAAACAGCATCCAAAATGTCATCATTCCCCACACCCACACAAGGTAAAGATTGGCTCTTTGAGCAGTGAAGCAAAAGAGGTATTGTATGAAAACTACAGTAACTTCTAGAACTTGCAACATAACCTCAGCCTACCAGGAAAAGCCAGGCTCATAGTGAAATCATGCATTCAATGGGACCCAAGAGAATACTCAACCAAGGCAAAAAATAGCTGCTCCAGCTTAATAACTGCCTCCCAGGCATCCTGGGGACAACAGGGAGCTCCAGCAGCAACCTCAGTAGGAGAAACTGCTCAGCAATACCCTGATGAAATAGCCAGTGTGTCCTGCCCCTTCTCCAGGGCCCATCCCCACCACAGAAGCTGTTTTAGGTGGTTGTGAGGTGGGAGAGGGTGAGGAGCAGGTTCAGCCTCCCTGTGTGGCAAACCTGTCCCTGGGCACGAGGAACCCACTGCCAGGAGGGAGCTGGAACTGAGGTCTGAAAGCACAAAATCTCAGCTGGGCCATCCAAGCTGGACAGGCTGGAAGAAGCAAAGAACAAATCCTGTTCAGCTTGGCAAGACTCTGACTGGTGAGGGACAGAAAGCACCAGGAAAAATGAAAACTGTACAAAAGGGATTGCATGAGTAAAGAGATGGGAGTAAGGGAAATTTAACCGGGGAAAAAAAAAGTAATCAAGATTTCTTGGGCTCGTTAAAAAAAAATCTAGAGAGACAGACCCATAAATGGAGTCATTTTGATACAAAAATGTTTCATACCTTAAAAAGTACATGGCAGACCAGGGACAAGATGACGTAGTAGACCTTTCCCAATGGCTTCCAGCAGTTTCCCTTTAGCTCTATCCATGTGGTTTTACTGTCTGGAACAGCTCTGCTGCAGTGAGAACTGCCTGAGCACAAACAAGCTGCATTTCCAACCAGCAAGCAGGGCCCATGAAGTCCATGGGACTACTCATGCATAGCAAACACATCCCTAGGTGCTGGAAATGATGGATATAGACATTTTTCAGCCTTGGATGTACCACCAAAACCTTATCTGTGAATAATCTCATCCTGGAACACAGACAGCCACCCTTCCTTCATTCACTATTTGTGTTATTTGCTCCCAGGTCTGAATTGAGGCTCGAGTACCTGTGTGTAATTCTGCTCCTTTCAGCCTGCCCTCCTTGTCCTGAATAACTGCTTCTGACAGTTCCTTAACCATATCTGAAAGGACATTACATGAGCTAGAAGCAGCTGAGCCAGCTGAACAGCCTCATCCATCTTCCTCCTCACCTGTATTTTGTTCCATCCTTTCATTTTTAACAGGCAACTTGGTGCATTTTTTTTTAATTAAGTAAAATACCCATCACCTTTGCAATGTTTTCTTTAGATTGTTTACTTTAATTTTGGTTTCCCCACTTAATCTTTTTCACAAAGCCGTATGCATTTTTAAATCTTCCAAGGAAAATAATTACAAAGATAATCCAGCTGAGTGTAATCAAACTGCAGGGTTCTTTATTTTCCTGGCCTTTTAATTTAATTTCACATCCTGTGGTCTTAAAGAAATATTAGGATTATATCATCTTGTTATTGTTTAGATTACATGCCAGAAAAAATAGGGGGTAACCAATTCTTTTCTCCCCCACTGCCACACAAAGAACTCATACAGCACGCAGAATATTTTCAAAATAAAGATGCAGGAGAAGATTTCAGATGAGCATGAGTTAGAACCCTAACTCCCAATTTTCTGTCCAGAACCTGTGTTTATTTGGTTGGCTTTTTACATAAGCACAGTAACTGCTTTGATAAAACAAGCTGCTTTTAAAGTTTTTCAGTGCAACAATATGGATCCTGATGTGACATTGCAGCTTTCCCTGGATCAATACAAACCAGAAGCCACTCACAGAGTAACACTGGCAGAAAACCAGTGTGGGAGATGAATCAGTCAGCTGAACAACAAAACCACAACTTGTGTCTCTACCCATGCAAGAGGACCCTGCCCACACCCTAAAGCAGTCAGTTTTGAGGTTTGTGGGATCAGAACACATCTGCACTGAGTCTGACTACACAACTGGGGCTTCAGACCCTTCCCTGCAAACACCAAAGTCCTCAGCACACAGGTCTTCACCCCCTGAGCTGGGAGGAGATCATTAGCAGCTCTCAGCTGGCACAGCAGTACCTGGAAAGGGAGCTCATTTTCCAAGAAATCAGCCAGGATGCAGTTGTGGGGTCTTTGTTGTGTATTTTTTTCCAGAGGTAACACACTGTGCTGTCCACAGGTATAAAGGAAAAAGGAAGCAGGATCAGCCACCAAACAGGTGGAACAGACCCCCAGGGCCTAAAGCAGTAAAGTCAGAGCTGCTGAATTCCTTTTAAGCTGTTTCTCCTCCAAAATGAGGCAGCACATGTCAATCCAGACTCACAGGGGACAAAGGCAGGGACAGGTAGGGCTCACTTGGGGCAGGGACTGTGTTTGAGACTTTCATTCTGGATCTGTTTATCACAAAGGTACGTGGGTTGGTTTGGTCCACGTGCTGCTGCTCTGGCAACACTCAGCAGAGCACCACTAAAACCACCTCTTTTGGGTGTTTTTGACTAAGTTCTCGGAGTATTCTCAACTAATACAAAGAAAGAGTCATAAAGTTATGTCAATGTCTTGTTAAGTGCTGAAAATTCTTTTCTGAGTGGATAATTTCAGCAACACGAAGTTAAAACCTTTCTCAGAAAAAGAACATACTGATAACAGAGACAGGCAGTCTCTTCTTAGATTTATTATTTTGCACTTGAGGAAAGCAATCCCATGAGATTAATGGAGCAGATGTAAGTAGTTCTACTCAAACCTCCACGGTTAACATTTGTACTAAAAGTTTTACTACATAATAGGTTCTCTGTGTTAAATAACCTGGCTCACTACTAAATATTTTTTAAATGCCTCCAAACCCAACAAGACAGATAGCAATCAGGCTATAACAGTCCCACACAACAACACAGGAAGGAGCATGGTCCTCTCTCCAGGGAAAAGGTTTGGATGGAAGAGCTCTTGATTTCTCCAGCATTGCCACATCCCCAGCTGCCCATGTCTGCAGACTGGAGAACCCCAGAGTGCCCACCAAGGGCAGAACTACAGCTCTTTACCTTGCCTTTTGATAGCCCTGCTATCAAAAAATATAAAAAAACAGCACAGGAAATATGTTTCAAGCCAGTTCTACACACACACATGCCCTAAGCCTGGTGTGGCTACAGAAGTAATTCCCTTCTCTAAAATTTTGAAGTGATTCAGACCAAGACATCCTTTTCAGAAAGGCCTGAAAATTCCTCTTTTCTGAATTTCCTCGATTAAAATATAATGAGATAGTCTTGACTCTTCCAGGTACTATTTTTTTCCCCAGAAAGAAATTGTTCCAGGAAACTAATTTTTTTAAACTACTGCTTAAAAGCACCCTGTTGCATCTGAGGCAACGGCTGACTCCATTCTTGAAATACTTATTTTGAAAGCTGTTACAGTGCTGAGCTTCTCTTGAACTCTAAAAAGAAAACTAAACTAAGACACCACATGGAAGCTTCCTCTGCTTACAATGTTTCTCACATAAAGCATTTTGGGTTTACGTCAAGGGATGGAGGAGAAAACCTCAGATTCTGCATTCAGTGAACTGGTTAATGAAGTTGTGATAACCATATTCTTCTCCATGGAGTTTTGGCTGTCACTATAGCCACCTTCTTTCCTTCAAAATATGCTTTTCATTGTTCTCCTGCCTTTTTTCCAACTGCTCTGCAGCCAAGTTCTTGGAAAGCAATCAGGCTTCATGTTTAGGATTTATTGCTAGTCTTTTGCCAGTACGGACACACACAAATCTCTCCTGTGATCATCCTGCAAAAGCAAGCTAAAAATACAGCAATTTATGCACAGGCACATTTTGCATGTTATATGGCATCAGTGTGCACTCATCAAAAAATTCTTAGAGTATAAAAGGTCGCCTCTTTTGTCTAGGCCACTAGAAGGCTCTGCTTGGGTGCCATAAATAAGCTTATTTTAGAATTCCAGCCTACCTAAAAAGGGAAAAAAGCATTTGCATTGTGTTTCAGTGGTTGAAGATTTTTTTTCCCCTTTACATGGTAAACTTTGCATTTTAGAAACTCAAGCTTTGACAAAAAAACACAGTTCATCTTCCAAAGTGGCTGCTTTAAAACCAATGACTAAGTTAGACATCACAGTTGTCATTAAAGCTTCAAAGGGGTGAGAATTGTCTGTACAAATTTTTAAAGGGTTTTGCAATTTCAGAGTCAAGTTGTATTTCTGTTTTGAAACGTGTTTCAGGTTGTCTGAGGGAGCTCATGCCCACAGAAGCAGCAGGAAACATCAGGGAAGGTTGATCTTATGGCTAGGAGGGAAGGGTTCATGAGGAAGAATATTCAGGTAATCATCGTGCCTTGGTCATGCTTTTCAAACCGTATTGTTTATTTTTCATATAAACATTGTAGTTTAATTATCAGTCTCTTTGAAAGCCTTGTCTTGTATCACCTTATTGCTTTTGACAGGCAAGGGTAGATTCAAGACTCTGTGGATACAATTTAAATCTTCTCTGGGTTAGGACTGTTAAAATTCCTGAGACCTTGAGAGACTCAGCTCTTGGTCTCTCCCGGCTCCTTGTTTCTGATGATGTCCTCTGTGAAACAACCACAAACTGGGAAAGTGACCTGGGACTCTCTGCCCAACCTGGACTGGCTGCTGGCAGCGTGGTGGATCTCCAGAACTCATGGCTGGGTGATCCTGTGCCTCAGACACCACTGCTGAGACCCAGGAACAAGGAGGCTGATGAAATGGGGTCACTGAAATGGCTTTAAACTGACAGAGGGCAGGGTTAGGTGGGATATTGGGAAGGAATTCCTCCCTGTGAGGGTGGGCAGGTCCTGGCACAGGGTGCCCAGAGAAGCTGTGGCTGCCCCATCCCTGGAAATGTCCAGGGCCAGGATGGGGCTTGGAGCAGCCTGGGATGGTGGAAGATGTCCCTGGCCATGGCAGGGGGTGGCACTGGATGATCTTTAAGGTCCCTTCCAACCCAACCATTCTATGGTACCATGAAGATCCAGATAAATGTTTTACCACCTCATAATCTAGGGCTCTTATTCAACCCAAAATGACTGTGATTGTTATTGTTTTGATTTGCTTTTTATGACTCTCATCTTTCTTGTCTTCCCTTCTCAGCTTATTCTTCTCCCCAGGCAATACTAGATAGTTCCCAAATACCTATTTGGTTCCTATAATTAAACCAGATGTATTTTCTATTCAGTCTGAAAAGGGATTAACGATTTGTGAAATGGGACTTTGCATTCAAGAAATGAGAAATTATAGTTGAGGAAACAGCATAAATTTACTCCTAATAAATAATGAATGGACTTTCAAATGCAGTAATTCTCCATTCTTACATGTTCAAACTGACAGACGTCTAACAAGTGACTTATGTGTAATTTTGTGTCAAAACCTTCATATTCTGCAAAAATATTAAAATTTCCTGAAATTTATTCTCTGCTCAAAATTATTCACTGAAATGCATTTTTGTATGTGAACCACATTTACTCTTTTTGTTGCTCTAATAAGATTACTCATGTATCACATGGCATCAGTTAATTCTGGGTGTGCTTCTCATTGTGATCATCAGGATTTAAGTGTAAGTATTTGTGTAGCAGTTATAAAACTTGCCCCCTGGTATTTCAGCTAAAAAGGCTCACTCTACATCAGGGGTGAAGGAACTTAGACAAGGGACCACAGAAAACAAAAACAAAAACAAAAAACAAACCCAACAAACACTACCAAGGCCAGAGCAAAAGAGTTGCAAAATTTAAACCAATATTTGCTATAAAACATTTGTGGTGGCCACTCAGCCCTACTTCTGACTCCCTCAAACGTCCTCACTGCTGGATTTCACGCTGCAGTTTTACCCAAACCTCTCTCTGATATTCCCTTTGCTACTGACAGTAGGTTTGTGTCCCCCTTGCAATTCTGACAAAACTTCTGCCTTTAGTACCATTTGCAGAGTGGATCCCATAATTTTTCTTCTCCTAACATTAAGGGCCACATTGCAGGCACCAACCAGAACGTGGTGGAGCTAATACAGCTTTTAATTTTGACTTCACAAGTGGAAACACACAGGCATGTACTTGGCTTGGGCTCCACGTTCACCCAACTAAATCTATTGATGGAGTCTGCAGGACCTGGAACAAACTTATTTTTAGATACCATAATCTTCAGTATATTAACTTGCTTTTGCTCTTGGTCTAACATATGTCGTCTGCCTTCTTCATCTGCAAAGAAAGCCAGCTACATTACTCGTTGCAAATTTTAAAACAACTTTACTCAAAGCAGCTTGCAACAACAACTAAAGTGTGGCAACCTATCTCATGCAGGAATAATACTTGTGGCTCTGATGTCAGGTACATAATTTGCCCTTTGTTCTTCATTAAAAAAAAATTCATAACCCCTCAAAAAAAAAGAGCTTTAAAAATTAATTTGCACCAGGCCTCCAAAAAATGTTGTTGGAGGTTCATGCATGGTTTAAAGAACAGTTGGAATGTAGTTTGGAGGAAATCTTGATAAATTTCTGCCATTTGGATTATAGCTAACAGCTTCTTTAATACAACTTTAACACAATAAAGCAACATGACTGTAACCATCTTCCTGAGAATGGCAGAAAAGGACCACAAAACTGAGCGGCACATTTAAAATTGCTTGCAAAATCTCGTCTCTCTGTAAACAACACACAATAACTGTAATTAATACCAGTCCTTTAAAGTATTCCTAAAGTCTACTGAAATCTAAACCGGCAGTGTATGACTGGAAGCAACAACTGCATCCTAACAACATTAAAAATGACAACAGAAAATAGAAGATCTCCATCAGAAGTCAAAAAGTTATAATCCACTGATCTGCTGAATGGGGTAACACCTTTGCCCTGATTATTTGTAGAGCTTTTCTGGGAGGATCTCAGGACTTTACTCTTTAGCTAAGCCTCAAAAGTTCAACAGCCTGCGAGTTATATAAACACTATTTTACAATTTGAGTTATTTTCCCAGCAAAAGGATCGCTCCAGGGGCGGACTGATGTCTCTCACAAAATGAACGCTGCTTTTACTCGTAGTTCCACAGCTTCAGAGTGGCCGGAGCTGAAGCCCACCCAAGCGGCGCCCAGCCTCGCTCGCAGGCAGCTCCAGCGCCTCGGCGGACAGCGGAGAGAACACGCTGCAGGTTGTACCGCACCTAAAAACGCCTGGTCCAGCAAGTGCTTTCAGGGAAGAAACTCCGAGCGAGGGCTTGGAAAAATGCCTTATTTTAAGCAGCGAGCAAGTAAATAAACACAAACATAAAAATGGGTTGGAGCAGACAGAAGGCGATCGCGTCTTGGCAGCGATGCCGCAGCCCGTAATACGTGTTGCTTGTGCGTGGCGCTCCCGCTCCAGCCGGAGGGATGCTCCTGGGCGGACGGCGGCTCCGCGGGGAGCCCCGAGCCCCGCCGTGCCCGGCGCCCGGCTCCGCAGCCGCGGGAGGATTTCCGCCCGCGCGGGGAGAGGAAACCGCGTCCGCTCCCGACGGGGGGGAAAAAAGCCCCGGGAGCCCGATCCTCCGGTGGTTG
>JBBMKD010000217.1:30087021-30097836 GCA_037834095.1 Argya squamiceps | reverse complement strand
CGCTCGACATGGCCGCCGCGCTGGGGAGGCTGCTCCGCGCCGCGGTGAGTCAAGGACCGCCCGCGGGCCTGCCCGCCCGGCCCGGCCCCGCCGCCGCGCTCACCCTCGCTGTCCCTCCCTGTCCCTCCCTGTCCCCGCAGGTGCCCGTGGCTGCCGCCGCCGCGAGGAAGGGGACGGCACAGCCCCCGGCCTGCGCCCGCCGTCACTTCAGCCTCGGTAAGTGCGGGAGGACGGGCGGGGGACGCGCTCCGGGAGCGCTCCCGGGCCCGGCCCGCAGCTCTGCGTTCTCCCCTCCGCAGGCTCCTCGCGGTTCGCCGCGGCGGTGACCCAGCACGCCCCGTACTTCAAGGGAACGGCCGTCGTTAACGGAGAGTTCAAGGAGCTGAGCCTAGATGATTTCAAGGGGAAATACCTGGTTCTCTTCTTCTACCCCCTGGACTTGTGAGTGTGGGTTTCTCCCCCTCCCGATGGGCCTCCTGCCCTGCTGAAGGTCATCACATGCGCTGCAGGGTCGTTCTGGTTTTGCCCGGTTTGAGCCAGTCTTGGAGGGCAGATGTGCATGTTTCTAGAGTGTGAGTGATAAGATTAGGGACACATGGCCACTGTGTGTTGAAGCAGTGGATAGGGTGGCTGGAGAGCATCTTCTGGCTGCGGGGACTGCATCAGGAGCTGGCCGTGGTTCCTGTTACAGGCAGATCCCAGGGGTGAGGGCATTGCCTTGCAATTTGGGCCTGCCTTGGAGAGTCTGTCCTTGAGGCAGCAAGGCCAGCAGAACTGCAGATACACAACTTTAGGGCAAAACATGACAGGATGGGGGTCAGTCTGCTCAGAAGACTTGAATTGCCAAGAGCATCTTGGTGCATGTAGGCACATGGAGAAGGGTTTAACATGCAGACCTTTCTGCTATAGTTTCCAAAAATCTCTGGAGAGTCTCTAGTAGAGACAGTTTCTCCATCTTTGTAAGGAATGTGTCTAGAACTCAGAGAAGGTAACTGGTGTGCCAGCTGTGTGACTATGACTGTTGGTTTGAGATCTAAACTGATCTTGAGCAGGCTAAAATTATCCATCTAAAGAAAATGCTCTGCTGCATTCATGCCTAGAAACACACAAGGGAGTCTTCTCTAGAGAAGATGGCAGAATTATTACAGCCTGATCTGTCTTCCCACCAGCACCTTTGTCTGCCCTACGGAAATTGTGGCTTTCAGCAACAAAGCAAATGAATTTCGTGACGTGAACTGTGACGTGGTGGCAGTTTCAGTGGACTCTCATTTTAGTCACCTGGCCTGGATAAACACACCACGAAAGGTAGGAATTGAGTATCTCTTTAGGGCTTTCTCTCTTGGTTTGGTTTCTTTTCAGAAGAGCTTCAAAGAAGAGGAGTTGAATAAATAATTGTGCCAACACTGATTTTTAATAGCTTTCCTAAAGTCATCCTACATTTGATTACATAATTCTGACCTCTTTCTCTTTTTCTTAATTATTTGGTTTGGGTTTTTAACTTGTTTTGCTGTGATGATAACCTTGTTGGTAACATCATATCCTTGTACATTTATCTCAAAAGACAAACGTTCAGTTTACATATCACTGTTCTAAGATGCCTGTGTCAGCTGATAATGCACACAAACTGTCACAGAAAAGGAGCAGCAGCTGTTCAGTCATTACTGTTAAAACAGTGGTGGTTTCAGGATGGAAGCAGAAGAAGCACCACTTTATTGGAACACTTGTGTCATTAACTCAGTTGCTGAAAGGGTTCTGTTCTTGCAGTACAAGTGGAGGTTTTTGGTTTTCTTGGAAAGGAAAGTGATGAAGACAGCTTTTTACTGCAGAGGAGCCTCTTTCAGATGTATATGAGAATACATGCTTTTGGTGACATGAAGCATCTCCCTGGTTTGGGCAGTTGTAGGGAGCCACAGGTGTCCCAGGAAGGTGCAGAAGTGCCTGTGTGGACAGCAGTGTGCAGGAGTGCTGCAGGCTGGGTGCCTTCTGGCATCACTCAACATGCAGGGGAGGGAGGAGAGCTTGCTGGATTTAATACACCTTGGCTGAGCCTGCAGGAGTATTTCTTTTCTGTGTTCTTTGTTCTAAGCTCAGCAATGTGACTGTGGCCTGACTTCACAGCTTTATCCCCAAGGTGTTCAGGGTATGTCACTTGTGCACATAATATTTTACAGATGCACAGACTGCTCTGAGTTGGAAGGGACCCACAAGGATCTTTGAGCCCAACTCAAAACACCCTGCACAGGGTGGAAAGAATTCCCTGGTGGCACAGGAGGAAAGTGACACCCAGAGAAGCTGGAGCCTTGGTTTCTCTGACATCTGTGCTCAGAGCTGTGTGCAGGGAACTCTGTTGCAGACAAGTGTTTGCAGGATCAGGGTCTGAGTGGCTGAGATTACACAGTGATTCACTGATGATGCCAAGAATAGCAAAGCTGACAAACTCCAGCCTTGTTTCAAGGTTAGAGAGCTTATCTCTCTTGCAGTCTCACTATGTGGCAAAACTGAAAGAAATCTTTTTTGACTCTTCCAATAGTATTTCAATTGATTTGTGGGAGGCAAAACCAAAGAAAAAAAAGTGCACTGAACTGAAAAAGTGCACTGAACAGAGCAGCAGAACTCTGACATACTTAGTGTGCTGGTAGGAGCATTATGTTTGGAATCATAGAATTGGTAAGGTTGGAAAAGACCTCTAAGATCATGAAGTCCAACTCACCATCACCATGTTCACCATTAACCATGTCCTGCCACATCCATAGGTATGTTTCCCATGCCCTGGGAAGCCTGTTCCAATGCCTGACAATCCTTCCTGTGAAGAAATTTTTGATAATATTCGATGTTGGTACAATTTGACACCATTTCTTCTTGTCCTGTCCCTTGTTACCTGGGAGAAGAGGCTTACCCTCACCTGGCTACACCCAGTTTTAAGTAGTTGTAGAGTGATAAGGTTACCCAAGCCTCCTTTTTTCCAGGATAAATATCCTCACCTTCCTCAGTTCCTCATCAGATGTATGCTCCAAAATTTGTTTGTTTCCCTTGCCACCATTTTCATCCTATTTAATTCTTAAATAGGCAGTAGAAATTTTTTCTATTCAAAGCTCCTGAATAGGGTACAAAGGAAGTTTTTTCTGGAAATTTATGGCTGTTGCCATTGGTAGCCTCTTACCACCAAAATAAGCAATCCTGAAATGCTCAGTGCAAAAGAAATTTTTGCTTTCTAAAGAAACAAACTGTTCCTGAATAAAGCAAACAAAGCAAACCCAAGCAACACTGCAGACACTTTCATGGGGCAGATGCCCTGGTTGTGTTTTGTTGTTACTGTGCCCTCCAGAACATGGAATCCAGCAGCTCAGGAAGGATGATCCTGTGGAGCTTTTTGTAACCAAGTGGAATCTTACTCTGTTCCCCAGAGCGGCGGTTTGGGCAAAATGAATATTCCAGTTCTGTCTGACCTCACCAAACAGATCTCCCGTGATTATGGGGTGCTGCTGGAGGGACCTGGCATAGCCCTGAGGTAAGTAAGGCTGCACTGCTGGTGGCTGTGCTGTGACACAGCCCAGCATAACCAACATAGGGCACACTGTCCCCTCCTGTGGGGGAATGGCATCAGGTGAAGACTCTGAGGTGTCTTCTGCTGTGGGATGGCTGGATCCCACCCTAGGAAAAGGGCACTGAGAATGGCTCCAGGCCTCTCTGAAAATGTGTGAGGGAAAAGCCAGCTCTTCTGCTCTGAGGGAGGGGAGAATTCCATGTCACTAAGGAAAAAGAGCAGCATAGAAGGGCAATTTCTGATAATTTTTTTCCTTACTAGTCCCTGAGATACAGTGGATTGGGTAGGAGTCTTCTGGAGACCTTAAGTTCCTGGATCAGGAACTTCTGACATTTGTTTACTGACAGATTAAGTTAATTAGTAAGGTAAGATTGGGACTTTGGTTTTCACAAATACTTGTGTGCAACAGGATTTAATTTAGTAGCATAATGCACCAGCAGCTCTTCACTCAATACCTGCAGATTTGACCAAAAAGAGGTGGGCAGGATGCCAGCTTTCAGTTTTGAAGTACAGAGGTGGGACGTGGAGTGCTCCCTGTGCTCTGCCTGGATTGAATAGTCTCTATACATATTTGTACTTTCACAGTGGATCATTTTGCTAACAAACAAGACAACAAATGCTGTAGTTCCACTCCTAACCCATGCCTGTAACTAGGAGTTATGGTCAATTAACAGGAGTTACTCACTGAAATTGGGCAGCCAGTTCCATGTGGAATGCAATTTCCCTTCCCTAAACTCTTGCTCCATTGCAGAGGGCTCTTCATCATCGACCCAAACGGGGTCATCAAGCACCTGAGTGTCAACGACCTGCCCGTGGGGCGCAGCGTGGAGGAGACGCTGCGCCTGGTCAAGGCCTTCCAGTTCGTGGAGACACACGGGGAGGTGTGCCCAGCCAACTGGACTCCAGACTCCCCCACGGTGAGGGCTGCTCCCTGCTGGGTATAATCCTCCTAAAGACAGGCACTGCCCAGTTTGTGCTTGGCTGGAGGGCTGGGTGTCACTGTAGGACAACATGAATGATGCTGAAATGAATGACACGCACACAGTCAGGGCAAAAAGAGGGAAGTTTATTTCTCTACTTTGGCTTGTAAAGATTTTGGACAACGACCATGGGTTGGAGGATGAGGTTGCCACCTCTCCAAGCACACTGGTCAAACTAGAAGTCCATCAGTTGTCCCTCTTCCAGAGAGGAATGTAAACATCACTTTGTTTATACAGAAATCTCTGAGAAACTCCTACTACAAAAAATGCAAACATCAGAAGGCTGAAAAATCAGGGTGACAGCTGGGATCCACTGGGATGGGAGGTGCTTGACTGAATCCGTGCCTGTTGTCTAAACACAAAGCTTTTATGGGTTGGGCCAATTCAGTCTGTCTAAGTGTGGGATTTCTGTGAAGAAAGTTAATGGGTTCCTTTTAGGAGGTGCAAATTGTGTTCAAAATTGCAAATTTTACTTGGGCTCCCCATTAGCTGAGTTCAGATTTCCTACTTATTTAATGCATTGTAATTTAACAGGAAAAATGTGGTTTACACTTAGAATTTTCAAGTAGGAGTTGTACATGATCTAGGCTTTTGTCTTTCAACCAAGTGCAGAAACAGAAATACATTACTGTTTTTATAAAGTTTGCATGGATTTTCTTGGATAAAGTGTCAAATCTGTAAATTTTTTTACTGTACCTGTACCAAGTAATAACTAAACTTTCTTTTCTTGACAGATCAAACCAAGCCCAGAAGGTTCCAAGGAATATTTTGAAAAAGTGCATAAATAAACACTTAAATATGTGGACAAAACGCTTAATTTTGCCCACTGAAGACATTAGGAAAACAGCTATGATTGTAAAAATTAACAATAAAAATAAAAGCTCTCATTTTCTCATGTTTAAGAAGAAATTAAATGCTGAAATATTTACTGACTCGCTTGTCTTGCTTTTAAAAGAGTAAAACTAAGGCTTTCCCCCTGTCTTCTGCAACTTCAGTTTCATGGCTTTCTGTGACCATTAATCATCTTCCTGAATGTGATGAGTACACAAATTACAGTTGCCTTCCACTGGCTTTTCCCTCTTTCTTTAACTAGTTTTGGACCAGAAAATGTCCTGCATTTCATCTTCTCACACAACATAAAATTCTGTAAAAAAAAAAAAAAAAAGAAATGAGGATAGAATTTTGATACATGGTTTGTAATGAATTTTGAAGAGGAAGAGATGAATGTAACAAGTAAAAGTAATGTAAAAAATCATTGGTTTTGTGTGTAAATGCACTAAAATATGGAATGTAAATATGTACCATTTTAAAAAATGCAGCTGCTCAGGAGCACTAACAAGCATGAACTTTAATTTTTTCATTTTTGGGGGGAGATGGTAAAAACTTGAACCCCCACAGTGCACTTACTGGAGCTTCATGGCAAGTTTTCTTTCACTTGAATTTGCTAGACTTGTACTGCTTGAAGCTGATGTAGCATCTTTTCAGCTGTAATAAAATAACCTTAACGTGGCCTAGCAGCAGGTGTGGTGCTTTGCTTTCCTTTCCCTTTCCCCCTAAGCTCTGTTTCTCTGTTCTGAAGGAATTGGAGGAGCTCTGTCCTGCACCTTTGTTCACAGCAGTTCACAGCTGCTGTGGGGAACAAGCCCTGGGGGGCTGCAGAGATAAACACAACACTCAGTGGGTTTCTGGTTTTCACCTTCTATCTCTTTGGGCAGAGTCCTAAGTTACCTTTATAATGGGGATCAATGCTCCAATGTAACACAGGAATTAAAAACGAGACTGACGTGGTGCCGTGCCTGCTGATGCTCCAGGTTCCACTGCGTGCAAATCTTTTCAGTCCCGGTGTTTGGTGAGATGTAACCCTGGAATTGTTCCCAATAAACCTGGTATTTAACCGTGGAATTGTTGCCAATAAACTTGGTATTTAACCGTGGAATTGTTCCCAATAAACCTGGTATTTAACCGTGGAATTGTTCCCATTACCCCTCGAGTGTTTGTGCCTGCGGGGCCGCGACACCCCGACCTTCACCTGGCCTGGTCGTCTCCTCCCTGCGGGTTTCCCCGCAGCCCGGCTCCGCCATCCCAGGGGCAGCCGCTGGAAAGGAAAAAGGCTATGAGGCGCTGCCTTCCCGGGGGAAGCCGCTGAAAAAGGAAAAGGCCATGAGGCGATGCTCTGCCCGCAGCGGGGCCCCGGCGCGGCGGCTCCGTGCCCGGGCGGAGCGTGCGGCAGCGGACCGGGCCCGCCCGCGCTTCCGGCTCCATGGACGCCAACCTGCGCTGGTGGAGGGCGGAGGGGCAGGTGCGGAGCGCGGGGATGTGGGGACGGGTGGTGCTCGGGGAAGGTCCGAAATAACGCCTCGTGTCTCCCTCAGTCTTTCTTGCAGAGGTTTCTCCTCTGGGCGGACGCCTTGGATCCGCTGCTGCTCCTCAAGTCCTCCGTGAGTACCGCGCGGGGAGGGTCGAGATGAGCGAGGGACCTCGGGGGACTTTGCCGGGCTGAGAAACGGGGTCACCGCAGGGGAAAAGGAAATACATGAGGAATGTATTGAATGAATAGTGTGTGTGAATACACTATATGAATAGATGTAGTGAATGTAATGTTCCGGTGCCTAAAAGGGCTGCAAGGGAGCCGGGGAGCTGCTTCGGACAAGGGCACGGAGTGATAGACAAGGGGAAGGGCTTTAAACAGACAGACGGGAGGTTTAGATGACACAGCAGAAATAAATTCATCATCCTGCGGGTGGGGAGACCATGGCACAGGGTGCCCAGGGAAGCTGTGGCTGCCCCTGGATCCCGGGAAATGTCCGAGGCCGGGGATCTTGGATGGAGCACCCTGATACAGTGGAAGGTGTCCCTGCCCGTGGCAGGGAGTGGCACCGGGTGGGTTTTAAGGTCCCTTTCAACCCGAAGCGTTCCACAATTCTACCATAAACAGAAATACACGTGCATGGACTTCTCTGTTTGATTAAATAAACCAAAGGACATTTCTAGGCACAACCATCTCAGCGGCCCTGCTCAGACCATGGTGCTGTGCCAGCAGTTGAATTATCCCAGTAGTTTAAAAGTTTCTGTGATTGTGAATTCATTGTGTCTAGCTATGTTCTTGCTTTCACTGCATAGGTGAGGAGCACATGCATCATTAGCTTCTAGGTTTGTGTGTGATTGTTTTATAGCTGATATATTGCACTCAGAATATTGAAATCTGAGGGAGTTCTGTTTGTTTTGGTTTTTTTTCCCCCCTCAAATACAGAATGAAATAAAAAGAACCAGGTTATTAATACAGACCAATGAGAAGACCCCAAGTGACTCCATACAGAATAATCAGGTATGTTGGATTGCAGTTAAAGTCTTAACATAAGTGTTTAGCCATATTTAATTGTTGTTTTATGTTTTAAAATACCTACTAGTTTAAACTTTTTAAAATTAACCTTCTGTTCTGCCCTAGTGTGTGCTTTGGTGCTGTTACACAACCCGTGGGATGTGAGTGCTTTATATTCAACAGGGAGTATATGGAGAGAAATGTGAGGGGAAAATACAATTAAAGGGGTATATAAATACAAACTCTTTGTATAAAAGGAAGTGAAAAAGACATGGAATAAAATTAGAAAGGAGATTTTACCCAGCCTCTTCTGAAATTTAATTATTAACCTAATTTTCCAACTGTTGTAGACCAAACAAGCCTTCTTGCTAAGCCTGGTAAGTTTACAAAATATTCAGATGATATTTTTTTTCCTTATTCATGTATGGCCAAGATGTTCTAATTTGTAATTTTTTTTTCTTTTTAAGTCCAGTGTACATCCTGATACAGACAAGATAATTCCTGTTTTGTTTAGACCTCCAGGTGGGTTCCCTTAAGTGAAATTTTGTGTGTGTGACTGAAGCATCAGGGGGGAATAGCTCATGGTAAAGAGCTGTTGTGATACCACAGTGACACTCCTCTCCATATAGAAAAGCAAGCAGACTCTTCTGTTAGTTGCACTGTTACATGTGTTGAAGATTTATTTATTTATTCCTATGGTCCTGTGGAGGAATTTCTCCCCAGGATAATCTGCTCCTCTAGATGGAAACACTCTGATTAGTCTCTGCTTCCTGTTGCTGCAGGATGAGTTCCCAAATCCCTCCACATTTTACTGTCTGCTGTAATTTAAGTTTTTCCCTTGATGGCTGTGGCTGCTGGATGAATTTACTTTCTGGTGACAGATCAGGTGTGCTTGGGGTGTTGTTTAGGCAGCACAGGTTGTTAATCAGGTACAACCATACTAACCCTATTTACTCCTTATCTCCTGTGACCACTGACAACTGTTATACCTCTTTTGTTATACCTCACTGTTTGAACAGAGAGCTGAACTTGTGTTCAGTTATTTGGTTTCCAGGCAGGCCTGGTGAGTGGAGTTCATGAGGGCTCCTTTTGGCTGTGAAATCTGAGCAGGGATTGTGGCTTCCTGGGCAAGGAGTGAGAGATAAAGCTTAGGGTTGGAGTTAATGGTGATGCTGGGGTTTGTGGGCAGTGTTTTACTTGGAGATGGAAGCAGACAGGGGGAGTTAGGGGAAATTTCTGCTCAAGACCATCCATCTGCCCTCACAGATGTTATTTTTACTGAAGTAAAGTTTTCTTTCTTTCCAGCTTTCATGCCCATAACTCTTCCCTTGGTGAGTAATCATGACAGATGCCAGTGTGCATCCAGCAAGGCTTCCATTTTCCATAGCCAGGGGTTGGAGGGAGGGAATAGAAGTCTTGGGGCTTTATTGTAGCTTCAGCAGCAGCTGTTTGAATGACAGTAACCTGGAAATTGAGCCCTTAAAGAATCTCCCTGGAAGTCCAGAGCTGTCAGTTACCCTTCTCCAGCAGCATTCCAAGAGATTATTCATGTGTGAAGGACAGCTTTCTGATGCAAGGTGAGATCACTCAGCAATGAGAGCAAGGCCTGGGTTTGGTCAGTTCAGCCTCAAAAATCTGGAGCTGCAGTGGGAAGGAGCTGGAGCCTTGTGTTCTGTGTCTGAGACCCAGAATATGATTTTTTTTCTGATGTGGATGGTGCATTTGCAAGTAGGAAATGGTGTTGTCAGTAAATTACCAAAGATATAAAACAAACTCTTGTTAGTGGGCTCAAAAATGGCACCGTTTTTGTTAATAGAATTTGTAGCTGTAATTATTTGCATGTTTATTCCTTTAGTTTCTTTGGGTTTGGGCTTGGCCTATGAGTGCCCATCCTGAGAAATGTCATTTCATACAGACAAAACAGCATGAACTTACATGGCACTGCTAGAAAGAACAATGAAAGTCTTGATGGCTGTTAAATTCATTAATAGCAGTAATAAAATTAGTAGAAATACTTCTTTTTGCTATTTACAGCTTAATAGATGTGGTTAGAGTCAGTGCTGGCATTAATAATAAAGATGGTTGATCCACTAATATTAAATGAATTACTGATCCTTCTCTAGGGCTTTGGAGATTCTCAGCCTTCCTTTTATTCAATATTTTGTATTCTTATCTTGATTGACTCTGTTTTTTGAAAGTGCTCCACACCTTGAGCTTGAAACCTCAAGAAAGGTTGTGGTTTATTAAAGCTGAAGTTTTTATTCACTGTCTGAATTTGAGAAGAAGCTGGGAATTAACTCCTAAAATCTTTGATCTTAGATTAGTTAGATCTAAGTTAGTATTCGTATCCACAGAAAAACCAATCTGACCCTTTTTCAATCATTTCTTTAATTAGACTTTTGTTACCTTAGTTATTTTATTTGCATCTATTTAAGCTTCACAGCCACAAATGCATTTTTCTTTTGTGTAAGAAAGCATCTTGCTGCAGTATTCTTGCACATGATGTTTTACCACTATGTGCCTGTGTTTTATATATGTCTGTGTGCTTTCTGTTGAATAGAAAAATGTCACCTCTGTAAAAAGAGAATGTGGTAGCCTAGAACCAAGGCTGATGGCCTTGGCACTGGCTGGAGCCTCTGACACTGCTGCCAGTGGTGCCTCAGCAGTTGTCCTGCACCAAAAAACCTCTCCACTCTTCAAACCTCATTTTTTTGTGCATTTTTCCTCTTAGGTCATTGTTTCATCTGTTCAGCACCAGGCAAAGCGTGCTTTTTTTTCCCAGGTAATTGCCTCTTTCTTTCTACTTTTACAGTCTTCTAGTCTCAATCCTGAATTCAATTTTTCTTACTGTCTCTTGTTTCTGCAGTTTGTGTTTCACACATACACCACAGCATTCACTCTGGTAAATGGAAATGGCACCCCCAAGGCTGAAGTGAGTGTTGGTTTTTATTTTTGTAATCATTGTAATCATG
>JBBMKD010000217.1:30064280-30087011 GCA_037834095.1 Argya squamiceps | reverse complement strand
CCACAACAGGCCAGGAATTTCCTGTAAAAAGGCTCACCAAAGCCCAAGAAACGTATCCCAGGCACACTTGAAAAGCACTATAGAACTGACTGCGCTATCTTGAGAACCGTTTCCTGTACAATCAGTATTATCTTGATTTGCAAGTGTTTTACAATGTACTTACACAGTGTGTTTTTTTCTGGTCCTTAGGAATACTCACTTCAGCAAAAGCAGATGTTGCTTGGCTTGGGAGCCATTTCCTATGCAGCCTGTGTTGGTGTAAGTATTTGCTCAATGATTGCTTTCCTAAAAGCTCTCCTGACAAGGAGTAGGCAGGAGGTAACCACAGTGCCAGACATCCTTCAGGACTGTGCCCTGGTACTCTGCTCTGATGTCTTGCCACAGAACTGTTCAGAATAAGAGCACTTTCTGGTCATCTCTCTGCCATTATTTTGCTTGGCTTCCCCTGATGCTTCCTCTTGTGTCATTTTCTTTATTGTTTTGCAAGCTTAGCAAACAGGTAGTGAGAGGAGCTGGCCAGTGTTTGCAAACACAGAGTGAGCCACTGGGGTGTTGTAGCTGAGTTTTGATGTGGTGCTGTGGGAGAGATCTAACTCCAAACAAGTGTGAGATCTGCAAGCATCAGTACTGGACAGTGTTTGCTCAAATCCCAGGAACAGCATAGCCATGAAAATACTCCCCTGGGTGCAGGGAAATTAGACTTCCAGAAGGGAGCTGACCCTGTGCTCTGTGCTGGAGTAGGAATTTGTGCTTTCTGGAGTTTGCTACATCAGAATGAGCTCAGGTATTGTCAAGACACTCATCACAAGTGTAGATGTCTCTGTGATGGCTCTCCTCACCCCCACAGGAAGCAGTGATTTTCATAAGCTGCTGGCAGAAAAATGTGATTACTCTTGCTTCTGTTAGAGAGAATTTCACTTCTGCTCACTGCAGGGCAGAGCAGCTGGCCAGGATTGCTCAGGGCTGACAGAAATCTGGGGAGGCAGCCCTGCCCAAGGGTCATTGTGGGTGAGCTTCCCTTTGTTCTTCAGGGGAGTCTCTGAGGGCCAGCTGGTGTCCTGGCCATTTATTCCTAAATGAAACTTCCTGCAAGTGTACTCTGGGAATATAGAATTGGGCTGAAACTGCAGAGAATCAGGAAAAATACAGAAGTAAACCAGATATCCTGTTTGGGGGAGAGAGGAGTGTGTGACAAAATGAAGTTGGATGAATGTCCAAGGAATATTAGTCAGAGGTAATTATTTTTGTTTTCTGTCTTTGTATTCACACTGCTGCTGTCCTGTACATAATAATGTTAAATGCTTTTTTAATCATGTTTTCTGTTCTTATCTAAAAGAGTGATTACAAGCACCTTCATTAACTAGAGAAGGCGTATATTTTGTTGGAATGTTAAACCAAGGCATTTGTTTATTTTCATAGATGGTAACCCTGTACTAAGTCACAGATTTGTTTTCGTAACCTGTTCCACTGAAATGCTGCACATTTTTTCAATGGAAGGTGCCTGTGTCCTCTCCATGCCTTAGGCTCTCCCTCTCACCTTCATGAATCGTTATGGATTGAAGAGCTCATTAATGCAACTTGTGGTCAGAAAACTGCTCCCTGCTCCTCTGTTTGGTGAGTACAAACAAACTGTGCATTGTGCAGCTGCCCTGAGGGACATTTGCCTGTCTGACTGTAGAGTTTTCTTGCCTTTGCACAGGTGTGGTCTCACTGTTTCTCCTCAGGCTGCCTTTGCTGGCCCCCTCCTTTCTGTGGGAGACAACTCTCACTGCAGTGACCCCAGCCTCATTGGAGTCTTGCTGGTTTTAGTTTCAGAGCTGCAGAGTGACCTTTGTGCACATACCTGAAAGCCCCAGGACAGATCAGGAGGGCAGGAGCAGTGGCACTGACATGAGCTGGTGTGGCACATCTGTGACCAGAGTGTGACATTGCTCTGGGGGTGAGGAAAGTGAGACTTGTTCCAGCAGGAGACTATTGATCCTGCAAGGAAAGTGGGAATCAGTTCATTACTGCAACATTGTGAATTTGGACCAGGACAAATTTAACTATTTAATGTCATTAGTTGTGTTTTTGTTGCCATTATAGAAATGTTTGGCCTTTCTTAGGGGAAAATTGATAAAATTAAAAAGCATCATCTTTTCTGTTTCAGGTTATGTGAGATGCCTGCTCAGATCTTTCTCAGGTCTTACATTAGAGGTTCCTGGCTTGTTTCCTTTGAAGCAGGTGTTAAATGTGCTTCCATTTTCTTAAATGTAGAGAAAAGCCTGAGGGTAATTGATTAATGTTAGTCCAGCATTTGCAAAGTGTCCTCTGGTAAACTGATGTCTTTATTGAATAGCCCTACCAAGAACTAATAAAAAGAGCAATCTCTTTTTTCAAGCAAGGTCAGTTTGACAGTCTGTGCCCTTCCTTTCAGTGCAGGATACAGCCTTTTCTAAAACCCTCTTCCTTTCAGGATTTTGTCTTCTATGCTGGATTTTATGCTGAGCAGGACAAAACCTAACCACAACAGAAATCCCTCCCTTTCTCTTAACACAGAGTACTCATGGTTTGAGCTGGATGGAAATGATTTTTAAAGCTCTGAATCCATAATGACAAAGCACCTTGTAGGACTGAAGCCTTGCAGTCTCTCTCAAGCTTCTGAAACAAAGATTCAGACCTCAAGTAAATTTTCATGGGGCAGTGTCTTTTTCAGCTGTCAGGTTATTCAGTTGTGAACCATTGAACTGAAAATGTACAATGCACATCATTATGAGTGTTCCTATTGAGGCAGTCATTTTGGGTGTATTAAAGCAAAATCCCCTTTAACCCTGCAGCTTTGACCAGTGCATTTACTGTGGCCATGGTGAGAAGCCCAGAATTTGACAATGGGATAGAAGTGATGGACAGGAATGGCAATGTTATAGGAGTGTCTAAGAAGGCTGGTGAGAAGGTAGGTGAGGGGGTGGGGGGCTTTTTTGACTTGCCTTTCATTCCCTGCTAAGAGCAGCATGTGATGCTGAGAGTGGACAGGGTTGGATATATTGAATAAGGAATCCCACATCAGGTGCTGAATCTTTGGGCAGGCTTGGATTAGGTGTCTGGAACCAGGTTCCACAACTCCTGTGTCATCAAGGGCTGGCTGCCTCCCCAGACCAATATGCTGAGGACCAGAAATACTGGCACAGACATTTCTGCTTTCCCTGGTCTCCTCCAGAAGGAGGTAAGACCCTTAGATCTTCTGATGGGACACCTCAGAGAAAAGCCCTGCATTGTGGAAACAACTGCATGAGCATAAGGATTTGGGGAGAGCTGGAGAGAGAACTTCAGATTTAACACAGGCTACTTAGGATGCCCAGAAGGTCTAACTTCCTGGGTATGGAGTTCAACATAACTTCAAAAAGCAAGTCTTAGCAAAATTATTATCATGGCAGGAAAACTCATCCATAGTTTCACCTTCCTTTTAAGGAATTTCTCAATCATAAGCAGAGTATTTGCCTCTTAGTTTCCAGTTAAGAAATGATTTCTCTAATAGGTGTTGTTACCCCTCATTGACCTGTTGCTTTAAACTCCAGAGTGTCAGACAGAAAAGCACTCAGGGAAGCAGGCAGTGTTTGAAGCTGCCCAGAGCACTCTTTTGACAACACTTGTTTTGCTCTCTCCCTGAAGGCTGTTATGGAAACTGCACTGTCCAGGGCAGTCTTGTTTGGGACAACCTTCCTCCTGCCAGAAGTGCTGATGTTCTGTGTGCAGAGGTGAGAGGCACTGCAGGGGGCTGTGAATTCTGCTTTTCAGTCTGCCTGGTACCATTGGCCAGGGTTTTCCTGGGGTTTGCAGTATTGCCTGCCTTGCTGGAAGTGTGGGAAGCTGCTGCTGTGATTCTTTGAGATCATCAAGTGAATCTGGTTATGTCTGAACCCAAGCTCCAGGGGTTTGCAGGAATGAGGTTTTCCTCTCTGCTCCAATGCAGAAAACATGTTTCTGCTCTCCTGACAGGCACCTACCTACCTCCAGTTCCCTAAATTTTGAGGTTTTTTAAATCAAAATTTAAAATTAGATTTAAAATTAGATTTGAGTTTCAATGTCTGTATCAAGGTTGTTCACAGCACTTAGCTTAGGTTTGTATTTTTGAAGAGGTAATGTGGCACTTGAATTTGCAACTAAAGCTAGATCCCAACTTCCAAATAGTTTTCCACCTATTGTAAAACATGTTCTTGCTTTTCAACATTTTAAACCCCTGTATCCTAAGAAGTATACATTGTATGCTTTAGGAGAGGATTTTTAGCCTGCCCTGAGCTTTTGGTCATGATCTTTTGTCATGTAAAGAGTACAGGCAGGGATCATCTCTGTCAGGTAATTTGGTGTTGCCTAAATTGGTTCCCTGTCAGCTTAAGGAACTCCTGTTACCAGAAGACAAATGCAGATATAAAATAAAATTTTAAATATGTCAAGTAATAAATTTTTGCACAAGACAAAACAGGGCTGTCCACAGGAACTAAATGTGTAAGGAAAGAGTGTAATGCAAGAAAAATCTTAATTAAGGAACTGAGACACTTTAAAGGACTAATGTACTTTCTCTCCTTTTGTTACTTTTTTTTCTTAATTTTGACAGTCTGAGCTTGGAAAATGCTGCAGGCAAGCACAAAACAAAGGGAAAGCACAGGAAGTTAAGACTAAGAACATAGGAAGTGAAGTAAGGAAACATCTTTAGGTTATAAGCCTAGATTAAGGAAATACCTTATGGTTATAAGCCTAGATTGTTACTAATTTCAGTGTAATTTTAACCAGTAAAATAGTAGCTAATGCTCTTTGTGTCACTGTCAAGTTATTTTTCAATATACTGACACACTTTTTTCAATGTCTTGGACAGAGCAAGATTGGTTAAAAACCCTCGTGCTTTGGGTCCAGTGAGGATGTTTGTGACCATGTCAGTCCTAGCAGGGATGCTGCCAGTCTCATTCAGTCTGTTCCCACAGTGTGGGGAGGTAAGGCCTTTCACAGGAATTGATTTAAGGTTATTGTGACATTAAATCAGCCTTTCAGAACTATGGCCAGCAGTCTGAAGGCCACATATTAAAAAATCAACAGGATTAATGTGGTACATCTAAAATGGGGCAGCAGAGGCTGCTGGTGAAGGTCCATGTACCAGGCAGAGGCTCACAGGACTTTGGAGGTCTGAATTGCATTGTATTTTTATTTATATTTACACTTTCCAATGTAGTTTTATCAGACTTTCACAACAGTCTGAAGCAAGCAAGGTCAGGAGAATATGTTGAAGATTTAAGCCAAGGCTCTTCCAGCACTGTGTTCAGTCCTGCAGGAGAAAGGAAAGATGTAGATGAGAATTTTTTCTCTCTTGCAAAGTCAGCATGAGCTCAGTGGAGAGGTGAAGTGCTCACATGTGACATCTCTTCACCCTGCCTTGCTGAACTGGGAAGTGTAAACTGTTCCCTGGGAAAGAATGACTTCCTGGCAGGTTTTCAGTGGAGGATGTGGCTCCTGAACCTTGGGCTTTGGAGAAGGCCAAACCAGAGAGGAGCCTTTCTGCATTTGTTTCCTCTCTGTGAATATTCTTGACAAATCACAGACTGGCCTCTTGCAATTTTCAGTGGCTTCTTTTATTTGCCTAAACTGTCTGGCATTTTAGTTTTTTGGGTTTTTTTTAGATTTCTTAATCTCTTATGACAACAAAGCAAATTGAACATAAATGAGGGGACTTTTGAGGAATTATGTCCTGAGATTAGGGCTGGTTGATGCCCTTTGGGCTCTCCAGTGGCTCAGCCCACAGCAGTTCTCCTGTGTGTCACCCAAACATATTTACAGCTGGATTTGGTGATCCTAAAGGTCTTCTCACACCTAAATGATTCTGTGATTCTATAGTGAACAGAGATAATGTCACTATTTTAAAATAATAAGTATTTATTCCCATGTAGAAAATGTTGAGGAGAAAAAAAAAAGCCCCAAACAACAACAAAAATATCCCTTAAATGCCCAAATAAACACAGAGCCTCAAGTCTCAAATACTGAGTGCAGTATTTGATTTTGTGCAAAGTGCAATGCAGTAACAAGGACTTTAACATCCACTTACCAGCTGTGGTGGTGCTGATCCCTTTTTTCCTACATTGCAGATAAAGCGTGCAGACCTTGAACCAGAAATTCTGTCATCCACAGAAGAAACAGAGTTCTTCTACAACAGGGGAATTTAAAGCCTGGCTTTTATACAGAAATGTGTGCTCTGATCCCAGGGAATTCTGAGTGCACCACTGGCACTGGTGACTGGATTGTGATCCTGTGGTGGCAAAGGTGCCAGATCTGGTGTATGATGGTGTGGGCTGTACAGAGGCAGAACCTGGCAATGTGCCCCAGCCTGGAGGCACACAAACACACCTCACCTGCTCCTGGAAAGTACTAGAAAAGCTCTGTAACACAGGCTTTGTCACAGCCTGTTCTGTGCTTCCTCAGGTGATTGATTCCTTAATTAAATGACTGTTGAGTACATAAGTTTGTTCTGCTGCTGCAACTTCTGGTGTGCTTCTTTCCAGGAACCCAGCTGGTGAAGGCTTTGACATCAGCACTCCTGTGGGTAAAGTCCAGCTGGTTCTTCTCAGAACACTTTGATGTTTTCAGTGATCTAACAAAAGCTCATTTTGAGGATGAGATGTGAGTGAGGCAGCCCCTGAAGTGATACTAGACAAAGCAACCCTGATGGCAATAGAGTATTGGTTTAATTTAGTTGTTTAAAAAGTGTTCAGGAAATGGGTGTCAAACTTGACTACCAATTAATTCCTGGCTTTCTGAATATCCTTGAAGGAGTTGTGAGGCCTGATGGCCCTTCAGCTTTAGAACTTGTTGTTTTACACTGAAGCCATGAGGAGATCCCATGTCTTTCTGACCTTGTGGTGGACAATGAGGAATTAATTCCACTTTTGCAGGTTGGCCATGTTTGTCCAAAGAAAGAAAGCTCTTTTGATACGTGGCATCATTTTGGTATGCTGGTGGTATGATCAGTGAGGTGATAGGTTTTGCTGATCCTGTGAAATTATTCAGGGACCCTCAGGTGTCTGAAGAGCTGCAGAAAGAGCTTGCAGGAGACCCTGTGATTGTGACAACATCTTCAGTAATTTCTGAGCCACCTCTCCTGCAACCCCTGCCTGTAGTTGTGTGAGGTGCTGCTAAGACTGTGTGACAAGGATGGAAATGCATTAAATAATACAAAATTATTTATGTGAAAGTGATTATCACGAGTGCAGCCTCCAAAGTGTGCCATAATTTAACTTCCTGAGGGCACAGTACACAGATCACTGCTCTCCTAGTGCTGGAGGATTGGATTTCTTTTCTCAGTGTGAGGAAGACAGTGGTTGCCCAATCCAGTCCATCCTACAGGAAGAGAGCAGCATAGAGCAAACTAAGGAAGAATAGCAGGCCTGGGCTCTTGCAAGAAGAGATTCCTGGTGTGCTTTTGGCACTGAACAAAAGCAGGAAGTTGGGGGTGGAGTTTAATTTCTTGTTTAAATTCTGCCTTTTTTGAGCTTTCCTTTAACAACTTACTGGAGGGGAAGGTCAGACAAGGGGAGAGGAAAGAGGAGCAGCAGCACATCCTCAGGACCTGGAAGTGGAGGGGTGTTGAACATGCTGTAAAGCTGTTCCAGGAAGAGCATATGGATACTGTCTGTAGCTGGCAGAGTTTGCACTACTCCACTGGAGGACTGTAGTGAATTTTTAAAAGTAAAGGATTGTTTGCACCTACTGAACTCTGCAGCCTCACTCAGCCTCTGTGGGTGATGTTCTTCAGTTCATGGTAAAATCTCCTCAGGGTGAAGAATTGTGTTGTGTCAAACCAAAGGGTCTGCTGAGCCAAATGTCATCTGCTCATGGCAGGAGGTTAGAACTGCATGATCCTTAGGGTCACTTCCAACCCAAACCATTCCATGATTCTACCACAGGGTCAGGTGGAACAGGCTTAAGCCTCAGCCTGCCTCTGTGGGTGAAGTGTTTGTCTCCTTCCAAACCTTTAATAGCAGAAGCACAGATAACATCTTGCAGTTAAATTGTCTAAACCATGTTTCTCTCTTCCTATTTCAGTCACATACCAAAGGCAAATGCAGGAGGGGTCTGATTCCACTCCCTGTAAACAGTGAAGACCTGCACCTCTCCCCACTCCTTTTTTAAACATAATTTAAGAATGGCTAAAGTAAATGCTAGTTACATGAACCACAGTGGGAACAAGGAAAATAACCCAAATCTAAGAGTAGAGCAAAGCCAACAATATATTCTGTGAATATATTGGTGGACTTTGGATTGTCATGGTAACTAGACAAGCTGTAAATTCACTGGCAACACACTTGGATGTTTTAAGCAGATTGATGTCATTACAACTCCATGAGTAAGGCTTCTGGAATAGGTCTGGTAATAGTGTCTGTTATTACAGCTGCCCCTTCTCAAACTCCACCAGCTCCTTCCTGAATTCTGGAGTTGCAAATTGCCATATTAAACTCAGCTCCCTCAGGATTATTAAATACCCCTTTTCCCCCATTCTCATAAATGTTTCTATTGCCCTGACCAGAATTTTCCAGAAGAGGAGGGCAGGCACCTGCCATTTAAATTGTAAGCCTGGCTGAGTCAGCTGCTTCCTGAATCAGGGAGAATAAATTGCTAAAAAGGCCCTGGCATCCTCAGCCTTGAACCAGTCCCTGAGATGAGAACTGCCAGGACCAGACACCGGGTAGTCCAGAGGTACAAGTCAGGGAACAAGACTGGGACAAGCAGCAAAGCATCACGTTTGAGGGACCTGGGAAAAGGAAACCTTCCCTTTGTAATGTGGAATAGATTAACAACATAGCAGCCCAAGGCAGGTCTGTCTCCTGCCTTAGCTGGCCCTTGTGTTAAGTGACAGTGCATTAGTGGTGGAACCAGTTCAGGTTGTGGTGAATGACAACAGATGGAAGCTTTCAGCTTCAAGGGAAACAGAAGTCTTAGCACAGCACAAGATGCTGTGCCTCACCCACTCAGCTTGTCATCTTGAAAGGCAGGGAAATCCAGGGAGGCTTTCAGGCCCCTTTAATGTAGCTTAAAAAAAACCAATCAGCCACTCCCATGTTAAGAAATACTGAGATCAGAGCCTTTCTCAGCTGGAGCTGTGTCCCTGCTTTACCCCCAGGCCTCTAACACAGCCAGGCTGCTCTTCCCTTTTCCCCACGTGCTGGGGTGGAGGGAAGGGAAGGGAAGGGAAGGGAAGGGCAGTCCTGTACTGCAGCTCCTTCCCTGTCAGACAGCAAACACCACGTGCTGCACAGTGTCCCTCAGGAAGGAGCTGTGGCCCAGGCTTTGGAGTCTCCTCCCATCCCACATCACTCAGCAGCTCCAAGGAATGAGTTCACCTGCCCAGAGATGCTGTGAGTCAGACTGCAGCCAGCCAGCTGCCAGGGAAGGGTGTCAGGCACCACGAGGCAGCTGGGAACTCCCTACACTGAGCTTTATGGCTTGTTTTCTGTGTAGAAATGGAGCTGCTGCCACTGACACCTCACAGCACACCATTAACAAACCCTCAGTAGCCATTTCAGCAGCAGTCAGAGGCCAAAGCCTGGCAGAAGCAGCCAGGATGTTTGAGATGGATTCTGTCAGATATCCCACCAGGTTTTTCCAGGTTACAAAGCATTCCACTGCTCTCCACTGAACATTCCCCCTTGACACATTTGCCTGCAGGGGAAACAGGGCAGGGCAGCTCAGACAAGGAACTAAAACCCCAGGGATGAAGGCAGTAAAGCAAGTAACCCAACGTACTCAGCAGAATCCCAGCTGCAGGGACTGAGTGTTCATCCTGCTCCCCTTTGCAAGCCTCTGCCCTGTTCACTCTTTGCCTTCCAATTTCTGCAAACTTGGCAGAGATGTTATGGTGAAAACTATTCAACATTTTGTATTTCTCCAAGAAGAGAAAGGTAGTAAGATGAAAAGGTATGAATAAAATCTCCATTTTTAAATGGCCTGTGCTTCTAGGAGGAAGAAAGGATGTCATCTGACTGCCAAAGAGCCAGTGCAGCCACAGTGTGCTTGTGTGCATCCTGGGGAAAGGGAAGTGAGAAATAAGTAGAATTATCTTCCTGTCCTGACCTTGCAATTTCTTCTATTTTATTTTAAACATTTTTTGAAAAGAAATAGTGTAAAAGTCATTAAGAAAATGCAAAACCATTAAGACAATGCTTTGAATGCACTGAAGCTGAGGGAGGCCAATAAATCTTGTACAGTGCTGATGATAAATTCAACAATGATTGAAGTGTTTGAACATTTCCAACCTGAAGACCAAACCATAGCTCAGGGTCAGTATTGCAAAACTAAGAGCTAAGGCCTGTGACACCCTGGTCACAACTATTCAAGAATAAATTTACATAAATTAAAGGGCAGGCTGTTCAGGAATTTTTTAATAGGCATAAGCATGCTATGAGTCCAGTTCCTTAAGTGCAAAATTGTATTTCATCTGTGTTGCAGAAACGTCAGGAGATCTACTACAACACTGAGATTTTCAACTGAAACATTTCCAGAACAGAAAGCAAAACAGGCATTCAAGGTTTAGTTTGCAATTGAGCTCCTCTGCTTTGTGTGGCTGTTCTCTAGAGATGCCTTAAGGCAGTTTGTTAATTAGAAATGGTGGGAATTTCTTCTCAGTTACACTGTGGTGTTAAGACAACAGGCTGAAGCAGATTCAGGTTTTCCTTGGTGAAAGAATTCCAGTTCAGTGGGCTTTTAAGTAGGTCCTGAATAGAATTTTCAGCATAGTTTTGCAGTTCTTCTTATCCAACTGTGTTATAGGTCCCAAAAGAGAAGCAGCAATATTAAAGAACCATTAACAAAAACCATTAATGGGCAAATGGGGAAAAAAGATGTAGAGCACTTACAGGTAAACAAAGGCAGTTGCAGTGTTTTTCTCAGAAGTTAAATAAAAAGATTACATGCTACTGTGTTCAGAATTTAAACTTTACACTAAGTGTTTAAAGCACAATTTTACACCCCTGAAAATAGGGGATTGTTCTGAAGCACTTTCATTTCCTGACTGTAATAACCACCCACTGCATACACAGATGCCACATTCCTTAATCACATTCTAAAATAGATTTCCTTAAGGTATCATACACAGCAAAAGGACAACTCTTTCTCCAGCCAATATTGCTTGCACATAGTTATTGATGAGCTCTACCAGTTTCAGAATAGCAAACATCCAATTATTTAACAATATAAATACTGGTTACTAAAGTTTTAATCAGAAGTATAAAATCTCTATGTAAAACCACATGCTACAGCATATCTGTACAAAGGCCAGGAAAAAGGTTACTTTTTTTCTTAAAACAAAGTGCTACTGCAGAATTGACTGATTTGTTGTGGACATTTCTGAACAAATACAGATGGTTTGGCTCAGAGCATTTCCTTACAGACTCTAAATTCTTCTCAGAAGATTGTGAAGCAGTTAGTTTCAGGCTGCTCAGTAAAAAAAACCCCAAAAAACAAAAAAACAAATCAGCAAAAAACCACCACTCTTGAATTATGGCTGTGCAACCAAACAAGTAGGCAAATTTTAATTTTCTCTAAACTCTTTCCCAGTACTCACTATGACTTGAGAAGTTTCCATCCAGGTTTAATTTCCACAGAGCACCATCAGACAGGGCCTGTGTCCCAGCTGCAGTCACTGGAGAAGCTGCTCCACCTGTGGCCATCGGAGCATTCCTGGTGCACGAGGCTTTGACTGCTCTGACCTTGTCTCACGTGGATCAGGGATGAAAGGCCAGGTCTCTGCCCAGCTGAGAGCCCCAACAGCTTCCCCAAAGACTGCAGCTGTGAGGCAGCACCTGTCCATGGCCCCCTGAGGCAGCCCCACCCCAAGCACAGTAATCCTGTATCTTCTCCCTCCATCAGAGACATGGGACGGAGTGAAAGGGGGAAAACCTCTAAGGCAAAGAGTCCAAAAGAGGTGCTCAGCTCACACCTGAGCTTCAAAATATCCCTTCCTTTCCATACTAAGGCTACCACATCAGATTTTCCCAGACACCCTTTATTCACACCTAGACACTTTCAAGCAGAAAGAGAGAACTTGTCCATTTATTTGGGATTTCCAGGTGTCAGGCAGTCTGACATCCCTGGAAGCCCAGGAGGAGCACTCAGGGCAGCTGCATGTTCAGGGTGTCCCTGTGCAGAGAGCAGCTGTGCTGGGTTCACAACTCCTGAGCTGCAGCCACACTCCAGACCCCAGGCAGACAAGTCAGAGCTGTCCAGCCTCTGGAATGTGCAGGACAAACAGCCACTTACACTGATGTCTGCCACAGCCTGGACACACTGGCCTGTGCTACTTGTGCATCCACTCACTTTGTGGTGTGAAATACAGGAGCCAGGGATACACAGAGTTAGGGGGAGATAATGACACCAGGAATGCTCCCAAATATGTCTCCAGATGTTCCCAGTCAAGCTCCAAGATTCTGCATTACATGGTGGTAACTAGGACATTGACTCATACCTTGAGTTTTTCATATAAAATACCAGGTATACCTATCTGGATGGCAGAGACAGCTCTTTCAGAATTGGTCCATAACACTGCAGTGCATCAAAATCAGATTTTGAGCATTTGTTCAGCAGCTGCTAAATGAAAAAGGAAGTTTTCTGTGGCTGGTGGAAATCGTTTTTGTTTCAGGGCCTCAGCATTAAGGGTTGGTTTTTCATTGCCATCAGAAACTTCAGTAAGTGAGGCTAAAGTAGCCAAGATTTCTTTTGTCTTCAGAGAAATGTCCTTAAGGAACAGAAAAACAAGCAATCATTAATACAGTATTAGGTATTAAAAGGTTTTCACATACACTTAAAATAAAAAACAATCAATACAGAACAACAAAAAAGAAATTATTATCAATAAATAGCTCATCTAAAATAAAAACCCTGTTTATTTCAAGGCAAGCTTGTAACAGTTCTTCAGCCCACTCTTGTGCCATATTGGATAAAGGAAGCACCACCACTCCTCTCCTGACCTTACTGAGCTCTGTGACTAAATCACTCAGTTGTGAAATGTCTAATATTAGATGGAGGAGGGAGTGATAAAATGCCATCAGAAAAATCAGGTTTTACAGCTCAGAAGCCATATTTAGCAGAACCTTTTCAAGGTATTGCCAATCCTACTGACAAAGCACTGAGCAAAATCCATGCCTTGTGGAATAAAACTGGGAAACCAGTCTTACAATCCACAGAATTTCTGAACTTTCTTCAGCAATGAAGAAACCCAAGAGAGAATATAAACTAAGTAAGTTGTCCTTAAAAACCTGCATGATAAATAAAAATGCTTATTTGTAAAAAGGCAGAAGGTAGAAGAGACTGATTCTCAGTGACACTCTTCCTCCTACTCCCTCCTTCTGCCAAGATTTGGCAATAGAAGTTAATTAGATTTAAAAATAAAATATTAACCTTAATGACTTGGCTGTCTGATTTATCTGGATCTTCTGCAGATTGAACAATTAGTTGTCCAATTTCTTTGTGAAGTTTTCCCATTGTCATTGCCTCTGTGTAAGAAATAAACAAAACACCAGACATAAAATCACCTTTTTTTTGATATGTAGAAATACATATGACTAACACACCAAACTGAGGAACCTTTTCATGGCTGCCATTTGAAATCTGTTGGCAAAGGCAATAACCTTGTATCAACAGCCACCACCTGTGAAGTGGCCCAAAGCAGTGATAAGAAGCAGCAAGATGATATGCAAATTACAAGGTTTTCTTTCAAATAATCCCCAGTCTTCAAGTATTTAGTGCCATTTTTTTCTAAAAACTCATGCTGAAAGTCTCTTCCATGTCCAACGTGGATGTTATGAAATCTCAATTGTGCCTTTGTTGGAAAACAAAGCACATCTTTCCAAATTCCAACTTTAACCAGTCTCCCAGGGTGGCAATAAAATGAAGACAGAAACTTACATATTGACTTTTCAAAACCTGGAAGGACGAAGGATCAAGATTGTTTGACCTACAGCAAGGCTGAGCAATTACTGTCAACCCTGGAATAAACTGCCTCTAAATCCAAAATATAAACAGCAACCAACCTTTTACTACAGGTGAAACTGTAATCTCAGTGTCTGCCAAGTTCACATACACATCATAGAGGTCTGACCTACTGCTCACTTCAGAGTCTGTGAATCCAGCGATGTAACCTAGAGCAGGGAATTGAGCAAGGTCAGGATCTTCACAGATAAAACCAAAAATCACACTCCTAAAGTCTGTCCTAAGATATTGGTGTTTGACACAATACCCATTGGACCCAGGAGGTTGCTCTCTTGATATTATCAGTCATTCAACAAGTGTTCAGCAGATGCTTCATTTCCAAGGAGCTTAAAAATCGACTTGTAAAACTGCCATGAGCATGGATTAACTGCCAACACTACAGCAACAGCACCAAGTTCTCAATCTGAAATTTCAAACTCTCTTCCTACTAAAATTACTCATTTGCAACTTTCTCATTACAAAAATCTCCACTCTGGAGCCTCCTGTCACAAAGTCAGTGTTAGACTGAAACAGAGGAATAAACCCAGCAGATTTTGTTATTTATAGCATGTCAGATGAGCAGTTTTGGAGCAGTTTTTTTCCATGGAAGATGCTTAGTGAGAAATGTTGAAGATGAGTAGTCTCCTTGCTCATGTTCTGTATAAAGAAGCCTCTTAATAGCCACATGATGTGTCACAGCAACCTCTGCACAAAGCAAGGGCCTGTTCCTGGGTTATGCATTAAGCACTGTGCACACACAGCACTGTGTCCCACAGACCAAACTCCTACAGGTAAAGTTTACCTGTGCTTGGGAGCCTCAGACTTCACTGACATCAAAAGAGAAATCTGGGACTTCAGAGTTAGCAATTAAAAAAAAACCAAACCATTCCATTACTAGTGATGTGTAGAAGCTGGGAAAAAATGTAGCTTATGTAAGTGAGCTGCTTCTCTACAACAGGAAAACTTTCAATCCCTTCAAAGCATCAAAAAAGTCTCCAGGCTGCTTTGCATCTGTGATTAGGGATAGACTGATATGGATCCACCCAAAGCCACCAGATTAACTAATTATCTTCCCACATACTTGTTTAGTTGATGTGCTTTTTCCAAAGAAAATGTTTAACTTTGATCAGTATCATTAATTGCAAAATAACCTTTTTTCCCCCTCCAAAGTTCCCTGGTGCAAAACTTGGCAGCAACAGAAGCTGAAATTGAATTTTCCTGGTATTTTTTATTAATAAATTATCACTACCTGTGCAGGCTTTTAAGGCTTCCAGTTCCTCCTCATTTAGATGCACATATGAATGAAGAATTGACCAGTCTTGTCGATGCCACACTAAAGCTGGCAAAGTCCTAAGGAGATCAGGGTGCAGCTTGAGACACAATAGATTTTTACTTACAGTAACTAAAGCTTCACAGTAAGAACTGCATGCCATGAAAAAGAACAATTATCACACAAAAGGTCTCATTTGGGGTGTGTATATATATATATATATATATATATATATGAACTGTAGAGATTTCTACTGTCAGGGCAAGCAGAGTTTATCACTCATTCCACCATTGAATTATTCTGAGTTGAGCAATATACAGCTAAACCTTAAGAGGGATTCAGCAGAATTTCTATAAACGGGTTTAAGATAGGGTTTGGGGTTTTTTTCCTTAAAATACAGACTTTTTTTTTCTCAATGAAGGTTCAAAATTTGTTGGATTTCTGGGGGTGGGTCAGTGGGAAGGAAAGAATTGATAAAGTACCTGGTAAATTCCTGGATAGCTTCTATTCTAGGATGGTACACTACAATTCTCTTCTTTAACATCAGTGCAGTATATAGAATAACTGCTTCCATTCCAAACTGAGACACTATATCTGGAAAAGAGGGGAAAGTATTTTATACAAGATATATATGTTGATATTATGTTTTTGAAGAAGCTTAATAATAACACCTCAGTGACAGTGTCAGCACAGTTTACTTGCAGCACACATGAAAACAAGATGGCAATTTAGGCTGTAAGGAAGAACAGAGAGTCTGGCAGAGATTAACCTTTGATGGAGCCAGCAAGGTAAGCCGTCCGAGCATCAAAGTCCTTGCTGAGGAAGGATCCATTCTCTTCACTTTGGCAGATGCCCTTTGTGAGGACTGCAATGTAACTCTCCATCATTTTAACTGGACTTCCATGCTTCAGGTAGATTCTGTGTGAAAAGAAGAGAGTCTGGTATTTAAACTGCATTCAGTGCACCAATATATGTATGAAAAATTAAACATCAATATCACCAATAGCAGTATTGCTGGCAATAATTCTTATTTTGGACACCTGGTTCAGGTTTGAAGTACTAAACTGGAAGTCTTCCAACAGGCACACAAACAAGACAAAAATGTCTTTTAGAATTTAAAATAACCCTGTATTTTTATTTCAGTTTTCTATTTTATGAATGAACCAACATGGACTAAGACAGAAGCACACCCCAAAGGTGTAGGCAAGTGTCCAGACAAAGGATTCTTTGCAGACTTGGAAGGTATCTGCTGAATGAAAAATACACCTACCACAGCAACTCCTGTTATTACATGCAGACTATGACTAGGTAGCTTTTAATTTTTATCCAAGTATCTTTTGCCATTCTTCTCTACACTTTTCTAAATGATGAAAGAAAAATATAAATGTGTCCTTGATACTCATTAAAAACCCAAAATGACACAGAAGAAGCACACACTGAGAGAACCCATGCACTGTCAGCTGTCTCCCAGGAAGCAGAGAGACACTGTAACCTATTTTACAGGTTAAGATATTTCAGGAATAGCAGTGAAGTTGTCAACTACACGTTTTCCATGTCAGCTACAGCACAAAGCTACATCACATTTGAAACTCAATTATTATCATGCTTAGAAGAATCCATCCTAGATTTGAAAGGAAGTACTAGCTGTTAAGTCAGCAGAAATATGATCCACAGTGAATCTAAGTATTTCATGTACCACCAAAAAAGAACAAATCTCAGCTTCTCTGTACCCTGCAGAATTAGTAAGCCTGAAGGCATCCCCAATTCTATATTATATTTAGTAAGCCCCAAAAGCACATAACCTCACAGTTGCATGCAATTAGCTGCAAAATCTCAGGGAATACTCTTGGTATCAAGAACTGGGACTGAACTAATTCAGAAGATGAAGGAAAAGCAAAATAAGCAGCAGAGAGAGAGCATGAGAATGGGGACGTGAAGGGAAGTGAGTAAAAGGACAAGGAAATGAGAAGAGGTTTTTTGGTTGGAAGAGGCTTTCACTTCCCTGTAGGAAAAGTAAAAACATCCCTGGGTACTGTGCTTAGCTCAGAAGAGCAGCAAGCAGCATTTACAAAGATGTTGTGGAGGGATACAAGTCATTCACCACACACACGGTGACCTTTAAGTCCAGCACTGACATCTTCCCAAACATTTACACTTTTTAAAAACATATTCTCAGAGAAAATGAGTGTGAGGGTGGTGGTGGTGATGTGTGTCTGGAGAACACACACATTAAAACCCAATGAACATCTGACATTCACCCAACACTTTCTGAATAACACCAGCTCAAATCAAGGATTTTTATCAATTGATTTCATTAGTAGGACTGAGTTTCCAGCACTTTGTTTGAACAAATGCAACACAGTGAATTCAACCTTTTGCTTTGGCAGGATCTAAGCATGCACATGGCAGTACCTGAGCCAGCTTTTATACACACCTGCAGAGGATCCTGGTGAAGGCTGCATATTTCTCTGGGTTGAAGTCTTTGGCCGTCAGGACAATGGAGAAGTGGGTCACCTGCACGTGACACAGACACACAAACACACAGGGCTCAGTTAATGACCCCACACAAACACACAGGGCTCAGTTAATGACCCCACACAAACAGTTTTGGCCACTTTATTGTCAAGACTCCAAGTTCCTAACTGCAAAATGGCCTGGACAGAGAGAGGACTTCTGATGTGGCTCAGCTCTAGTACAGACTCTCTTTTGCTTAACCTACACACAAGAGCTGCTTTCCTCTTATCTCACAAGGTTATTAAAAAACAAAAAGGCATTTTTCTTCCCCACACCAGGGAGGAAACTTCCAGAATTTGCTGCCAAAGGAGGCTGTGGAGGCAGACAGCATCAACATATTTAGAAAGAGACAGGAAAAAAATACATAGCAGGCCCACAAACAGAACTACCCTAACTTCCTCAGTCAAATGATTGTGGGCTGGGACAGGACAAGACTGAAAGTCTGCAGACAATGACCAGGCTCACGTGTCCTCCTGAAATAGCACCTCCCACTGCAACTATTGAAGACAGCACTGTGACATTTAATTTTATTTTACTTCGTAGGAAATAGAAACTTGGAGCAAGGAAAGGCAAGCAACATTCTGCTGTGGGCATACAAAATTACCACATTATCTTTCTACTTAACAACATAGCATGAAATATGAATATTGAACAGACTTAACTGACAGTTTAATGATTTTCATAACAGGGAAAAGATAGAAGATTACAACTGTAATACAACTGTATTTGCTGTCTTACAGTAATCAATGCAGTGGAAAGGGAAGTACCTACAAAACTCGATCCTTTGGGGGAAAAAGGCAGCAGGTTCTACAGGAACAAGATTCTGGACACTATGAAACAAACTTCTTAGAGCGAAAAAAATGCTGAACTCCAAATGCAAATTAACTAGAAACAGTAGCATGAAGTAGCATTTATATGTTAACACAAAGAATTGGGTAAAGACTATCTCAACCACTCTGCAATTCCATGTCTGGGTGACAAATGAAATGCAGACTGGCTGGACACCTGGACAGAGCTGCATCTGTGAGCACACAACACCTTGAATCCCTTCTCTTCCTCACCTTTCCCTCCATGGGCAAACACTGCTTAACCCACAGAGGAAGCTCTGCAGAAACCCTCCCTGCATCCTACTGAAAAACCCTGCCAAGTCGTACCTTTTTCAAGGCTGGAGAATCTTGAACTTCTACCGTTGTGATGTAGAACCAAGACCTTTTATACTGGCCAAACACGAACGTATGAAGCGATTTGTTTTCATCTGTAAGGCAGCACTTTCGCAGCAACAGAGTCCTCAGTTCAGCTGTTACGGATGGATAACACCAAACCCACAAAGCATCTCCGTTGGTGTCTTTTTCTATGGTGGAAAGATGTTCACTGTGAGAATGCCAAACAGCAGCAAGGAAGTAAATTGATGGGTTAATCAGGTTTGTTTCCTGGAATCAGATTAAAATTCCACCTTACCCTTACCCTAGACATCCAGTCCTGCCACTACGGTTTAAGCCTTAAGGCAGGAATTCTGATACAGGTTTTATTTTTAAAATATTAATACATTTCCATTCTTGACCTGTTTCACCAGGTCAGAGAAGCACCAAGTTTGAATGCACATTCAACATGAGCACGCTATTGAGGAACAAACACCGGGACCAGCTTATTTATGATTTTCTCTATTTCTGATTTCGCAACACAGACCTCGGAAGCCGCGAATTTCAGACACTTCGGCCGAGTTTGTGCACGGCTTAGCTCTGCAACAGGCACAGCCGGCACCCCCGGCACCGCCCGGACCCGCGGCCTCAGCGCGGCGGCGGATCGGGGACCTGCGAGAGGGAGCCATTAACGGGCGGTCACGGGGCTCGTTTCTCGGCGGCGCGCAGGGGACGAGCCCTGAACTTGGCGGTGCCTGCGGCTCCCCGAGCCTCTCCGCCGGGACCGGGCTCCTGTCGCCGCCCTGGGGCTCCCGAGCCGCGGGGCAGCCCCTGGCCCGGCTCCTTGCGCTGGGAGCCGGGCGCTGAGTATCGTTTTACCCGAAGAATCAGAGCGTCTAATTTATCCAGTCCTCGTTTGCGACTGGTCTCCTGCTAAATTATGTCAGCCAAAGGTCAGCCGGACTCAGCAGATCACTTCATTTTCTTAATTTTAAAAACAAACAAACAAACATACCAAAAAAAAAAAAAAAAAAAAAAAAAAAAAAAAAAAAAAAAAAAAGAGGAGGGGGAATGTGATGGGGGAGGGAGGGGGAGAGAAACCAGCAAGTTATTCAAATTCTACCTCATCTGAATAATCGTGAATTTGATCCAGTCAGAGCTGCAGACTGTACATTAAAAATAAACGTCCAGGAGGCATTTACTGAAGTTGATTTATTAAAAAAAATAATAATAATAAATAGGGCTTTTAAAAATGCAACATCTGTCTAGCTCTTCTCCCAAAGATGGACTGAGTTTTCAGGTACTGCACGAACCTTGCAGAGTAGTATCAGTGTGTCTGCAACACTTAAGTTGAATTCTTGAGCCCCCCAATCGTAATTGCATGTTCACAAAGCACATATGGCAGCTGCATTCTTTGTATAGTTTGTTATGGTCTGGTGTGTAATGTAAATATATAAGTTCCGACCGAAAACACAGGCTCGCTTTCCCCATAACAACCAAAAAAAAAAAAAAAGTTGCTTTGCAAACTTAGAAAGAATGACATTAGTGCCGTGCTACTGTCGGAGCCAGCAGTGATTATTTGGTATGTTTGCTCCCATTCGGAGTTAATACACGACAATAGTTTTACTCTGTGCTGCTTGACGTGAAACCACTGGGGTTGGGCAATTCTCTTCCAAACAAATACAACTTCTACACCCGTCCCTGGGACAGCTAGCCGAGAGCTGAGCGAGTTTTGCAATGGAGAAAAGCATCACTTACCACGACGGGGATCTAGATCTCGGCAAATGCTGCCAGTAGGTCTGAGAAGTGAAAAAACTGGAAGGGAAGCGCAAAATGCAGAAAGTTGGAAAGGGGGATTTGTGTGTGTGTGTGTGTGTGTGTGTGTGCGTGTGTAAAAGCCAGAGGGAAATGCGAGCACAGCGCTCCCTCCTCTCCCTGGTCGCCACCAAAACAAAGATCCAGGAGTTAAGGGAGCAAAGCTGTGCCAGATCTACACACACGGCTCCTCAGGGCCAAACCTCAGCTTCTCACTCACTCCAGCTAGCGACAAGGGTTAATGCTCCGGAGGGACAGGCTAGCCGGCCCCTGACACCATTGGCTAGGAAAAAAAAAAACAGGTTTAAGTTAAATTTACAGACGCTTTGCAAGTTGCAAAGGGATAATTTTAAAATTAGTATAATAGTAACAACAACAATAACAATAACAATAATATTACTAACAGCAACAGCAACAACAACAATAATAATCGAGCCCATTCTTGTCCAGTTGGCTGAGAAGCGAGGGCACGTCCCCTTCCTCTGCCCCCGCAGCGAGCGCTGCGCGGTCCCGTCCTGGCGCAGACGCCCGCGCCCCGCGCCTGCCTCAGCCCACCGAGGAGACCTGGTTATCTCTGGGAGCACAACAGAGGGACGGACCCGGAGGGGAAAGGGCTGGGGGGAGGGAAGAAATGAAACAGCCATGAGCGCTAAATGCAAAGGTTCAGGCTCACACTTAGAGATCAACAGTTTTCTTGGGAGTTAAATGATGGGAGCGGGTTCCCACGCGAAGGCGTGGGCGTGACTCAGGTGTGCGCCCGGCTGCCACTGTCCCCCTGAACGCCGCTCTCGCGCCCCTGCAATTACCGGGAAGCTTCCCCTTCGGCTAAGGGGGAAAATGGAAGGAAAAAAAAAAAAAAAAAGTCTGGATGGAAGCAGGGGGGAAATATGTATGAATACACATGTGTTTAAATGTTGGGGCAAATGGTGACAACAGTGCGTGCCCAAGACAAGCTTCCACTTGGGGAACCGAGGTCAGAATCTGCCCTTTCTGAAATGAAAAGGCGACATGATGGACATCGGCTTTATTGTCGTCCCTTGTAGTCGGCTGGGGCGTGCAGGGAGCCTCAGCCATGCGGGAGGGGGACACAGGCGCTCCAGGTGTTGGCCGGAGAAGCTTGCACAATCCAGCCGAGGCGCACACACCTATGGGCGCGGGTTGGTCGGCAGCGCCGGGCAAGGAAGGGAGAAGGGACGATGGAGAGAGGTGGATTATGGCGGAGGGGAAAGAGGGAGAGAGTGGCTACGGAGAGGGAATTTTCGCTGGGCGATTTCCAGTCAGCCTGGCTCCATCCGGAAGGGCTTTTCTGGGAACTTCGGGGGTGCTGGGCCGGGCCGCGCGGACGCGGCCGTGCCCGGGCCGGGGCAACTGCCCAGGTGTGCCCGGGAGCCCGCGCGGGTTCCGAGGGCTCCTGCCTCCATCCTGCCTGCTCCCCGCCGGGCTCAGGGGAAAAAAAAATCCACGTCATTACCAAGATACAGAAGCACATTTCTGATACCATGGGATGTTCTTTTGCCACCGTACAAAAGGCTTTAAAATCACTTTGTGCCGCTGAACAATGAGTACTGGGAATTACTACTATTTGTTAAAAAATAAACCAAAACCAAAAACCCTACAGCCTACAAAGAAATAAATGCCAAGACCCTGCGTTTCTTCCTCGGATCTATCATGCAATGTCGATATATCAGCAATAAAATATGATGGGCCATACAGTATCATGAGGTTTTCTTAAGAGGAGCGAGACAGAAAGGCATCCATTACAAGAACCTTTCTCCCTTCCCCAGAGACGGTTCTCTTCTGGTGTGACTGTACCCGTCGCGTTTTGACATACAAGCCCAGGAAAAGCCACTCGGCCGGCGACCCCCGGCGCTGAGAAGGGCTGTGAGGAGGGGGCCGGGGGTTCGCTAAAGACCCCGTTAAAGAAAGGAAGGTCGCGTTTGCCCAACGTGCAGGGGGAGGCTGAAAGCTCCTGCCCGGGCGCATCGCTGCGCGGCAGGGGTACGGCGCGGTGGGCGC